>OU342740.1:138265116-138844600 GCA_910589775.1 Avena eriantha | reverse complement strand
CCTGGGCTCCGTGGCAGCAAAGCTTGCAATATCTAACTTATAGAGACACGCTACAAGTTCGGCTATTAAAGCAAGATAAGTGAGGGCTATACAACAAGTATAATATAACACCAAACATAACCCATCCAAAGATTTTCCCCCTCGAAGACCAGTCGAGGATGTCCTCTTATGGAACACACTGTGGCCAATTTTAGTTAAGTAGGTGTTTAGTTGATAAAGCTAATTACTAATCATGTTATAGAGGTAAAACATTAGTGACATTGTCTATGATCATGACACCGTACTCCTGAGGCATCTATAACTGTGGACACACAACTTCTCGAAAAGATTTACCCTGTAGGGGTGCACTACTGTACCCAAACGCATGTTCAACCCTTCAACAACATAATACGCATGCCTTCCAAATCTCACAACAAGAACTGTCCCATAGCTACGCGCGTATCCAGAGGTATCACCTACTATGGGAACCAACCAAGAGGTACGATGATTTCTCAAGGAAGGCATAGCGTTTGAGTCTACGACCGATCGATGATCGGAAGATAACTTGTAGAGCTCCATCCCACCTTCGGCACGGTATCCAATTTATGCAATGCAAGCCATGGCAGTCCACCAAAATCATATCACAACTCAAAACCATGTTCGAGGAAATATTATGCGTATGCACCAAATGGAAAACCAATTTTGTGACCCTCTGAATATACGAATAGCCCTGGTAGTTGTGGGGGGATCCTAGGGGCCCCCACGTTTGGTTAGCGCGATCAACTCATAACTAGTATCGTAGAACGAACAGTTTCTAGGTCGACTCAAGCAGTTTTCAAAGGTGGTCCCTACTGGGGCCTTATCATTATGTGAAGCCATAACCAACAACCATAATCAACATCACCAATTTAATTACCATGGCATCAACCATATCCAGTTATCAAGACTCACCTGTATCAGAGTGATACTAAGAATGCCTATGACTCGCAAGGGCAAAGCTAGCTACTCAAACAAAGGCAATAGGACAACCAATGCAATATAGTGGAGCATATAAATAAAGGGGAATGGTACTAAAGCATCGATAATAAGAATAACAATAGATCAACGGAAAGAAGTAAAGACTATAAATGCAAATATGTAGAAGGGGTGAAAATGCTCGCCTAAGACACAATGTCGGGTAGACGAAGACTTGTCGTATTTCACATCTACTCATCGTCCTATCCGATGAAGAAGCAAAGTACTAGAAAGAACACCCTATGCAATATTTAATACTAGGCAAAAGCTCTGGCATGTTCATGATATGATGCATGACATGGCAATATGCGGTTTATCTTAACAATATTAAGCGGAATCAGGATCTCGACATATAGAAGGTTCAAGATATTTAGATATCCCGCAATTTAAATGTTGAATTAACAAGGCAAAGCATGGCATCGGTTCGCTAAACAAAATTAAATAGAGGCAATATAAGACTAGAATAGCCCTCATATTGTCTCCATATTTAATTATTAGGTGAGTCAAAGATATCCCCAAACAAATGAATATGTATGCGAGCATGGTCAATTTATATGCAATAAGTATACATAATATTTTATAAAATAGGAGGGGTACCAGATAGGGGTCACACATGTCGGATCGACGATCTTGGGGCTCGGAGGGTTCGGGTTTGGTCTTCGAGTTCCGGGGCGAAGGCCGAGGGGTTCTGTGTGGTCGATCTCCGAGTCTGGATCCATGAAGGAGAACTTCTTCTCCGTGTCAACGATCTTTTGGTTCCATCTTGGTTTGTTGTTGAGAAACTTGGGTCGGCTTCTTATCTCACTCGTACATATTCGAGGTATCATCGATGGTGTGTGAAGGTGTGGCAGATCTTGTCATCGGCTTGAGCTTCCTTGACATGAGCGTGCGGTAAGCACTTTTCGTGGGGCTCGATGACGGTACACGAATGGTTCACACCCTGCTAGACATGCAGATGACCTTGATCCCGTGCATCACATAGCGGGTCGAAACAAACGATGACAGTGTGGACATAATGCTAGAGCAACATGCGTCCAGGAGGTAGACAACACAAGTTGGGCTAGCAGAGGAGGAGCTTGGCCATCATCGAGTGGAGGTCGCGGGTGGCCATAGTAGGATGCGGAGCAGCGAGTTTCGCGGAGGATGTCTAGGTCGACCCCTCGTCATCGGCAGACAGAGGAGAAAAGGCGATGGCATCGCCGAGGTTGGGGACGCACAGCGGCAGGACCTCGCACGACCTGAGGATGGCATAGGGACACTGCCTTGGCGAGCTTGTGCGGGAGGACGATGAGAACGAGCGGCCGGGAGGAGCTCAGGGCGGTAATATGACGGTTGAGGGAGCGGAGCAGAGGGCCACATCGACCACACGGAGGCGGGGCTGAGCTCAGGGTGTGAGGCCGAGGGGAAGGGCACCCGCGCGGAGCGGCGTACGGCGTCGATGAAGGGGACCGGGGCGCGCAGGGGATGGGGCAGCGGTCGAGGAGCTCAAGCTCCTGCCGGTGGCGGCAGGGACATGGCTCGGCGCTGAAGGGGATTGGGCTCCCACGGCGCAGGCAGGGGTGGCCGGGGATGAGGCCAAGGTGAGTGGAAGAGGAGCCGCAAGCGAGCTCTACAGACGGGAGGCAGGGGCGCTCGCAGAGAAGAGGACGCAGGGCCGGACCGGAGCAACACGAGACGACCGAAGCAAGGCCTAGCGGCAGCTTCTAGCGGCGCTCACAA
This sequence comes from Avena eriantha, assembly GCA_910589775.1. Taxonomy (NCBI): domain Eukaryota; kingdom Viridiplantae; phylum Streptophyta; class Magnoliopsida; order Poales; family Poaceae; genus Avena; species Avena eriantha. The sequence continues at coordinate 138,841,888 of OU342740.1, read as the reverse complement.
GGCCTGGCGATGGCGGCGGGAGCGGGCAGAGGAGATGGCGGCGGGGCAGCGACGCGACGGGGTTGCCGGAACAAGGGAGAAAGGCGGGGTTGGTTGGGCTCGATAGGACGTGCGTGTGTTGCCTGGGTTGGACTATTTGTGTTGCAACCTGCAACGTGACAGCAACGCGTTGCATGGGAAATCCTAGCAACAGGCCAGCCCGGCACAGCACAGGCCCGACACCGCCTTCAGGGGCTGATGCCCGAGCACAACACTAGAGCTAGCTAGGCCGGCCCACGGCACGTGGAGCACGTGGCATGTTGCCGTTTTCCTGTGGCCCGTCAAATTTAACCCTTAATATTCACTAAATCTATTCTTTATCAACTAAGTTTCGATGGTTAGTTGGTTAGGTGAAGCACGGGTGCCTATATATCAGAAAAATTTCTGACAGATACACGCTAAACGGGTCGTGCTGGCCCGGCCCGCATTCCTGAGGCCGTGACAAGGCACGACCCTGGTTTTTCATGGGCCGGCACGAGGCCGACACGTCGCGGGCCGGGTTAGGCTTGTGCTGGGCTTTTTTTGTAGGCCAAGTGTCGGCGCACCAAAAAGCGGCTTGTTGGCCAGGTTTGTGCGTGGGTGTGTTTTTGGTGCATCGTGTTGATATTTTGGTGGCCAGGTGGGTGGTGCTGCATTGCTGCCGCGCAGTGTGGTTGTGCCGGCAGGGCGTGGTAGGTAGGGATTAGCTAGGGTTCGGCGGGGTGGTAGTTTGCTGGCTATTGGGATTTGGGCCTGGTAACTGACTGACTCTCCACAAATCATTTTTTATTTTATTTTATTTGTTTATTTTCATAGAGGAATTTGTAAATAGTTTTTAGACCAATAAAAGATTCGACAAAGACCATGGTTTTAATTTGAAATAAAGGAGGAGGATAATTAGAAAACAAAATTTGGCTTTTGGCGAAAATATTTCAGGGCAACACATGCATGATGTCACGATGATGCACAAAATAAAAATAATAGGCAAATCTAATTGGAATATTTTCCCAAGCATTACAGAAATCGTCTGAGGAGAGATCCTTAATTGGAAATCCAAGATGTAGCAAACTTAGAGCAGTTGAGCTTGTCACTTCATGCGTTAGCTGGAACTGAAGGGGAAGAAACATTGAAATTGCAGGCAACGGTGGGCAATCAAATTCTTCTTATTTTCGTGGATTCAGGTAGTAGCAACAACTTTGTGAATGCAAACATAGTTGACAGGCTGCATTGTGTGAGGAAGTCCACTACACTTATGTCTGTTAAAATTGTAGATGGGTCATACCTCTAGTGCTCAAAAGTTGTCCCAAACTTGTCATGGTATTGCCAAGGTGAAACTTTCACTACAAACATGAGAGTGCTTCCACTAGGGGCATATGATGCCATACTAGGAATTGATTAGCTGCAAAAATTTGGGCCTATGGTAACATATTGGAAGAATCATTGCCTGGCTTTTCCTTACAAGGGTAAATTCATTTAGCTCAAAGGAATTGCAGCACCAGCTCATGCCACCGTTAGAGAGTTATCTGTTGAACAACTAGTCAAGTGGTACAAAAGAAATGAGATTTGGGCAATGGAAATTGTCCATCCTAGTGTGGACACTGCACCATTCACCTTACCCTAGCACATTCACGAGGTCTTGGAGGAATTCTTAGATGTCTTTGTTGTACCTACTGAGCTGCCTCCTGAAAGAGAATAGGACCATGCCATCTCTTTGACACCTGATGTTGTACCATTCAATTCTCGCCCTTATCACTACTCTCCGACACACAAGGATGAGATCGAGAAAGAAGTGAAGATCATGTTAGAATTAGGAACCATTGTTCACAATATGTCACCATATCCATCACCGGTTCTCTTCGTATAGAAGAAAGATGGATCCTGGCATTTTTGCATTGATTATCGATGACTCAATGAACTCAACATCAAAAACACTTTTCCGATGCCAATGATCGATGAACTGTTGGATGAATTGGCGGGCGCAACAATATTTTCCAAGTTGTATTTGCAGGCTGGGTATCACCAAATCTAAATGCTTCCGGCTAATAAACAAGACGGCTTTCAAGAAGCACCAAGGGCACTATCAATTTAGAATCATGTTGTTCTATTTGAGCAACGTGCTAGCGATATTCCAGTGTGTCATGAATTAAGTGTTGAGCTCTTGTTTGTAGAAGTAAGTACTAGTGTTTATGGACGACATTTTAGTCTACATTATTTTGGTAGAAGAACATGTACAACATCTGAAGGAAGTCCTGCTCCTTGTTCGTTAGAACAAGTTATTTTTCAAGGACAGTAAATGCTCCTTTTTCTGTAGCATTCTTGAGTACCTGGGTCATGTAATCTCATAACAGGGAGTTGCCCCATATCCTAGCAAGAAAGAAGCAATGGAAAAATGGTTGCAACCTTCCGCGAGCACGGAACTCAGGGGATTTATCAGCCTGGCAGGATACTATCGTAAATTCGTTAAGAATTATGCGATTATTACTCGTCCACTGACGAATCTTTTGAATAAGAAGAGTTTTTTGTGGATGGACAATGCCATGGCGGCTTTCCTGGCACTCAAGGAGGTTGTGGTGTCTACTCTAGTTCTCCAATTGCCCAATTTCGATAAGCAGTTCGTAGTCGAGACGGATGCATGTGCGTTAGGGATTGGAGCAATACTGATGCAAGACCACCACCCATTGGCGTTTCTGAGAAAACCCTTGAATGCTTCTCATCAATAGTTGTCAATCTATGACAAATAATTTTTGTCCCTCCTGATGGCCATCGAGCGTTGGCAACCGTACCTGCTATGCAAAGCCATGGCTCGCTTAATGGGCCTACAATTCTAGATCATTTATCGCAAGGGCTAAGAAAAAGTAGCAGCTAATTCCCTTTCTAGAGTCGGGCATCTAATGGCAATCCAAGCATGTGCAGAAATGCAACCCGCATGGCTTCAGGAAGTTGTCAATTCCTACACCACGGATCTAGAGGCCACACGTCAACTCACGGAGCTGGAACTGGTCAGTCCTGATGCTCACGCATATGAATTGCATAATGGGATGATTCAGTTTCATGGGCGTGTGTGTCTGGGCGCAAATTCAGCTCTTCAGACCAAAGTGATCGTCGCGTTCCACTCAAGCATTGTGGGCAGCCACTCTGGTGTTCAGGTAACTTATCACAGGCTCAAGTGGCTTTTTGCATCGTCACGCACGAAATTCACAAACACAGTGTGCCAGTGCGATGTGTGCCAGCACGTGAAGCATTCCAACCAACATCCACAAGTGCTCCTTCAACCTATTCCAGTTCCAGAAAGGTGCCTAGCAAGATATAACAATGAATTTCTTCAAAGGGTTCCCTTTGTCGGAAGGATCCAACACCATACTAGTCGTTGTTGATCGATTCACCAAGTACGCTCACTTTCTGCCCCTCAAACACCCATTCACGGCTCAGCAAAGTGGCGCGTATCTTTGTGGACTTAGTGGTTAAGTTACACAGGATGCCACGTTCCATTGTATCAGATCGTGATCAGATCTTTACCAGTCATTTCTAGCGTCTGTTATTTGCCAAACTGAGCATAAGACTGAAGTTCACGACAGCATATCATACTCAGACCACTGGGCAGAGTGTACGCGCCAACCAAAGCTTGGAGATGTTCCTTCAGTGTAGCATTCGGGAACAAAAAAACAGTGGAAGTCATGTCTTCCTCTTGCAGAATTAGGGTAAAATTCTTCATTCCTTAGTGCCATTGGAGGTTCCCCTTTCAAAGCTCTCTATGGCCATGACGCGAACATGGGTGCCATTCCCCCTAAACCACCTGATCTAAATTCTCATGTATCAGACATTCTAACCGATAGAGCTACCTAGTTGGAGATATTGAAGAAACACTTGGTTGTAGCACAAAACAGAATGAAGCTGAAAGAAGATCAAAATCGTACTGGGAAAGAGTTTCAACTAGGAGATCGCGTACTACTGAAACTATAGCCATATGCCCAGAAATCAGTGGTAAATCTCCCTTTCCCAAATTGACATACAAATATTTTGGTCCTTTTGAAATCATCGAGCGTGTGGGCCGGTGAGTCTAAAATTCAAGCAAATTTACCTTTTTTGCATAAGTATAATAGGGATATTTGTATTTTAATGCATTTGCGCGCTTGTTTTGTTCTTGTTTCAACAGGATCCCAAATAATTATTGGGTCTCTTATGAACATATCAATTGGATCTATCATAGTATGTTATAATATGATATTTTTAAGTGATATAAGTCATAATTGATTTACCTTCGCTCCTAGGAGAATAGAAAACATGAGGAAGGCTACTATAGTGTTAACAACCAGTGATACGGGCGGAGCCTGCCCATACCACGCGGCAGCACGACTGCCAGGTCAAATACTTTCTTTTAGCAAAGATGAATCACAGATCCAACATCCACAGGTACCTTGAGCCACCAAAAACCACACCAGAAAGGGATCTAAAGGAAGAACTTGGAGAAGGGAAAATTCCTGCTTCTTCACGAATCATTGGGGGACATCGTGGCATCCCCTTCATCATCAACTGCCGCATCACCATCACCACTATTCCCCCATCTTTGATTCATTAGATCTTGTTTAATTCCACATTCGATTGTGATTTGCACTAGATTTATCTCCATACTTTTATCTATCCATATGATTATGATGATGTTGTTGATTGCTTCCATGTGTGAGTAGTTCCCCTCATTCTTAGGGAGATGGAGAAACCCTAGCACTATTATCAAATTGAAATAAATATGATATATTCTTGTGTCCATATGACTACTGGTCTATGATAGATTTATGATGTGTGTTTGATATCTCTCTTTAGATGGTATGTGTAGTCGACCACATATCATTTCCCTTTGGGACTAAAGAACGGGGTGAAATCCTTTAGATGTGTTTGGAAGTGTGCTCTAGAGCTATCGTGACTATAAGCACCAGCTAGCACCCTGCATGGTCAAAGGAGATTTAAGAGAGATTCCCTAAGCTAATTATGATATCGACAGGGAGACCCTTAATTGCGGTGGTTTTTATGGGTGATTGCTCTCAGACATCGCGGTGGTTATTTAGAGGTGACCTTGTTCTTGTCTTAACAAAGTGACTGCCTACGAGCCTTGTAGTGAACATCTTATTATGGAGCTCTCTCCACACATATCATGACACAAGAAATATGTTATCCTAATTATGATTAATATATCATGCTAGAGGTGTATCGTACACCCCCGAGAATGCTTTCAACCTATTGAATTCAACCACGTTTCCAAACACTTTTGTTACTTGCTTTCTTTTACTTGTTTTAATTACTATTCCGCATTCAACCGAAAACCTTTCAAACACCATTTACTTGAAATCAAAGGAGGCTTACATGTATCCTTTGGTAGACAGTGACGAGGGGCATAGAGACCTTAACCAAATAGCTCTTTGTGGGTTTGATACTCTTATTTCAAAACTAGCTACAATTGATCTGTGGACTTGTGGTCATCAAGCTGTTTTTTGGTGTTGTTGTTAGGGAACTAAGCGATTTTGGTCTTTTTTCTTAGTTTCTTATTCTAGTAATTGTTTTACTAAAGTTGTCTTAGTTTCAGGTAAGCACCATGACTACACTCGGACTGATGAATCAGCTCGATGCAGCTAAACACCTCGGGAAGTTCAATAGACGACTTGTCAAAGAATTCTTGAGTGGGAGAGAACCAGAATACGAGGTTAACCCTCATTTCTCGCTATTATTAAAGAGAAAACTTTTGCAGGAGATGATCCCGACGAGGATCCTTACACTCATTTAATGCATTTTACCGAGTTATGTTCGACATTTAAATTGAGAGACTATTCTGATGACGAATTGAAACGTAAATTGTTTAGCCAATCTCTAACCAACACTGCTTTAGCTTGGTATAGAATTTGCCCTGCATAGAAAATTGATACTTGGGAGAATCTCGAAGGACAATTCATAGTTTGATTCTTTTCCCAAGGTAAAGATAGTTGAAGAAAGAAGGGCGATAATGAATTTCAAAAACCGCCCAGGTGAAGCTTTGGTATGGGCTTTCAAAAGGTATAAGTCCCTACTTAATAAATGTCCTCATCATGATTTACCTGAATGGTATGGTTTGCATATTTTCTATGGGGGACTTAATCAATAAATTGAACATGAGCTTGAGATCCGGGGGCTCTTTTGTGGAGCTAACTATAACTAAAGCTTGGTAACTTCTAGAACATAGTCGTCGCATTAGAGAAACATGTGGATTTGATTTAGGCGGTGAAGGAGGTATAGAAATTGAATATGATTATCCTCAATGCTCATAAGGAATCCGGTAGGTAAGAAAAATTGTTGATAAACTTCAACTTGATGATGATATTATTTTGCAAATCCTTCAGTCTTTTATAGAACACATTGAAGCCCCCAATAAAGATTGGATCCAATATAATCCCCTATCTGAGCGAGTTGAAGATGTTGATCCAATAATTGCAGCTCATATAGAGCCATTAAGGGAGGTGCCCCCATGAAGTGACCCTACCCGGTAGGGGTCCAAGTCTCTGTTCTATTTAGTGCTAGTCTCTAGATCGACTCGCTAGCACACATAGTTCAGGATGTAATATCACGAAACAAAGGTCATATTTCTATTACATCGCATGATCCAGAACTTTACATAATCACATTGAGTTGCATAGCAGAAGGTCTAGCTCTTCAAAAAAAAGATGAACAGTGGAAGACTAATAACTATAAAGAGCTCCATTAAGTGCCACAGGCGATAACATGTTGAGTATAGACTCGTAACCCTAACATCGTACCTCACTCATCTTCAAGATAACCTGCAACATGAAAGGTTGCAGCCACAAATGGTCAATACTTTGAATGTATTGGCAAGTTCACCAATTTGGTGGAATATAAATCTCAACCTATAAGTACATGCATATTTGGCTAGGTGGGGTTTGGCTGAACTTTGCATGACGCAATGATTTTATCATATCATTTGATAAAACACATTTTACATCTGTTAAGCGGTACCACTGGTTGAAAGCAGTGAACCTGGGTACCACCGATAGAAACCGGTGAACCCTCCTACCCTTATACACCCACCAAAGTTTTAATTAAAAAATGGAATGATGATATTCTCGGTTAGCTTCAGAGTCAAGTCGCTCATAGCTGTCTGTCACTAGGCACATTGCTAAGTACTTAGATTTGACACTCTCGAGAGGTTTGTGCACTTTACCACAAGACATGTTAAACTCCTGCACATGTACCACCCAGATGTGGCACGACCGTAATAAGACCGAGATAAGATCTTTCATAAGTAGTCCCCTGACGGACCCATACAACCTACCCAAGCTATATATGCTAGTCACGTTGGGCCGGGTTTCCACAACATACTTAGGCAGTACAGAGCCATGTGACATGTTGGTATACAGGGAAGCTTCTAAAACACTGGGTGCCTCCAATCTCTTTAAGCCTAGATGGCTTTCCGCATGCGCACATAAGACAGGAGTGAGCCATTGAAAGGGCTGACTCCTGATTGCACACCACCATAAAATATCAATTCCAACACCTAGGTAGTTCATTAAATTAAGTTGTTTTTCAAACTTTAAAAAAGACACTTTCAATATCACAAACTTGTTGTGAAGTCATTCACGGAACTATTGCAGGGCTAAGCATTCAACTCCTACGTTGTCTTCTATTCAATAGTCAGGGATACATGTGACTAACCTATTTGGGTTGCATTGCATAGAATAATACTATATAAGACTACATCTGCATACTAAGAAATCACTAAGTGCATAGTAAAATATTGACACATTTATGTAGTGAACTTGCCTCTTGTTGAAGTTGTCGGAAACACTCTCTTCATAAGACAATGGTTACTCTCTGATCAATTGACACGGTTCACAAACAATGCAACAAATAAACAAACCAAGGAGACACACCAATTCAATGCAATAAAATGAAATCATCAAAGCATACTAAAGGGTTTGGTTTAGGTTGCACATGTTTTGTTAAACCAATACTTGGTTCTCAATACTTTACTAGTCGTAGTGCTTATAGTGGCACTAGGCCATGTGTCTCTAATATGTTGTAGTTATGTTTTAAAAAGTGCTTCATTTAACCTTATTGGATAAATGAACATTTCTGGATATTTTACAAAAAAATATTCATTTTAAAACCATTTTCTTAATTTAATAATGTTCAAAATAGCATTTGAAGGAGGTAAGGCTTTATAATTTAAATAAACTGATTGTAAACCTTCAAAACAATTTTATTCTCTAGTCATAATGGGCAGGGTATTAAACAAAGAGCATTTTACAAAAAGTATCATTAAACATACTTTTTAGAATTAGAGTTATGCCTATAATAGCTACATGGCATTTCTGAAATATTATTCAATTTACAATGTCCAAGTTTGAAAACTAACAGTGGTGTAATGTAGTAATACTCACAAGGATTTAAAAAAGGTGTTATTTGCAATTTCTGGATATACAGGATATTTACTATAATATAATTACCCTATAATAGGGTTTAAATAATTAAAATAATTGTGTTTGGCAAAGTTCAAATTTTAAATACCGATAATATTCTACACATTTGTTTGAATCCAGGCATATATCATATGCATTTTTCAGATAAGCAGGACATTTTCTATGAATTCTTCAAGTTAAAACATTTTTCTGCCTATTTTTATTTGCAGGCAAATACACAGTGGTGGGCCTGGCCATCTGGCGCTGACGTGGCTTCCACGCGTCGCTCATGCGGCGTGACACCATGGGCTGACGCGGCACGCTAACGACGTGGCCGCCACGCGGCATGGCCCTATTGGCCAATACTGGTTTGCCGCCTAGAACTAATCATGTGCGTCGAAAATAAATTGGACGGTGGACGGCAATGGGGAGAATCTCACTAGGAGAGGAGGATTGGGCGGTGCCGGAGTTGGAGGGGATGGCGGCCGATGCCTCGGTTGATGACGTAGACATGGCGGTGGTGGTCCTGGCAGACTGTAGACAGGTCTGATAGGTGCGCGGCGTTGAGGGGAACTCGTCCACGGGGTCGGCATCATTCTCGTCTTCCTAGAGCGGTGTCGAGGCGCGGATGGAGGAGGTGGTCGGCAGCGAGCTTCGGGCGTTCGTGGCGGAGCTGTGGTGCTGAGAGAGAAAGAGGGGAAATGGGGGTGAGGAGGAGAACCAGAACGAGGAGAAGGGAAATGACCAAGAAGGGGCAGCGCTGGCGCACGGATTCTTCGACAGTGACGAAAACACGGCGGCGGACGGCGGAGCTCCAGCGACAAATCGCAGTAGCCTGGCGGCGTGTTGGAGAGGGGAATGAGAGAGGGCGGTGGGGGATTTATAGGGAGGTGTTAGAGGGGAGCGAGGTGAGTGGGGGAGGTGGGGGAGTGGAGCGACGGCAAGGTGGACGTCGGGGTCATGCGCGTCGGTTGGAGGAAGGGCACGAGGGGGTCAGTCCCAGTGGTAGTGAGAGGGAGAGAGGGGGAGGCAGGCCGGGGATGGGCCGTTGTGCGACGCACGGGCAGTAGATATGGGCCACTGCACTTAGGGGGAGAGGGAGCGGGCTGGCCTGGCTGGGCTGGCCCAGTTGGGCTGGCTGGTTTCTTTTTTCTTTTAGCTATTTGTTTTTTCATTTTACAAATCTTTTTTAAACTAGAGTTTTATAAATAATTCTAATTTCTATAATTTTGTAAAAAACACACCACAAAAAATCTACAAAATGAAATTTTAATTCTAGATTTTTTTCCCATAATGCCATCAACACTTAATGCCCTATGGCCAATATGGAGATTTGCAAAATTAGGGTTTTAGGGAAAGTTATTTTGAAAACTAAAAATTATTAAATCTGATAAATATGATTTTGGAAATATGTTTTTGCAGAATATCTATTTTGACAAAAGGTTTTAGGTCTATAAAATCAATTTTAAAAGCCTTTGTTTTCCCGAGAATAAAATAATCTTAAAAGAGTTTTGAAAATGGTTTTTCCCTATCCATTTGTTTCAAAATCTTTTGTTTAGAAATAGGATTTGCTTTATTTTAATAAACTTTGAAATTTTTCTTTTGTTTTGAAAATTCAAATAAGGAATTTTTTTTAGCAACTATTTGAATAATTTTAATTTTAGTTTAACATTCCAAATTTGATGTTTTGCGATGTTACACCCCATATGTTGAACCCCTTCCTTTTCCTAGGACCACGAGAAAACATATGATGGTTCAGCACCTCAAAGATCAATGCTAAGAAGAAATGATGTTCCTCCAGATACTAGAAGAGAAGGCACAAGCAAGAAAAACTAACGAAGTAAGTATACAAGAGACCAGGGAGTCAACAAAGGAGGATATTCTAACCATGTTTGCACATTGCAACGTGATAGAACTAGACACCAAAGCTTCACAGTTCGTTGAAGGAAAGGTAAAGGCTAAAGAAGTTGGTAAACTTGTTCTACCTTGTACTTTCAGTGGAACTTCTTATTATGGCCTCTACGACATTGAGACAGTTGTTAACGTAATCCCCTTTAATTTTTATTTGAAAATCCAAAATGAACAAACCCTAGCTGAATTAGAGGTTACTGACATGACTATGATGCCTGCAGATAAGACACTCCGAGTTCCTATGGGAATAATTAGAGATGTTCCAATATATATTGGACCATATAAGTATCCATTCATTTCATACTTATCGATATGCCTACCGATGTTTATTGTCCAATAATTTTCAGAAGAACCTTCTTGAACACTGCAGGAGTAAACACTGATTGCAAGAGACAAATTGTATCTCTAAGGTTTGGTAAAGAGAAAATGGGCTTTCATTTTTCTAAATTTGACCACAAGCCGGCAATCGAAGATTTGGACGATCACGAGTATGGACAAGAAGAGGAAGGTAATATCATTAGTCTTGCCTCGGTAGTTATTGAAACTCCTGGCGATGATTTAGCAAGGAGTTTAGTCGATAATAATGTCCCCCAAAACATAAAAAATGGAAATGGATGATTATCTTGACTCCACACCTGAGGTGGATCCCGAGACGAATCAAAAGTATGAAGAACCTAACGAAAAGGAGATGAGGTACCTCCACCTCCTACTCTCAAAACCTAACCCAAGGAATTAAAATATAGGTTTCTTGATGGAACTAATAATTTCCCCATTATTATAAGTTCTAACCTTGTAGAAAAAGAGGAGGGAAACTTAAGGATGGTTCTCCGGATGCATCAGAATGATCTTGGGTATTCGATGAGTGACTTGAAAGGAATCAGTCCCTCGATAGCCACCCATAGAATTAGAATATTTATGGAAGAGGGAGCCCAGCTGGTTGCAGTCTTTCAGAGGCGGCTTAAACCCCACATAAAAGAAGAGGTAAGGAATGAAGTAATATGTTTATTTGATGCATGGCTTATCTTTCATGTGGAGGAAAGTGAATGGCTAAGTCCTGATCATTGTGTTCCTAAGAATGGTGGATTTAACGTTGTTGGAAATGAATACAATGAAATGATACCTACTAGAACTATTGTTGGTCAAAGGATGTGTATTAACTATAGAAAACTTAATCAGGAAACTAGAAAGGATCATTATCCTTTGTAGTTTATAGATAAAACTTTAGAAAGGCTTGATATGCATACTCACTTCTGCTATCTAGGTAGTTATTCCGTTTTTTCGAAAATTGCTGTTCAACCTGATGACCAACTTAAAACAACCTTTGTTTATCCTTTCGGTTTGTATGCCTATCACCCTGTGCCTTTCGATGTTTGCAATGCCCCTACCACCTTCCAAAGGTGTATGACTGCTATATTTGTTGATTATGTTGAAAGTATTATGGAAGTATTCATAGATGATTTTTCTATTTATGGAACTTCATTTAATCACTGTCTGTCCATAACCTTCATAAAGTTTTGTAGAGATGTGAAGATACTAACCTAGTCTTGAATTGGGGAAAATGTAATTTTATGGTTCAAGAAGGTATAGTGCTTGGTCACAAAATCTCAGGTAAGGGTATAGAAGTGGATAAAGAAAAGATTGAAGCAATAGAAAGGCTTCCCCCTCCCAATGATATAAAAGGTATCAAGAGTTTCTTAGGCCATGCTGGATTTTATAGAAGATTCATTAAGAACTTTGTAACATCCCAAAACTTTAATCCAAGTTTATTAAGATCCGAATCATCAAAATTAGGGTTAACAAAAACTTTTCCATTTGCAAATATTTAAGCATTCATATGTGTGTGCATTTAAAATAGGAGTTGTTTTGAATTGCCATGTTTAAGTGATCCATTGATTCTAAAATGATCCTTAGGTGAATTAAACATCATCTAGATCATTCCCAAACAAATCCAAATAAAAACAAATCAAAATGAATAAAAGAAGGAAATGGTCATTTGTGCCATTTTAACTACCATGACTACTTTGGCTATTCCTAGAACTCAATTCTTAACAGAAACAAATGTGGATCTTTGCACCCCTTGCTAGTACAAGTAGTGATGTACCAAGGCCCACTTTGTGATCTACCAAAAACTTTCAAACACTAATTTTAAATGGCATTTGAAAATTGAATCTAGTGTAGGTATCAAGATCACACTTATTCAAAAACCACTCAAATGAATTCCATTTTCAAAACCCAAGCACACCTAGAAGCCCAGGCATAAGATACAACACTCCACCAAAATTCAGCCCAAAATTCAAACATTTTTCTCTTACGGCCATTTGATCGAACAGGTTGCAGACAGAATCAAATTGGCCTAACTTATACTGTTTTTGATCGAATTTTGTCAAACCATTTGAACCCTAGTAGATGCCCTTGTCTCCCCCAGACCCAACCAAGCCATCAAGAGGCTACCCCTTAGCCATTTGCAGCAGTGCCGCGCCACCTGAGCACCATGCTCGTCGGTCGAGCATGGATAGCTCGCAGCGGACCATCTCTCTCTCTCTCCCGCCATGTCCAGGAGCTAGACCAGACCATACCACCGCCCTTTGTCCCCTCCTCGAGCGGAACCGAGCCATGGACCACCCGCAGGACGCCGCGCCTAGAACGTCCGCACCATGCCAAGCCCACGGCACAGCGTCACGCCCGACAAGCGTGCCCATGCCGTGCCTCGACCGCAGCCCACGCGCACCGCTTCGCCACGACCCCTGGAACCGCCTGGACATGCCCGTTCACCGCCGCTTGACCTGCAGCCCCCGTGCGCCGTGTCGAACGCCGCCTCTGCCGCGTAGAACACCAGCTTCACCCGACCAAATGCCACCGCCCCTAGCCGCGCATTTAAACCGTAGAGCACCGCCAGAAGGAAGGCCACCATCCCCTACCTCCAGCAACGACGATAGCACGATGTACAGCCCTCGCCGGAGTCACCAGCCCATCCCGTTTGGTCGCCTCGTCAAACTATAAATAGAGGCCATCCCCAGCCTCATTCTGCACACCATCTCACTCCCCTCTCTCCACTGGTCCTTCCACCCCATCCCCGGAGCAAGGCAGGCCGCCGTTCACCGGAATTTTGCCGGAGCTTGCCGCAGCCGAGGAGGAGAGGCGTCGTTGAATCTGACTGCCCCAAGAGCCGCTGTGACCACGCCTAGAACCGTCGTCGTCCACCAGCTCGATCACCCCCATCGCCACGACTAGCTGGAGCCCTGGTAAGCCCCCACGTACCCCCACCGAGCCGCTAGGGTTAGCTCTCGCCGGCGACCTATTCGCCGGGGATGACGATCCTCAGCTGTTGATCCACCTTTTAATCGTAGCACTGAGAGTGCCCCGTACCACTTCGTGTTTGAGGTGTCGTTGACCTGTGGGACCCCCTGTAAATTATCATCCGTGCCGCGGAGCGCCACTGGGCCGGCCCGTTAGTTTTCCCGCGCGACCCAGTTAGTTCAAATATGGATTTTTCTATTTAAGTTTGAACCCACTTCTGTCCCTTAGTTTAAAAATCAATTCAGAGAGTTTTATAAATCCAAATTGAGTGTTTCCAATTTTGTTGGAAAGCTTATGAAAAGATCAATCCAAGCCGGTTGGATTTAATTCTTTTAGAGTTAGAGATTCCTAGTAAAAATAACAAGACAGAAGCAATTGCACCTACAAACATTTTTATAAAATTAACCATAATAGCTTTTGAGTTGATTCCAACTCTCAAAAATCACATTTAACCATACCTATCTGAATATGTAATAATATTAAGGTTTCCATGCAGTGACTTTGGACTAGTACCAAAATAACGTTATATAGGCATTTCTAGTCACTTTAAATCACTAATTATTAAACTTAAACTTATTTAAATGTGATCCAACCTTTAAATCACATTCCCATATGTTAGAGTATGTGATGATGACATGTGTCCTAATGATACCATATTTTAAGTGGAGAATATTAAATCTTAGTTATTTTTCAATGAGTAGAAATTACTTTTCATAAATAAAAAGAATGAAACTTGTAATTAAACCTTGTGATGCTTGTGATGATAATAGATCATCAAAATGTGTGCCTTAGTGTACTAAGTAGCCTAGTTAAGTATTGTTTGGTGATTGTGTATCCCATACGTATTTATAGAAGATAGTACCGACCCAGCTTACGAGGAGGGTGAGTTCTACCTGGAGGAAGAGGAATAAAACTTCAACCACTACACCAACCAAGGCAAGCTATTGTTAGAAAGTAGACTAAGATAGATAACCTAAGCAGATGCATTAGGCATGCTTTGGTTATACCACTTTGAATATTACCTACCCCAAGTTTTATTTCCAAGCTTTACCTTCTTTACTTTACCAAAGTCCCTTACTTGTTGAAGGTAGCATAAAAAGTATAAAACTTGACCTATCTAGATAACCTTAGATGTCATTCTATGGCATGAGATTGATCTGAGCATCCCACCTTAGTGAACACTCTTAACTTGGTAGCTTAGAGCTAAATCAAAACTTGAGTCACTTTACATGGGAACCCTTGGTGAAAATGAATTGTGAAAACCTTGGAATGATGAGTCATTCTATTAAAATGTTTTGACATGTGTTGAGAAACACAAAGGGTTTAGGATGATGAAAATGTTGAGACATGAGCCTTAGCCCTTTTACAAAAATTGATGATTGGATTCGGATGTGATACCATTCCAATTTTATCATACAACCACAATACCTGAATTAGGTAAGGCTTAGCCAGAAATTTATATGCATTAGTATTAGTTCCCTCGCGGGAGAGGTTTGAGCTGAGGCTACCTCTCAATGTTGTCCACCTATGCAGTGTCCAAGATGACAGATGGTCATGGTTGGGAGGCCATACTCATAGGAGAGGTGCTTATACTAGGGTGTGTAAAGGAAAGGTTATGTTTGATTATCTGCATACTAAGTATGATGATTCAGGGTTATCCCTAACAGATGTATCGAATCTTGTGGTGAAAGTGTACCACCTCTGCAGAGTGTCAAACTATTCGAATAGCCGCGTCCGCGGTTATGGACAGTTGGAGTGGCCATACTGTTTCGTTGTCAGATGTTTTCAAAATGACTTATCAAAGGAATGATGAATCTTGACTTGACCACAACAGAGTTGTGACTATGACACTAGCTTCCCAACTTAAGTCATTATAGAACTTTATTTTATCTTTCTTTGTTTCTGAACTCAGCTTAGGTTTCAAACTTAACTTTACAAATAAACATAGAGTTAGCTCTCCCACTAGAACTACCTTACTTATTAGTGATAGTTTGCGAGTACTTAAAGAGTACTCATGGATTTTGTCCCTGGCTATTCCTATGGCCAAACTATGAAGGAAACTACCAAGATGAAGGGCAGCAGGACGGCTATGATAACTAGGACTATCTGCCTTCGTCAGCATTGCCTGTGCCACTGAAGATGGACCCCACCGCTACGCTTATTATTTATTCCGCTGCTTGTTGTATTAAGACTAGATCATGAGATCCTTTATTCGTGTAAGACCTTATTATAGTTTGTAATGGATGATGTACTGTGATATCCAATATGTTATGTCCCGCAAAAATGGTAATCCTGGGATTGCGAGGTATGGCATAACAGGCATTTGGGATTAAAAATCCAGGTGTTGACAAGTTGGTATCAGAGCCATCTTGACCATAGGAGACCCTAGTTAGAATGGACGTCCGAACAAAAATTTAATTTCAAAACCAAAGTGAGTATTTATGAAAAACTATTTCCTCTCTTATCCTTGGGAATTCATTCTTTCTCAAAAATTCATGTTCCTTCAAATTCTTACATTACTACATAAAACTTGACACACTTGATCACTTCACTAACTTCCTCATCCTTAATTCTTGTAGATGGAGTCTCAATTCAGCAAGTTCTACCAGTTGGGAAACAGAGGTCAGCTGATCTTCGAGAGGGATCTGGATTCACTGTCAGAACTCTTGGGACGCCCACATCCGGAGTTTCTTGGAGCTCAACTTCCTGGACCCCCAGGAGGAGATTTACAGTGGCTAGTCACCGCTGATCTTCGAGGAAGCATAGAAGCACCAACGTCCGGGAGAATCCAGTTCTCTGGCAGAGAGAACAACTGGCTAGATGGATTAGCTAGGGCAATGCATGAAGCTCTCGCACGTCTATGTGCCCTCAGTGTCAACCAAATCCAAGGAACCCGCTTTGTGCACTATGCAAGTCGTGACTTCATGGGGATGCATATGGAGATGCCAAGTCACCCAAAATTGAGGCGTCAAGTGGAGAACCTTGACTTCCTGTTGTACGATCGCCAGAAGGAACTGGACAATGCTAGGGAGTTTGCCAACCACAACCGTGCCATTGGCAACCAGAAGGCCTAGACTTTCTCACTGCTTGTCAAGGACTGTCAGTCTCTTCACCGCCAGCGCGAGAAGAAGGATCGCACCATCGCCCGTTGTCACAAGAAGGTGGCCAACCTCGAGAAGACCGTCAAGGAGCAAGAAGCTCAGCTTGCAGCAAAGGAGGAAAAAGAGGAGGGTGAAGACATCTAGGGAGACATGGATTCTTATCTCAGCAATGATGATGACTTTCTGGAGCAGGATGTTGTGGACTTCTACATAGACGATGAGGACTCTAACTTCATCGACGATGAGTAGATGCACTAGAGCACTTTCGTAGCATGAGATGTGTCGGTCCCACTGTATCATAGCTTGCAGAATGGTTCTTAAAACCATCTGTTTTCCTTTGTTGTTGTGGTGTGTGTGTGTCTGTATCGTGTGCCTTGTTTGAATGAATGAAATGAAGTTAGTTGCAAAACCTGAGTCAAACTCAAAGTGTTGGCTTTGAAACCAAAACCATGAACCTTAGAACTTTCCCTCTTACCCCTTGATCTATCTAAATCTTCAGATGACTCGTGGAAACCCTGGAGGGAGCAGCACATCGTAGGACCCAATGCTGTAGATTATGCAGATGTTAGTTGCAGACCATGAAGCAAGCAGGGCAGAGCGCCAAGCTAACTTAGCAACACTGCAGCAGATAGCCCAGATGGCCCAAAACAACCAAGGGCATGGGAATCATGATCATCAAGGATCCAAGCTGAAGAACTTCCAGAATACCAATCCCCCAATCTTTAGCACTTCAGAGAACCCATTAGATGCTGATGAATGGTTGCAGACGATGGAGAATAATTTGGAGGTAGCCAGAGTTGATGACAACGAGAAAGTTCTCTTTGCCACCCACTATCTGGCAGCAGATGCAAGAGCTTGGTGGAACAGCATCCGCCTGATGAACCATGGTCAAGTGATGACATGGGAAGCCTTCAAAATCAAGTTCAGCCGCATCCACGTGCCACGGTGACTAGTCACCCGAATGAGGGATGAATTCCGAGATTGAAGCAAGGTAGAATGATTGTGGTGGAGTACCGTTACAGATTCATGTCGCTTGCTAGGTACGCACCCAATGAGATCAACACAGAGGCCAAGAAGAAAGAGAGATTCTTGAACGCACTACACGATGAGATGCAAACTGTTCTCGTCAACATCCGCTTCGAGGATCTCGAAGAGTTAGTTGATTCTGCCATTCAGATGGAAGGGAAGATTAACCAGGCAAATGACAACCGCAAACGTCGTATGATGCACCAAGCTGGATCTAGCAGTCACCAGAAGTACCATCCCAACCCGTCTGCAGGGTATGCACCAAGAAACAACCAACACACCCCACAAAAAGCATGTGCATAAGATGATCACACATTGGATAAATTATTGAAAGATTTTCTTCTTGGTTTGCTGTGCACAAGCACCAGCAGCATTTCCTTGCTTCTTTTTACCCACTGGATGGGTGCCAGACCCCTCAAGCCTTTCTGATGCAGATGTGGAAGCAGCAGCAACAGTAGTCCCCTTTCTTCTAGAGGCCCTCTTCTCCTTCTCCTAGATCATTCTTTTCTTTTGCAGTTGTGAGTCCACTCTAGCCTCAACCACCTTACAAAAAGAAGTGGTCGGATTCTTAACAACCTTAGGACTCAAGCTAGGAGGAGCAGCGTTACATGATAAACATTAAGCATCTTTGCAGAAATCATGATTATTATACCCCTCATTTAATTCCACAATTCTTGGACTTCTTACCTCAGTTTCTACCAAGGCTTTCCCTCTTCTTTTTCTAGAAGAAGTTGGAGGTTTAAATTTTGCATATTCCTCAAATAATTGTTATATATCTAATGATTATTGTCTTTTTTAGTAGTATGGCGCACTGGGAGCCGAAGTACCACGGTGTGTACAAGAAGCTGACGAGGATCCCCACTTAGGCTAAGATCACCGTCGATGGGAGTAGGCACCACCTTGGTACATGACGGTCCCCCGAGGAGGAGGCACGTGCCTACGACTACATGGCAGTCCAGCACTTCGGAGCGGGGGCGATCCTAAACTTCCCCAAGGATTGAGCTAGGGCCATTCAGAATAGGCCCGTGGATATGAGAGTCGCCACGATGGCGAAGGAGCAAGAGCGCATCTCTTTCTTTATGTTCAATTATTGTGCTAGAATTTATTTGTGCTACTTACTTTATAACTATGTTCACTATGCGTCTTCTTTTTTGGTAAATATATAATGGATCAAGTGTGCAACAACTATGCTCAACCATTGGGAGGTGCCTGGACAAGAAGTTCTCCCTGTCGGTTTTGAGACTAGGACGGTATGTGCTCTGAAATACATAGTACCATGGATGTCTATATGGAATCAAAAATAAACCATGGACTTCGTTGTATTGTCACCGTTTTACTTAGTCAACCCCTTGCGCTTGGCGACTGGACTTCATGAACCATTTCCATAGAAACACCATTGATGATGCCGTGTTCGAGGTCACTTTGATGTCAGATGATGATCTTGACAGGAGTTACGTGGTTACAGTCACCAACATAGCGATCAGGACATCTTTCAGTGGGTATGGCTGGATAAACTTCTTGAATGAGCATGACATGCAATACGGAGACAAGATAAAGATATTTCTCATTCATCAAGCAGCCGTAATCTACTACGTATACACGCCCACTGATGATGATATCCAATAGTAAGTGAAAGAGCATGTGGGCCCCATGTGTGGTTTTGGTAATTAATGACAATCTTTATGGACTAATGTTTGTACTAAGTTGCACTTGTAGGAATTATCCATTAGCATTGCTTGGAGCATGTGTTGGCTTCAAGATAGATGAAATGTAGAAGAAGATGTGTTGTGCAAGCTCAAAATGCGCCATCTCTAGAAGATCTCTCATTTGATGCTTCCCATCCTCGGTGATCATGGATCGATGAAGACAAGGTCAAAGTATGATCATGGCAAAGGTATTCTTGATAGGTTTTCCCTTTTACCGGTCTCACGTGTTAGTTGGGAGACCGGGTTTAGGATGTGTAGCCGTACCATCAAGAGGGGCTCTCGAGTGAGTACCTCGATCATATCTTTCGGAGAGATCTCAAACCTTTGCATTCTTAGCATCATCCTTTTTAGTTGTTTGTTGGTCCTATCCATGTGAGGATTTAGAGCTTGTGGTAATCTTCATAACAAGCTCTTGTTCATCAAAATCGTATCTCCATTTTATATCTTGTTGCGATTTTGTTCTTGGAGGTTTTCCGGATTCTCACCAAGTGAGGTATCTCACATTATATTACTTGATACATTCTCACTTGATGGGTATCTCTTGTCGTCCTTTTTCCAACAAAGTTGGTTTTGGGTCAATCAGAGTTACCAAACTAAAGTTATAGCAATTTGAATATTTGCCTCTTATTGTTTTAAAAAGAAAAAAAAATATGTTCGCGGGCCAAGCGGTAGTATCGATGTGCGCTACCGGCCCAACCTTCGCATGCTGCGCTTAGTTCTGTCTCGCCCGGTTGCGCGCACCGGTAGTACCGCGGTGGTACAGCCCGGGCGAGCCGGTACTACCGGGTCAGCCTAGCGTCGCCTAACTTGCCTGCTTGCCTTCCTACCGCCGCTCGCCTTAGCAGGCCACGCGCTTGTTATTGTGCACCGCTCGAACCGGGCCAAGCTAGCTTGACGCGCTGCTCGCTCCCGCCACCTCACTCCCGCCGGCTCACTCGCTGGCCCCGCACCCGCCTGATCCCCTATGGCGCTGCTACTCTCCCTCGCTGTGTTGACCTGCCGCTGCGCTGCTTGCTCGCTTCTCTGCTGGGTCAGGAGCGGTAGTACCAGGCCCATCCGGTACTACCGGTCCAGGACGGGAAAAGTGCCCCAACGGGCAGGATTTGCCTATGGGCTATAAAAAGGCATGTCTCTCTTTTTTCCTAGCTGGTTCTTCTCTCTAATTTTCTCAAGCTTTGCCTACTCTTTGAGCTTGATTCTTTCTCCCCCTGCAATGATTCTTGCCAATATTTGAGGGGAAGTTAGAGGAGATCGAGATCTACAAATTGACCAAACCAAATCACCCCTTTGTGAGTCAATCTTTGGGATCTAGATCTTTGGGGGATTTTGTGTTCCCCTTTGTGTCCTTCCTCTCTTGTTCCCCTAATTGCTTTAGTAGCCTTTTTAGAACTTGAGAGTGAAGGATTGGGGCATCTTTGTGATGTTCTTGACATTTGCATTAGGTGCATCAGTTTGTAGATTTGATTGGTGAAATCGAGAAGTTTGTCTCTCTTGGATTCTTGGAACCCTAGACGGTTGTGTGGCCTTTGTGGCGTGTTATTGGGGCCTTCAATTAAGTTGTGAAGCTCACCCCTAGATTGAGGCCTTGGTGGTGATTATTGGGAGCCTCCAATTAAGTTGTGGAGATAGCCCCAATCTTGTACGGGTTTGGTGACCACCCTCAAATGTCCCATAGTGGAATGGGTGGTTATCGTGTGGTGAGTGCTCGGGAGAATAGGGTGAGGCCTCCTGTGGCATTGGACGTCTTAGTACCACCCACCCTTCCAGCGAGACGTACTCCCTTGTTGGGAGGAACTCGGTAAAATACCATCGTCCTCGTGTGCCTCGGTTATCTCTATACCCGAGCTATTTACTTATGCACTTTATATTGTGATAGCCTTCGTGCTTGAAGTATTCTATATTGCTATCTCATTGTTGTTTGTCTTTCTTAGCATAAGTTGTTGGTGCACATAGGTGAACCTTAGTATATCTAGGCGTTGTGCTTAATAAAGAAAACACTAGTTTTATTCGCCTTTATTAAGCCCATCTCGTAAAAGTTTTTAACTGCCTATTCCCCTCCCCCCTCTAGGCGACATCCATGATCTTTCAGTAAGCTAGCTATGTAGTTGACCATCGTATTATATGTCGTTTACTCTATACATGCATTCTTTTTATGCAACTTTCTTCTCAATATATGTAGAGTGAATTATAGCGAAGAAGCGTGCGGCAATTGTGGTCAACATAGTTGGCATTGCATGAACATGAAGATTACCATACCGTTCCCTATGAACTTTGGTGTTAGGACGGTATGTTCTCTGAAGTTCATGTGGAGAATGTAAATATATATATATATATTCAATGAAAATCACGACTAATATCCTATGATTTTACTCAGTCAATCCCTTGCGGTGCACGATAT
The DNA here is from genome assembly GCA_910589775.1 of Avena eriantha. Lineage (NCBI taxonomy): Eukaryota > Viridiplantae > Streptophyta > Magnoliopsida > Poales > Poaceae > Avena > Avena eriantha. The sequence continues at coordinate 138,819,996 of OU342740.1, read as the reverse complement.
GGTTTCATGGACCATCTCCATAGAAGCATGAATGAGGTTGTCATGTTTAGTGTCACTTTGACACATCATAATCATCCCGCTATGACGTACCAGGTTAGGCTCACCAACGAGGAGGTCCGAACATATTTTAGTGGTCCTGGATGGAACAGACTCCTCGTCTTGTACGATGACATGCAAGAGGGACGGGAGTTCATGTTTTTGCTCAGTCATAATTATGGCATCATCTATTTCACTTGCTTTCCTCCCGACTCTTCTGATGAGGGTGAAGATGAGTGAACTCTAGATAATGCTATGAACCAATATTGAACCAATGTCCTAGCTATATTGAACATTTGGTGGATACTGCTACTATTTCTTGTGTTAATATGTATTTTGTTGTTGTTATCCTGTATAGTGTGTATTCATGTATTCATTTATGTATTCTATCTATTTACCCCTGGCGGAAAGCAGTGCGCCAGTGTTAGTGGACCTTATCCTCGACGAATTGGGATACTCGCTAGTGGTATGCGTTGTTTTCGCCAGCGAATGGTGTAGTTCGCCGGCGGTAATGAATTACCACCGGTGAGATGGTCACAGGAGAACCGAAACTCGCCGGTGGTAGATGTTTTGGGTGCGCCGGCGGTGAGATTTTCCCTACTAGTGTGAGGGGCTCCATAAGCCTTCCTGCGACACTATTTTTTTGAGTTACGCCCCAATAATCTTGCATATTAAATTTTACATGCTTGCATACATATTATCATGTGGTTTGGGTTAAATAAGAATTCATCTATTAATTAAATATGGAGACTATATGCGGGATGTTGTTGTCATGTTCCGACTCCATTTAAATTGTGTATCTCACCTATGTCATGATTTTGCCATGTTATCCAACATTTAATTTTACGAGTGTCTAAATAACTTGGACCATCTAATTCATTGTCGATATTCCAATTCCGATTAATTTGCTAAGTTACATCACATCTTTTCATGGCATGCATCGTATCATGATCATGTCGGTTCTTCCACATTAGTTGTAATTGTTGCATCGCTTGTTTCTTTTTGTGTTTTTTCTTCTCGAATAGGACGATAAGATGTTGTGAGCTTTGATAAGTGCTTTTCTTCTTCTTGGATAGGTTCCCAGGCAAGCATCCTCCCCATCAACCTATTTTTGCTTTATGGATTTACTTCCCTCTATTGCTATCCGTGTTGAGATGCTTTAGTTTCCGTACCATTTATATTCCCTACATCCCATATTGACTTGGTCACTTCCTATTGCCCGCTGATTTGGTAGATAGTTGGCCTTGTGAGTCGTAGTTGCTTTCTCAGGTGTTGGTTCGAGTCATCAAGTTCCATAGTTGTTGGGAGGTTGTCACATGCTTAATAGTAGAGATGATCATGGTTCTAATTACAACTTGATAATTAAAATAATGGAAATATATATAACAAATAAAGAGGCACCAGTGGGCAATAGTTGAGATCTGGACTTTATCTCGCCCACTTGTGTCCACCTAGGACCCGAGTACTTGATGCATGTTCCTTGACTATCGCACTATCCACATGTGGGTCCATGGATCCCCTTGGTATGAGCTTGATTCACATCTTATTTTTGGGAGACACAAATTAGTTTGAGGCTTTACTACTATCCTATACTTATGTCTTTATCACTTTATTTACTACTATTGCTCGAGGAGCGGGTTACAACTATATTGTTTAGGAATTATGCTATGTTTCCATGGTATCGATAAGCCTAGTCACACTTTCCGGTTCCCAATCGTTACAGCCGTCGGCGCAAACCTTGGGTACGTCTTGAAGCCCGGCGGGACTTTGTTGCGGATAGCTTAGTGAGGTGGCCCCCCAAAATCATTTTTGAATCGTGTGAATGTTTTGTTGTGATGCCTCGTTGCTTTTTATTTGGTTTTTCCCAAGGTTGATCGTGAGTGTGTTGCTGTTTGTGCATCCCTGCAGGGCAAATATTTTCGAAAAGTTGTGTCAGCGGTCATGGACTACTTGGAGCACAGTGTCTCGATCATAGACAACTGTCAACACCCAGATTTTTAATCCCAGATGCCTGTTATGCCATACCTCGCAATCCCAGGATTACCATTTTTGCGAGACATAACAGATTGGATATCACTGTACATCATCCATTACAAACTGTAATAAGGTCTTACACGAATAAAGGATCTCATGATCCAGTCTTAATACAACAAGCAGCGGAATAAATAATAAGCGTAGCGATGGGGTCCATCTTCAGGGTCATAGGAAATGCTGACGATGGAAGATAGTCCTAGTTATCATAGCCGTCCTGCTATCCTTCCTCTTGGTAGTCTCCTTCATAGTCTGGCCACAGGAATAGCCAGGGACAAAAGCCATGACTACTCTTTAAGTACTCGCAAACTACCAGTAACAAGTAAGACAGATCTAGTAGGATTGCTAACTCTAAGTTCACTTGTAAAGTTAAGTTTGAAACCTAAGCTGAGTTCAGAAACAAAGAAAGTTAAAATAAAGTTTGAAATCACCTAAGTGGGAACTTAATTGTCATAGTCACAACTCCATTGTGGTCAAGTCATGTCACAATTCATTTCATAAGTTGTTCTGAAAACATCTGACAACGGAACAGTATGGCCACTCTAACTGTCCATAACCACGGTCGCGGCTATTCGAATAGTTTGACACTCTGCAGAGGTGGTACACTTTCACCACCAAATTCGATACATCTGTCAGGGATAACCCTGAATCATCATACTTAGTATGCAGATAATCAAACATAACCTTTCCTTTACACACCCTAGTATAAGCACCTCTCCTATGAGCATGGCCTCCCAACCATGACCATCTGTCATCTTCGGCACTTCATAGGTGGACAACATCGAGAGGTAGCCTCAGCTCAAACCTCTCTCGCGAAGGAACTAATACTAATGCATATAAACTTCCGGCTAAGCCTTACCCAATTCAGGTATTGTGGTTTACGGTAAAATTGGAATGGTATTGCATCTGAACCCAACCATTAGTTTTGTAAAAGGGCTAAGGCTCATGCCTCAACATTTTCATCATCATAAACCATTTGTGTTTCTCAACACATGTCAAAACATCTCAATAGAATGACTCATCATTCCAAGGTTTTCACAATTCATTTTCACCAAGTGTTCCCATCTAAAGTGACGCAAGTTCTAGTTTAGCTCTAAACTTCTAAGTTAAGAGTGTTCACTAATATGGGATGCTAAGATCAATATCATGTCATAGAATGACATCTAAGTTTATCTAGATAGGTCAAGTTTTATACTTTTTATGCTACCTTCCAACAAGTAAAGGATTTTAATAGTTTAAAGAAAGTAAAGCTTGGAAATAGAACTTGGGGTAGGTAATAGTCAAAGTGGTGTAACCAAAGCATGCCTAATGCATCTTGCTTAGGTTATCTAGCTTGCAAGGGTTAGCTTGCATTGCTAATGATGGCTTGCCTTGGTTGGTGCAGTGGTTGAAGTTATCTTCGTCCTCCTCTTGGTAGAACTCCTCCTCGAAAGCTTGGTCGGAACTATCGTCTATAAATACATACGGGATACACAATCACCAAACACAGCTTAACTAGTTTACTTAGCACACTAAGGCATACATTTGATGATCTATTATCATTCTAAGCATCACAAGGTTTAATTAACTAGTTTCATTCTTTTTATTTGAGAAAATTAATTTCTACTCATTGAAATTAACTAAGATTTAATATTCTCCAATTAAAATATGGGATCATGTGGACATATGTCACCACCACATATTCTAATATATGGGAATGTGATTTAAGGGTTGGATCACATTTTTAATAAGTTTAAGTTTAATAATTAATGATTTAAAGTGACTAGAAATGCGTATATAGCATTATTTCGGAACTAGTCCAAAGTCACTGCATGCAAACCTTAATATTATTGCATATTCAGATAGGTATGGTAAAATGTGTTTTTTGAGAGTTGGAAACAACTCAATAGCTATTATGGTTGATTTTATAAAAATGTTTGAATGTGCAGAAGCTTATGTCTTGTTATTTTTCCTAGGAGAGATATCTAACTCTAAAAGATTTAAATCTAACGGGCTTGGATATATAATTTCAGTAGCTTTCCAACAAAATTGTAATCAATCAATTTGGTTCAGTAAATCTTCTTGAATTGATTTTTAAACTAAGGGACATAATTGATTCTAAATCTAAATAGAAAAACCTAATTTGAATTAAACGGGTCAGCGCGGGAAACTAAATGGGCTGGCCCAGTAATGCTCAACGGTGTAGAGGGCTGCTGACACGGGGGTCCCGCATGTCAGCGATACTTAAAACCCGAAGCAGTACGAGACGATCTGGGCGCTACGATTAGAACAGAGATCAACGGTCCACAGTCGTCGTCGGCGACGGACTCGTCGCCGACGAGACTGAACCCTAAACGGCCGGTGGGGGTCTACTGGGGACGTACCAGGGCTCCAGCTAGTGCGGCAAGGCAGGCAAACGAACTGTTGGACGACGACGGGCTCAGGCAAGGTCGCGACAGGGGCTGAGGTGGACGGAATCGGCGGCAACTTCTCCTCCTCTGCAGCGGCTACCTCCAGTGCAATTCCGGTGAACGGCGGCTCGAGCGGCTCCGACAAGAGAGGGGAAATGGTCAGTGGAGAGAGGGGAGTGGAATGGTGTGAAGAAATGGTGATGGGTGGCCTCCTTATATAGGTTCGATGAGGTGACCGACGGGTGTGGGCTGGCGTCTCCGGCGAGGGCGGTACAGAGGGCTACCGGCGTGAGCAAGGTAGGCGGATGGTGGGCGGTCTGCTGGCGGTCAGCTACGGTGCAATGGCGCGGCTAGGAGCGGTGGCATTTGGTCAGGGGCTTCCCGCATTCTGGGAGACAGAGGCGGTGCTCGACGGCGATCATGGCGACTGTGGGTCGTGCGGTGGTGCACGGTCGTGTCTGGTGGGGTGTGGGTGTCGAGGCGGAGCAGCGCGCGAGATATGGTGTCGAGGCGCGGTCTGAGGCGTGCTGGCGGCGATCGCGCTCTGGCGCACTCTGGCGGCACGCATAGAGAAAAAGGGTGGCGCTGCTCTGGGGTGGTCTAGGGGCTAGCAGCGACCGAGGGGTGGACAGGGAGGTGCGGTAGGGTTGGGCGGAGCTAGAGGGCATGCTGGAATGGCGCTGCTTTGTCTCTGGCATGCTGCCCACGTCTGGCCGGTGGTGACCAAGTTTGGGCGGCGCGGCACTAGCGTTGCGGGGAAGGGGGAGTGCGGATTTTGGTCTGGTTAGGCTCAGGGGGACAGAGGAGAGCTGAGAGGGTCCAGAGGGGGACAAGGGCTTAACTAGCAACAGTATTAGTTAGGCAGTTTGATTAGTGCTCCCTAAGTGTTCGACACAATGGCCGCATGAAGAAAATATTTGAATTTTGGGGAGATTTTTGGTGGGTGCTTTGATCTGATGCTTGGTAGACTATGGTTGCTAGGATTTGTCAAATGGAATTCATTTGAGTGGTTTTTGAGAAAGTGTGATCTATACATATGAACTACATTCAATTTTCAATTGTCATTTAAATTTAGTGTTTGAAAGGTTTTGGGATGAAACAAAGTGGGCCTTGGTACATCACTACTTGTACTAGCAAGGGGTGCAAAGAACCACAATTGTTTCTGTTAAGATTTGAGTTCTAGGAATGGCCAAAGTGACCTAGTTGATTAAAATGACACAAATGACCATTTCTTTATTTTATTCTTTTTGATTTATTTTTCTTTGGGATTTGTTTGGGAATGATCTAGATGATGTTTAATTCACCTTAGAATCATTTTACAAACAATGGATCACTCAAACATGGCAATTCAAAACAACTCCTAATTTAAATGCACACACATATGAATGCTTAAAGATTTTTAAATGGAAAAGTTTTTGTTAACCCTAAATTGGGTATATTTGATCTTGATTCACTTTGGATTAAGTTTTGGGATGTTACAAATCTTCCCCCCTTAAACGAAATCTCGTCCCGAGATTTACGAAGGAAAACTAGGAACTAAAAAAATCTGGATACTCTGTCCTAATGTAATCTTCCCGCTCTCAAGTGGCTTCTTCTTCGGTATGGTTGCTCCATTGAATATTGAGAAATTTGATACTCTGGGTCCTGGTGGTTCGGTAAGCTTCCTCCAAGATACGGATGGGCACTTCACGATACGTCAGATCCTTGTTGATATCAACAGCTCGGTGATCAATGTTCTTGAAAACTTCGGTCTTCTCCGGCACTTCTAGGTATTTGCGAAGTAACGAGATATGGAACACATTGTGGATGGCTGACATCTCCTCTGGCAGTTCTAGTTGATACGATACTTCTCCTCGATGATTCAGGATCTTGAAGGGTCCGATATATCTGGGGGCTAACTTTCCTTTCAGACTAAAGCGTTTTGTTCCCTTCAATGGCGAAACCTTGAGATACACAAAATCTCCGTCATTGAAAGTTAGGTCTCTCCTTCTCTTGTCATCATAACTCTTCTGTCTGGATTAGCCGGTCTTGAGGTGCTCACGGACTTTGTGAACCTTTTCTTTGGCTTCTCGGAGAACGTCGGGTCCAAAAATCTGACTTTCTCCTACTTGCGACCAATTCAAAGGGGTACAACACTTTCTTCCGTATAGGAACTCAAATGGGGCCATTTGCAAACTGGCTTGATAACTGTTGTTGTATGAGAATTCTGTGAAAGGCAGACAGTCTTCCCATTTTGATCCATTCTCCAAAACACAAGCTCTCACCATATCTTCTAAGATATGATTGACTCTTTTAGTATGTCCATCAGTTTGTGGGTAATAAGCGGTGCTGAAGATCAACTTGGTTCCTAATCCTTCTTGGACTTTCTGCCAAAATCTTGAGGTAAATTGGGTTCCTCGATCTGATACTATGGTCTTGGGGGTTCCATGCAGACTAACAATTCGGGCAATGTACAACTCTGCTAGCTTCGAACTCTGATAGGTAGTCTTGACAGGTATAAAGTGAGCTACCTTAGATAGTCTATCAACGATGACCCAGATTGAGTCATTTCCCCTACTAGAAGTAGGCAAGCCGGTGATAAAGTACATTCCAACAGAATCCCATTTCCATTCTGGAATCTGCAATGGTTGCAACAATCATGCGGGTCTTTGATGTTCTGCTTTGACTCTTTGACAGATGTCACACTTGGCGATGTAGCTTCCGATTTCTCTCTTCATCTTGTGCCACCAAAATTGCTCTTTCAAATCCTGATACATCTTCATTCCTCTGGGGTGGATAGAATAAAGAGTATCATGAGCTTCTTGCATGATAATTTGCTTCAGCTCCGAATCTGCTGGCACACAGATACGTCCTTTGTACCATAGAACTCCTTCTTCGTCTTCGGTGAATCCAGGTACCTTTCCTGTACCAATACGACGTTTGATTCCGTCGATACTTTCATTTCCTTTCTGGGCTTCCTTGATTTGGCTAATCAAAGTGGGTTCAAGTTCAATGCTAGCTAAAAATCCTTTGCTAACAAGCTCGGTTCTAAACTATTCCAACTCCTCATACAAACTTGGTTGCTTCTCCTTGATCATGGTGTTTAGCCTACCCGGCAATCTGCTAAGAGCATCCGCAACCACATTGTCTTTGCTGGAGTGATAGTGAATGTCAAGGTCATAATCCTTGATTAACTCTATCCATCTCCTTTGCCTCATATTCATCTCCTTCTGAGTAAAAATGTACTTCAAGCTCTTGTGATCTGAGTAAACCTCACAGCGATTTCCCATAAGATAATGATGCCATGTCTTCAATGCCAAGACTATGGCTGCTAATTCAATATCTTGGGCCGGATAGTTCTACTCATGTTGCTTCAGTTGTCGAGACAGATAAGCGATGACTTTGCCTTCTTGCATCAATACACATCCGAGACCAATCTTGGATGCATCACAATACACATCAAACGGCTTCTTGATATCTGGCATGATCAATATTGGGGCTGAAATCAATCTCTTCTTGAGCTCTTGGAAACTGGCTTCACATTTGTCGGTCCATTCAAACTTCTTGTCCTTCTTCAACAATTGGGCCATGGGTCTACCGATGCTTGAAAATCCTTCTACGAACTTGCGGTAATATCCCGCTAATCCGAAAAATGCACGGACTTGGGTTTGAGTGGTTGGGGCTTCCCATGCTTCGACATCTCTGATCTTGGTGGGATCAACAGAGACTCCTCCGGCAGACACGATATGTCCTAGAAATCCTACTTCTTTCAGCCAAAACTCACATTTGCTGAACTTGGATTATAACTGATGCTCTCTCAGGGTTTCTAGGATGATTCTCAGATTGCTCATGCTCTTCTTCTGACTTGGAGTAGATAAGGATATCGTCGATAAACACAACGACAAACTTATCCAGAAAATTCATAAAGATCTTATTCATGAGATTCATGAAATAAGCGGGGGCATTGGTCAATCCAAAAGACATGACTGTATACTCGTATAATCCATAACGAGTAGTAAAGGAGGTCTTTGGAATATCTGTTGCACGAATCTTAAGTTGGTGATAACCAGTCCTAAGATCAATCTTTGAGAATACTTGGGCACAAGTCAACTGATCAAATAGATCCTCTATCTTTGGCAGTGGGTACTTGTTTTTGATGGTGACGTCATTTAGCTTTCTGTAATCGGTGCACAAACGGTTGCCTCCATCTTTCTTGTCGACGAGTAACACTGGTGATCTCCAAGGCGATGCGCTTGGTTGAATCAAGCATGTTGCTAACATAGCATCCAATTGCTTCTTCAGTTCTACTAACTCTGAGGGGTTCATGCTATAGGGTCTCTAGGCGATTGGTCCAGTTCCGGGGATTAGTTCGATAATGAACTCAATATCCCTATCGAGGGCATAACGGGCAATTCATCTGGGAATACGTCTGGGTATTCACAGACTACTCTCACTTGGTCTATGGTGGGTGCGACTGAACTTGATTTTGAAGGCTTCCCATGTCATCACTTGACCATGGTTCATCATGCGGATGCTGTTCCACCAGGCTCTTGCATCTCCTGCCAAGTAGTGGGTGGCAAAGAGAACTTTCTCGTTGTCATCAACTCTGGCTACTTCTAAATTGTTCTCCATTGTCTGCAACCAGTCATCAGCATCTAGTGGGTTCTATGAAGTGCTAAAGATTGGGGGATTGGTATTCTGGAAGTTTTTCAGCTTGGATCCTTGATGATCCAGATTACCATGCCCTTAGTTGTTTTGGGCCATCTGGGTTATCTGCTGCAGTGTTGCTAAATTGTCTTGGCGCTCTGCCCTGCTTGCTTCACGGTCTGCAACCAGCATTTGCATAATCTGCAGCATTGGGTCTTGCGATGAGCTACTCCCTCCAAGGTTTCCACGAGTCATCTGAAGATTGAGGTAGATAAAGGGGTAAGAGGGAAATTTCTAAGGTTCATGGTTTTGATTTCAAGCTAAAGCTTTGAGTTTGACTCAGGCTTTTGCAACTAACTTATTTTCATTCATTCAAACAAACACACGATACAAACACACACACCACAACAACAAAGGAAAACGGATGGTTTTAAAAACCATTCTGCAAGCTACGATACAATGGGACCGATACTCCTCACGCTACGATAGTGTTCTAGTGCATCTATTCATCATCGATGAAGTCGGAGTCATCATCGTCGGTGTAGAAGTCCACGGCATCCTCCTCTAGAAAGTCATCATCGTTTCTGAGGTAAGAGTCCATATCTCCCTGGATGTCTTCACCTTCCTCTTCTTCTTCCTTTGCTACAAGTTGAGATTCTTGCTCCTTGATGGTCTTCTTGACGTCGGCCACCTTCTTGCGAAGACGGTCGATGGTGCGATCCTTCTTTTCGCACTGGCAACGAAGAGACTAACGGTCCTTGACAAGCAGTGAGAAAGTCTAGGCCTTCTGGACGGCAATGGCAAGGTTGAGGTTGGCGAACTCCCGAGCATTGTCCAATTGCTTCTGTCGGTCGTACAGTAGGAAGTCAAGGTTCTCCACTTGATGCTTCAACACCCGGATTTTTAATCCCAGATGCCTGTTATGCCATACCTCGCAATCCCAGGATTACCATTTTTGCGAGACATAACAGATTGGATATCACAGTACATCATCCATTACAAACCGTAATAAGGTCTTACACGAATAAAGGATCTCATGATCCAGTCTTAATACAACAAGCAGCGGAATAAATAATAAGCGTAGCGATGGGGTCCCTCTTCAGGGTCATAGGAAATGCTGGCGATGGAAGATAGTCCTAGTTATCATAGCCGTCCTGCTGTCCTTCCTCTTGGTAGTCTCCTTCATAGTCTGGCCACGGGAATAGCCAGGGACAAAAGCCATGAGTACTCTTTAAGTACTCGCAAACTACCAGTAACAAGTAAGACAGATCTAGTAGGATTGCTAACTCTAAGTTCACTTGTAAAGTTAAGTTTGAAACCTAAGCTGAGATCAGAAACAAAGAAAGATAAAATAAAGTTTGAAATCACCTAAGTGGGAACTTAATTGTCATAGTCACAACTCCGTTGTGGTCAAGTCATGTCACAATTCATTTCATAAGTCGTTTTGAAAACATCTGACAACGGAACAGTATGGCCACTCCAACTGTCCATAACCACGGTCGCGGCTATTCGAATAGTTTGACACTCTGCAGAGGTGGTACACTTTCACCACCAAATTCGATACATCTGTCAGGGATAACCCTGAATCATCATACTTAGTATGCAGATAATCAAACATAACCTTTCCTTTACACACCCTAGTATAAGCACCTCTCCTATGAGCATGGCCTCCTAACCATGACCATCTGTCATCTTCGGCACTTCATAGGTGGACAACATCGAGAGGTAGCCTCAGCTCAAACCTCTCTCGCAAAGGAACTAATACTAATGCATATAAACTTCCGGCTAAGCCTTACCCAATTCAGGTATTATGGTTTACGGTAAAATTGGAATGGTATTGCATCTGAACCCAACCATCAGTTTTGTAAAAGGGCTAAGGCTCATGCCTCAACATTTTCATCATCATAAACCATTTGTGTTTCTCCACACATGTCAAAACATCTCAATAGAATGACTCATCATTCCAAGGTTTTCACAATTCATTTTCACCAAGTGTTCCCATCTAAAGTGACGCAAGTTCTAGTTTAGCTCTAAACTACTAAGTTAAGAGTGTTCACTAATATGGGATGCTAAGATCAATATCATGTCATAGAATGACATCTAAGTTTATCTAGATAGGTCAAGTTTTATACTTTTTATGCTACCTTCCAACAAGTAAAGGATTTTAATAGAGTAAAGAAAGTAAAGCTTGGAAATAAAACTTGGGGTAGGTAATAGTCAAGGTGGTGTAACCAAAGCATGCCTAATGCATCTTGCTTAGGTTATCTAGCTTGCAAGGGTTAGCTTGCATTGCTAATGATGGCTTGCCTTGGTTGGTGCAGTGGTTGAAGTTTTCTTCCTCCTCCTCTTGGTAGAACTCCTCCTCGAAAGCTTGGCCGAGACTATCGTCTATAAATACATACGGGATACACAATCACCAAACACAACTTAACTAGTTTACTTAGCACACTAAGGCACACATTTGACGATCTATTATCATCCTAAGCATCACAAGGTTGAATTAACTAGTTTCATTCTTTTTATTTGAGAAAAGTAATTTCTACTCATTGAAATTAACTAAGATTTAATTTTCTCCAATTAAAATATGGGATCATGTGGACATATGTCACCACCACATATTCTAATATATGGGAATGTGATTAAGGGCTGGATCACATTTTTAATAAGTTTAAGTTTAATAATTAATGATTTAAAGTGACTAGAAATGCCTATATAGCATTATTTTGGTACTAGTCCAAAGTCAGTGCATGCAAACCTTAATATTATTACATATTCAGATAGGTATGGTAAAATGTGATTTTTGAGAGTTGGAAACAACACAATAGCTATTATGGTTGATTTTATAAAAATGTTTGAATGTGCAAAAGCTTATGTCTTGTTATTTTTACTAGAAGAGATCTCTAACTCTAAAAGATCTAAATCCAACGGGCTTGGATAGATAATTTCAGTAGCTTTCCAACAAAATTGGAATCACTCAATTTGGTTCAGTAATCTTCTTGAATTGATTTTTAAACTAAGGGACAGAATTGATTCTAAATCTAAATAGAAAAACCTAATTTGAATTAAACGGGTCAGCACGGGAAACCAAATGGTCCGGCCCAGTAACGCTCAGCGGCGTAGAGGGCTGCTGACAGGGGGCTCCCGCATGTCAGCGATACTTAAAACCCGAAGCGATACGGGACGATCTGGGCGCTACGATTAGAACAGAGATCAATGGTCCACAGTCATCGTCGACAACGGACTCATCACCGGCGAGACTGAACCCTAAACGGCTGGTGGGGGTCTACTTGGGACATACCAGGGCTCCAGCTAGTACCGCGAGGCGGCAAACGAACTATTGGATGACGGCGGGCTCAGGCGAGGTCGCGGCAGGGGCTAAGTTGGACGGAATCGACGGCAACTTCTCCTCCTCTGCAGCGGCTACCTCCGATGCAATTCCGGCAAACGGCGGCTCGAGTGGCTCCGGGGAGAGAGGGGAAATGGTCAGTGGAGAGAGGGGAGTGGAATGGTCTGAAGAAATGGTGCTGGGTGGCCTCCTTATATAGGTTTGATGAGGGAACCAACGGGTGTGGGCTGGCGTCTCTGGCGAGGGCGGTACAGAGGGCTACCGGCGTGGGCGAGGTAGGCGGATGGTGGGCGGTCTGCTGGCGGTCAGCTACGGCGCAATGGCGTGGCTAGGGGCGGTGGCATTTGGTTAGGGGCTTCCCGCGCTCTGGGAGACAGAGGTGGTGCTCGACGGCGATCATGGCGACTGTGGGTCGTGCGGCGGTGCATGACCGTGTCTGGCGGGGTGTAGGTGTCGAGGCGGAGCGGCACGCGAGATATGGTGTCGAGGCGCGGTCTGAGGCGTGCTGGCGGCGATCGCGCTCTGGCGGCACACATAGAGAAAAAGGTCGGCGCTGCTCTAGGGTGGTCTAGGGGCTGGCAGCGACCGATGGCTGGACAGGGAGGTGCGGTAGGGTTGGGCGGAGCTAGAGGGCACGCTGGAATGGCGCTGCTTGGTCTCTGGCCCGCTGCCCGCGTTTGGCCGGTGGTGACCAAGTTTGGGCGGCGCAGCACTGGCGCTGCGGGGAAGGGGGAGTACGGGTTTTGGTCTGGTTAGGCTCAGGGGGACAGAGGAGAGCTGAGAGGGTCCAGAGGGGGACAAGGGCTTAACTAGCAATAGTATTAGTTAGGCAATTTGATTAGTGCTCCCTAAGTGTTTGACACAATGGCCGCGTGAAGAAAATTGAATTTTTGGGAGATTTTTGGTGGGTGCTTTGATCTGATGCTTGGTAGACTATGGTTGCTAGGATTTGTTAAATGGAATTCATTTGAGTGGTTTTTGAGAAAGTGTGATCTATACATATGAACTACATTCAATTTTCAATTGTCATTTAAATTTAGTGTTTGAAAGTTTTTGGGATGAAACAAAGTGGGCCTTGGTACATCACTACGTATACTAGCAAGGGGTGCAAAGAACCACAATTGTTTTTGTTAAGATTTGAGTTCTAGGAATGGCCAAAGTGACCTAGTTGATTAAAATGACACAAATGACCATTTCTTTATTTTATTCTTTTTTATTTCTTTTTCTTTGGGATTTGTTTGGGAATGATCTAGATGATGTTTAATTCACCTTAGAATCATTTTACAAACAATGGATCACTCAAACATGGCAATTCAAAACAACTCCTAATTTAAATGCACACACATATGAATGCTTAAAGATTTTTAAATGGAAAAGTTTTTGTTAACCCTAAATTGGGTATATTTGATCTTGATTCACTTTGGATTAAGTTTTGGGATGTTACAACAACTCAAACTAAAGTAGTGTTATGAATTTGACTTTGGCATGACTATTAATCATCTCCACTAGAATGGAGTGGTTAATTAAAAGTGCCAACACCTAGTGATATTGGAATGTCTTATGCTATCTATATCTGACTCGTAATTACAACAACCTCAATGGAATGGTTAATAAAAACTTCTAACTGTGTGAGTTCCTTAGAAGGACTTCCTCGTTTGGTCTCGAGGGGGAAACTCTGAGATGAGTTATGTTTGTTGTTACTATCAGGTTGGATCTGAATATATCTCTCTTACCCCTCTCTGATAGACGACAGTTGTATCAAGTCTCTATAGGTTGTTTAGTGCATGCTCCGCTGCCACTAAACCCACCATACCTATGTAGGCGGGAGCTGCCAAATTCTAAGACTCATCGTGTACTGGCCTCGATATTGACCGCTCCCTTTTTCCTTTGCCTTTTGTCGACACCCCTTTTGCTTTGACGGGTATGAGTTCAATGATGTTAGCAAGTTTACCCTTTCGACTTGGCTTGGACAAGGTTATGGACGCGATTGGTTATTCTTTAGGACTCTTAGTACAATTTGCATCTCATATGTACTTGGATGTTGTATCGTTTTCAATGTGATTTGGATCTTTGTAATGTATATTTGTATTCTTAACTCATTGAGTCGTTGTTGTATATATATGTTCTTGTGGGTCCCATCGTGGACTATTGTGTAATGGTATTACTTCGTTTTCCACCCGCAAGCGTGTGCCTGGTGGGTATCTTTGAATTGTTTCTATACAGGTTTGGCAGGAAGCGCTAAAATCTGCATAGGGCCGATTCAAGGGTGTTACAGTTGTCATACTCTTCTAGGCTGTGACTGGCCTCGGCCTCACGACGCTTCTGGACACGAGTCTTCCAGGGCATGGAGGTGGGTTCCTTCTCCTCCTTGATTTCCTCCTCCCCACTCTCAGAGGAGTCTCACTCGCCGTCCTCCAGAAGCTCCTCTAGCACCTCCTCGTCGAGTGGAGGCAGCCAATTCTCCAAAATTTGGAAGGTACGCAACATGAGACGAACTACATGATTCAAAATCCGAACTCAGGCAATTAAACAAGAAAGAGACTGCGACTGAAGAAGCTAACAGGGGGGTCGGTCGTGCTCCGATCATGTATGGGCGAAGTCCCTCCGAAAAATCGGTGAACTTTGCGTGTGTGATCTTCTTCAGGGACACGACTTAATCGTCCATGGCCCACACCTCGTGCGACGACTTTGTCGGGTCCGTTGACCCGGTGTACTCGAACATCCAGTGGGCTCGGGTGGTGAGTGGAATGAGTCACCTCCCAAGCCAGGAGTTGTAGAGGTTGATCGTCATCAACCCCTCGTCCTCTAGCTCCGTTATGCGGGAGCACATCTCCGCCACGACCACGACCTGGTCCTTGGGGAGCTTATGCACCGACAGACGACGCGGATTGCTCTGCTCAGCTGTGTACATCGGTATTACCACCTCGCCGATGGGGTAGATTCCTTGACATAGAACCAGAACTTCTTCCATTCGTTTGTCGCTTTCTTCGGCAGCATTAGCTTTAGGAACTTGGCCTTGGGCTTTAGTTGGAAGGTGACGCCGCCCGCGGCCAAGATAGGCCCGCCCTTCCCCTCGTGGCTAACACGGCAATGGAGCAACTCTAGTCAGAGAGGGAAATAGGGTCTACACCAGAGGTAGTTCTTGCAAAACGCAAGAAAGATCGCGAGATGCTCGATGATGTGCGGCTCCAGGTCGGAAGGCTTGATTCGATAATAGGCGTAGAAGCACCGGAAGAAGATCGAGGTGGGGAATCCTAACCCTGACTGGGGAACGAAATGAATTCCCCAGCTCGCGGCTTCGGGACCTCGCTAGCCGCGAGATTCGCCAATTTCCCTTCACGAGGACTTCGGTTTCCTAGAAGGATTGAAGTGCAGCTGCCGTGTAGTTGGACTTTCCCCAAAGGTCTTCGAGAGGCGCCATCAAGAAAGAGCTCGCTTGGTCTAGAGATCTGGATCGAGGACGGCTCGAGAAGAAGGAGAAGGAATGGAGGAATGCGGAATAAGATCCGTACAATGATCCCGTAGTCCCCCTTAAGTAGGGGTGCCAACAAAGCAGCCCAGATTAGCCGTTTCTTCGTGGTAATTCCGCTGAAGTTACCGTTAAAGGTTACCTAACGGCTAGGTTGACCAGGTTGATGATCCAACTTTGATCAAATTGATCACTTGCTCCGCTCCACTCACTCAAAGCTGCGACTTATGGACTGTGTGACCCGCCTAATGCGACTGTGATCCTCTGTCGAACCTGCAGCTTCTCCCTTCATTGGAGGAGTCCGTCACCAATTCGACTAGGCGTCCACTCATACTCGCCTACTCCGACTACCAAGTTGAAGCCTTCGTTGAATTCCTAACGCACTTGAGGACTACTGATGGGGATATACCAACCAGGGTATGCCCAGGGGATGATTCGACTGTCCAGGCCCACAACGAGTGGGCTCACTGGTACGGCGACTGGAAGCACTGCGACCCAAGAGGCCTAGCGGCTGGATATAGGAAGCTCAGAAGCATAGTTAGGCCTCGTCGGATTAGGTTAGGATCACTGAAACCTTAACCAATTGGTATTATACACGTAGACCCTAGCGAGGTAGCACTGTATAAGCCTCGTTAGGGTACCCTCTACATGGACACACTTTGATACATCCCATAGAGGCGACTCGCTGCCCTCAGCGTTGAGCTTGACCTCCCCTTGTAATCTCACTCCAATTAATACATCTAGGAAGAAGTAGGTCCTTTACCCTATGGGGGGCTGAACCTAGGTAAAATCCTGAGTCTCCTCAAGCCAGCCACTAGGACTTGGTAGGGCAAGCAACGGGCGATGACGAAGGACCTGCAAACATAGACCAAGCATAGTCAAAGGGCGTTGGATAGCCGAGACTGGCCGACGACACCGATGTGCCGACCCCGTGGTCGAAGATTGTGTAGAAACAAGTCACGCCATGGCCGAATCAAAGCAAAGTCACAACTAGGGCGCCACCTCGAGGACCTTAAGTTGTTTGCCAGGGAGGATCTCCAGTGAGAACCTCAGCACCTATGGCAAGCATCCCAAGGAACAGGTAACGGAATACATGGAGACCAGACAGGAGCACACCAGGAAGCGTCACCGACACAGTCATAGGGCATCAGATAGCCGAGACCATGCGACGACATTGATGTGCCATCAGAGAAGCCGAAGGGTGTTGCGCCGCCGAGACCAAGTACAGTTGAAGGGCGCCGGATAGCTGAGACTGGGCCGACAACCCCATGGTTGAAGGGAAACACAAGCCAAGGCCACCCCGAGACGTCTAGGCAGCCTGGTCTAGGCCACCATGATAGCAACCTAGCCCCAGGAGGACACGCCAATGGCCGGTGAGATGGCAAGAGGCAAGCAACGGGGCAGGTCGGCCTCCCCACCCCTGCAGACGACAACCAAAAGCATCAGAGCAAAGACGAGTCCTGATAGAGCTGGGGCGGTCGAGCAACAGAGGGCCCACCCTAGGGAGGAAGGGGAGCAGCAGAGGAACCACAGGCCAGCCACCAGCGGGAGAAGGCACGGGACGAAACGTGTGATGTCGGCCACCACAAGCACTAGCTGCTGCCATGGGATAGTAGTCAAACGAGGGGGAAAGGGGCGACGATGAGGAAGCGTGAAGAAGCAAAAGACGATGCCACCGCAGGGGCAGTAGTAGGACCCAACACCATCAGCAGCGACCTCCGTTCATGCAAGATCTATCACAGAGAGAAGTTAGCAGCACTCGCAGAGGAGGAAAAGCCCAGTGGGAGGGCCGCCTGCTACCGTCGACACTGCACGGGCTTTTCCCCACATCACCCTCCGATAGCGGCAAGGGGACGAGACTTGGTTGGTGGCGGCGGGCTTGGTCGCCTAGGGTTCCACCCGGGCTGCTCGAGAGGAGCAACACGAGGGGGCTTTTCCACAGATGATCAAAGCACAGTCGATCACAGAGTTTTGAAGAATGAGCACAAACCCCTTTCCAAGTTTAAATTGGAGTTTGACCAAATCACCGGTATCCTAATGATGGTGGTTCATGGAGTTCTTATTGAAGCCGATGCAAGACCAAGGCTAAGACTTAAAGACAACCAAGACGAGGAGCGTAGTTCAGCTTGCATAGGAATTCTACTGTGAGTTAGAATCAGCATCTAAAAGTGTAATTGATGCCCCTCCATGGGCTTACCACAGTGAAACTCGTCGCTAGGCCGTTGGATGCTTGATTTGGGAAATCCTAGACATGGATTTGATTTTCTCTGACCATATAAAAGCAGCACCAATCCACGGTGAAACCCTAGCCCTCCAATCCCCACGCACTCTCCCTGTCCACCGCATGGCGGCTTCGTCTCCTCCACTTATTCCCCGCTCATGCCACCACCACAGCGCCTGCTATCGCGGCCCCTCCCCTCCCCTCCCAAGCTCCGCCTCCATGCACGGGCTCGCGTGGCTGCGTGCTTCAGATGGGCAGGAACGACGCAGATGTGGGGTGCCTCCGAGGTCAGCAGCCAGCAGCAGAACGACCTGCCCTCCTCCGCTTCTTTGTTGGTAGGGATCTACAGGTTCTTCTCTCTCTCTCTCCCTCTCAACGCTGGTTTTTCGGATGGACACAGGAGTACTGGCCTTCTTCATCTCTGTGAGGGGAGCAGATTGCTAGTCGTGCCTCTCTCTCCACGAGGCTAATGTAAAAGTGGATGCATACTCTTTCATGTTTCATTTACCGTCAAGACATCTCATCTTAGTTGGTGCAGATCCTATTGTCAAAAAAAATAGTTGGTGCAGATCCATCTTAGGAATTTCAATATATACTATGAGATTTTGTCTGTGCTTGTCCTTGGTGAAGCTTCAAATTAAGCACAATCGTACATATTTTGTGTGTTGTAGCTTTTTAGTTTCGCCTTTTTACACATAATGTTCAGTCTTGCCTAATGGTGTTTTTGTTGTGGCTTGCAAGGTTGGTCTTGCCTAATTTCTGATCGAGCATGTCAGTGTAAGGGGGAGATTTTAAACCAAGATAAATACACATGGCAATATGGAATCAACGATAGTCAATGAACTTCTCAGTATGGGTGTTGTCGATAATAAGGCATAGCTAGCTATGTATTGTAAAAAGATGCTACATGTATTCAGTTGGTCCATTAGCTACATAAAAATCTAGCTACATATATATCTTTGTTGTGCCAGCTATGAATTTCGTGTTGTCATTTTTGCTAATGAAGAGTAGCTCAGTGAATGTTTTATTGCAGAAATTTCTAGGTACATATTAATGCTTTGTACTACAATCGTGTGGTGCAAATAAGTAACTTACAAATTTAGTTCTCGAACCCTTTTTTTGGTTTCACCTACATTAAATGTTGTAGATGTATACTATTCATTGGCCTTTATATTACTGTCAGAGGGGTAGAAATATTTCGTGGAACTGCAAGACGGTGGGGTGCACACTTTCTGTACCAATGTAAGGAACATCCTTGTCTATGTATTTTGTGTGACTTCCGATACAGTTGCAATGGTGCTGCTACTTTCCGATGTTGATTTTTTTCTAAGGCGAGTCCTCTTTTCCATATTTGCATCTGATATTTTGTGTTCATTGGAGTGATATGTTTCTATTCTATACACATCAGTCGGCACTAATAAGAATTTTATAGTATCAATTGTATATATTTAAGTTTTCTATTCTAAATATAGGTATAATATCATATGATAGGCTATATAAATATTATGCTCTACTGGCTAGGTTAGTCTCCTCCCTCCCTTTCCTGACATCAGAGTATATCCGTTGGAAATATTGTTAGTTTATACTCAGATGAAAGAAATAGCTGATTTGAAATCAAAAATTTGCAAGAATAGATAATTTGTAATTATTCTTTACAGGTAATTGTTCTTTACAACAATATACCTTTCATGTTGAAGAGTGATGTGCTTACTTAGGTTTGGTTAGTAGGACTGTAGGAGATTCGTTTGCAAGCACTAACTACAACCTGAATTGGTGCACGAGGTCTCGGTGGCTGTTTGTGGCGTACTGTAGGTGTGCTTCTGCTGGTTGCAACCTACCGTGCTGTTTTTCGTAGATTGTCGTCATATCCTCCTCATGTGGCAATACTCATGGTAGAAAGATACATATAGTTATCCAGTTCTCTGTCATGGCTTGTATACATATAGTTTTTCGTCTTAGAGCATTAGAGATTTTACTTGGCATAGAGATTTCAACTTAGAGCATTTGCTCCAAGATCTGTGGGTGGCGGTGCTGGATCTGTCGACATTATAGCTGGATCTGTTAAATGTGGGGCGAAGGATAAAGATGCCGGTGAATTTTGGATGGGTGAGGCTCAGGGCAACGCGGACATGCAGAAGGGGTCGTGGATGCGGAGCACTTGAGGAATAGGATGAGGAGGGTGATGCCCAGGTGCTGAGGACCAGATGCAGATGCAGCAGCACCGGTGGCCATCGAGGCCACCTTCTCCGCCCCCCATCTCCCCCCCATCTCCAGCGCACCGCAGTCTCGCTGCTGCAGACCTGCGCTCGCCAAGGTTTGGCCTGTGATCCTGTCTTCCCGTTATGTTTGCTTGATTTAGTGCTTTGCACTCGTGTATGTCCTTGATTTGGCTCACAGTCCTTGCAGCAGGATTTGGCTCGCATGTCCTTGCTTTGCACTCGTGTATGTACACAGTACTCCTGGCATGAAGTACAATAATCCTGAAACTAATTGGCACTAATTGGATTGACACTTATACTGGCACTAACTGGAATGAAGCTTATACTAAACACTATGAGTAGTAATCCTGGCACTAATTGGATCGAAGCTTATACTGGCACTAATTGGAATAAAGCTTATACTAAAAAATATGAGTAGTAATCCTGGCATTGATTAGGATGAAGATTATACTCTTACAGTAGTTACTCCATAGTATACACAATAGAAATCCTTGCATTATTCTTGTGTGGTTAATCTTTGACTACTCTTTGTAACAATAAATTGTTGTGTAGAGTGTTGTCTCTAGGCTTGTGTTATTTAGTGCAACACTGCACCTAATCTTTGTCACAAAGTAGTTTACAATTGAGCTACTGATTAGAAGATTGCGGCTGGATGCTTACCTGTAATTTTTCTTAGCATTAGAAAAGTTATATGTACTCATTCAGTAAACAAGTTGTAGCTGGCTCCTCATTCAGTTATTTGAAAGAACAAGGTAGTGAAGAAACTAAAAAAAATACTAAAAGAACAATTTGTAGCCGGAGTATTCACCATTCCCTGCCACTCTTTAGTAGGACACAAATTTAACACACGGAGAAGTGAGATCATTTTATTAAATATGTGCTGCATGATTAGTGGTGTACTCATGCATGAATTACTCCATTGAAAGTAGCCATGCACAATGGGAGTACCTTGCTCTGATTCATGGCTACTGTTTTGTACTAACAGGACTATCTACAAACACACAAACACACAAATATTTGCATAAACTTGTGCAATATTCACTTACTTCTTGCTTCACTTGCTTCTTCCTGCACTTGTGAGTTGGTACTCTGAATTTGTGTCCCTGTTATGTATTCATCTTCCGTTGTTTACCTGGTACTCCGGATTTGTGTCCAGACACTTGAATTTTAATTTTTCAGTCTTAGATTATGAGTAGATGGAGTGTTATTTTCCTCTCGGTATGAGGTTTTCTTATTGACCTTGCTCCTGCCTTTAAATATAATCAGGTTCACTGTAGTACTCTCAGTACCTGGAGTAGAAGTTAATGCATGCATAATCAGGTTCACTTCTTATTGACCTTGCTTATGTATGAGATTTGCTTATTTTCCTCTCAGTAGCTGGAGTAGAAGTTAACTAAAGTTGTGCAATATTCAATGCAATGAGTATGAATGAGCATTTCATTTTCAATGCATGCATAATCAGATAGTCAATATTCAGTAGCTGGAGTATCATTTTCAATATCCTGTCTGTCAAAGATAGCATTGTCAACCTGTTCATTTCATTTTCTCTACTTAGTATGCATGTGCCCCAGTTTACCGGGTACTCTGAGTTTCTATCCAACCACTTATATTTTAATTTTAATGATGACAGTTGCTTCCTTCTCCCTATATGCTTGTGAATGTGCAATTTAGTTTAGCCTAGGGAGGCACATGTGTACTCCCTTGATGAGGTCAAACATGTCAGGTAGCACTTTTGCTGATGATGATGTGCAATTTTATTTTGGTCTGTTTGTGCTCTTGACATTTTGAGTACTTTTGTTGATGATGTGTGTTCATGATGTGTGTTATGGCTAATCTCAGTTTCTCTTAATAAACAACATTCATGATTGGTAATTGACTGATGCACAAGTGTATTCCATAATATACCTGCATGTTGATTCTGATCATCCTCTCGTTCTTCAGGTGATGGAGTGAAGATTAGGTCAAAAAGTGGTCGCGCCATTCTTGCAATTGAGGTCCGTGCCCTCCCGTGTCTTGCCGGAGTAGGCTCCTTGTTTTGCCTGGTGGCGGCGAGGTGCCGAGGGAGCCTTTGAGGTGCTGTTGTGGATCGTCGGTGGCCGTGCTGGAGAAGAGAAGAATTACAGTGAGACGCGGGTCTTGCTGGCTAGGTGACGTGTTGGGCGCGCATGGACTTGGAGGTGCTAGGTAGAGCTTTGCTGGGTAGGTGCTGACAGGTGAGGAGCGGGAGATTACAGCCGAGGACCTTTCCGACGTCCGAGGGTACCTTGCCGGCAGACGAGATCGCCGGCCTCCTGTAGGAGCCTTGGGTGATCAGGAGCAGAGCAGGAGGGGCAGCAACTCCATGGCTATGACCTTTTGGTAAAAGATGTGTTTTGCTTTGTGTTAGTCTTGCTGTAGTACATATGCGCATACTACATTTGTTGAAGACAATCATGTATGCATACCTAATGTACCAAAGAGCAATTTGCTTTGCTTTATGGAATATGACCACCTTTATTTCTTTCCATGTGTTTGCCGCTTTTGCATATTGCTGGTCAAAAAAATCATACTAACTCATGTGTTTTCCTCACCAATTGACTTTGTGTATAAATGTTTATTAATCTGTTCGTGATTTCGTGTCCTCCACCCTAATTTCATCCTATCGACATCATTTTATAAAACATAAAAATGTATTATCATTTTACCAGTAGACTTTTATTGCCATTATACAAAGTGTAAATTGCTGCGAATTTAACGGGATCGTACGCCAAGGCGCACAACTAAATCTGGTGTAAACCTCTAGCCCGCTACCCATGTAAAGTCAGCCAGAGACCACCCTTGAGGGGGTATCCAACGATCGCATAGCAAAACCCAAAATAGACAACTCACATCCTTAGCACCGAGCTAAGCCGTTGAGACCTTGTAATCATTGTACTACAGATCAATATAAACGAGCAAAAATAGGTCTTTACCTCCACAATGAGGGGCCAAACCTGGTACATCGTGTGTACCAATCTCTCATGCTCCGCTCTTCGCTCCACCCTTAGTAAGCCACCCAATGGTATTTTGACTTTTCCACCACAGCCTTCTCCGTGTAGTTTGCCTGTGCTAAAATTGGCATCCATGGCGAGCTCGCCGGGGATTCACTAGGTGCGGCCAAGTGGCGTCGGCTAACCTAGAACTGCATGACAACACAGAGGAGCTAGGGCAACGACCGGCACAGTGTCTGCCTGCTACGCATCGATGACCAGGGCATGGAGGTGCAGCGGCAGCGGTCGGTGCAAGAAGGACGTCCGCAAGCAGTAGCTTGGCTAGTCGAGCGGAGAGCAGCAGGATAGGAGCTAACGCTGCAAGGAGACGAAGGCTTGGGAGAAAACACACGAGGATTGTTGCGTGTGGTCGAGCTGGCTGATGGATCAGTCGGCTAGATAAAAGAATTTTCCATCTCAAAACAAAGTACAACATCTCAAACATTTGGTGATCGGCCTATGGCAAACCGTCCAACTGAAAAAAGAAAAGATATGCAAAGAAAGCTTTCATAGATCTAAAATTTGGAATGAGGCTGCAAAATCACCGAGGATATACACCAAAGAAAAACAAACAATCAGTCATATCTCAAGCATCTCGAGTTCATCAATATTCTGGCCATGTCTTTGGCCAAAAAACATATTTTATAGGTTTCAAAAATATCTTTAAAAAATCCAGACATAATCAATGTTGTACCACGAAATTATTTGTATTTTGGCCTAAAAACGATAAATCTGATAAAATTTGAGGATTTGAAAACATACTTGCACAGATCTGCACTCTTGTCATTTTTGTACAACTCAGAATACAAAGTATTTGAAATTGATACTTTGCATGTTTGTGGGATAAATCATGGGCTACATCCAAACAATTCTTGGAACTCAAAAATACGATTGTGATTTTTTTTTTTTAAATAGCAAGAGCACCAGAGCTCAGGAGCCAAAAAAATCTCCACTCCCAACAACGAACAAACAAACAAACAAACATAATATCTGGATACACAAAGACAAAAAAGACTATTATACAAACATATAAAGGATTTCCATCAGTTGATGTGCGATTTCCTAGCAGCTGTGACAAAGACAGAAGAACCAGTTCCAATGCTGGTGCGCCAATCACGACTCTGCTAATATTCCACAAGACGAGTGCAGAACTATACAAAAGGGATTTACAGCAATGATGCATCATGACCATAATAGTGAAACATGCTGAGCTGAGTTGGCCGTACCTAGCATGGTATTGGCAAGCATTATGCTCGTTGGTGTCGGTTCATTGGAATACGGTGATTCTGATTCAGAATGGTCCATCTCACAGTCACCGCCGCCTGAACTACGATCCCCATCATCTTTGGGACGGTCATCAAAACTGTTTCCATCTTTGTGATCGTTTGAGCTGCCGGAGCTACCACCATGTGTGAAGCCCTGGACCAGATCTGGTCTTGGCTTAACTCCAACTCGCCTCATGTGTAGCTGCCAATTTTTTTCTAATTTGTTCTTGAAAGGTCCACATTAACAATTAAGAGGAAATATAAAATAATTGACAATACCTGCAGGTACAAAGTAACTTCATCTGGACGCGACAAGAAGGGGAAATCACCACCAGTCCTCAGTACCGCGCGTCTTGCACTTGGGTACCTTTCATTCACTTGGTCCTTCAACTGCTGAGGAACAGCAGAGTAGTCGTTTGTCTATGCATAGATAATCACTGAACATAGTTATGATACAAGGGATGCCCGAGTGTCAAAACTAATGGATTGTAGAGAGAACCAGCCTTTGCAGTCCTTATCAATTGAGGGTTTCAAATGCAATAGGTTGTTGTATGGTACGGAAAGTTTAACATGCTTATCTCTCAGCAATATGTAGCCACAGAGGTTAAGAGTTGATTTATCAATCTTAATTTAACCAACGACCACAGGAAAACCAAAACTCTTACACGAAATCAAAGGAATGAAGTAAAATGGTAAAGACAATTTAAAAAATCATAAGCAAAAAAAAGTAAAATAATAAAGAACATTAGTCAGTAATGTGTGGTTCAGTTTACATGAACTTAGGTACTTACATCCATTACAGTAATGAAGCAATCAGGTAGCGACAATGATCCGACTGATGCAACATTAACATTTAACATCAACCTTGATGAAAGGTCTTCTCTTGATAATGTCTCTACCTGGCATGCAGAAGTTTAATATTACAAAAGGATAAACTAGGAAAAAATAGAAGAGCATCACGATCGATTACTCAGATTATTTATATTTAGTACAACATGCATAAGTGTTAAACGTGATACGACCTGACCCACAACAAAATCCACAGAATCAGCAAGGAATGGTTCCTGTGGACCATCTTGGATTCCTGTCAAGAGGTACCTCTTCAGCAAAAACGAAGGGGTCCAATTGACACTGCAACATCAAAGAGTTATTGAGCCAGAATTATTTAATGTTATGTACATCCAGCAATAAAGTATATACTTTCCACGCCATAATTGAGTACTATCACCATTGCGTAAGGGTTTTCTACATATTTAACACACTTGTACGTGTATATATATATCGGCCTATGGCCTCATGGAAATGCAAGTTGCATATTCTTAACACCGAGCTCCGGTGGACCAACCTTTTATATTAAATTCAAAAAAAAATGCATAAGTCTCAACAAATTTCAAGAGTTAAGAAGTACAAATGTTGAAATACACCATGAATCTGTAAAACTTAGGCAAAAATAGTTTGATTTGTGCAGTACACAGATGAAATCATTTATTATCAATTAACTTGGGTAGAACTGTAACACTTTCACAGATATACAAATGTGTTAATCCAGTAAGTGCGTTCTAAAATAAAATCAAGCATAGAAATCATTGTAGCTCAGGATCAACCTTACAAGTCATGTATGTCGTACTCTAATAAAAGAAAGCATACATGTTACTTTTGAGATGTATTTCCAGCTATTGCTTTACATCACGTTAATATCATGTGCCTAAAATGAACAAAAGTGTGTAGACATTTAAACATAATCAAATACTAGGCATACGACCAGTTTATAATAAAGCAAGATTGTGGTCTTACAAGAACTTCTTTAAACAGAAAGAATACATACACCGGAGACCATGGCATGGCAGCAGCAAATTTGTGCGTCTCAAGAAATGTATTTGATAGCACCAAGGACTTTACTCTCCTTGGACGTTGTTGAGCAAATATTTGTGCGAGAAATCCACCAAGAGATGTACCATAAATATGAACCTGCCTCACAAGATGGTTGAATACGTGTCAGTACCACTGAACTTCACAAGAATCCCTAAGGAATTACACTAGCAGAAAAAGACTCATTGGCGGCGTTGCAAAATCGCCGTTCCAGTGGGCAAACGCCACCCTACTAATACGGCGCCACTGGTAAGGTGTAACAGCAGCGTGCCGTCACAGGCGGCCGGTAACAAAGGGTACCCGCAGCATGCGGACCGCACGCTACCAGTTAAATGCACTAGTGGCGTTCCGTCTACACGCCGCTAGCACGCTGCGCCAACAGTGGCGTGCGGGGTTGGTACGCGGCAGATCGAACTGTGCAGTAATGCTGAATCAACGGCTGAGCGTCTATAGCATTCAATTTATAGGTGATTAATTCAAATCGGCAGATCTTATTCAAATCTTAAGAGATATTCAAATTTTACAATCCATTACAACTAATTTAAAATGCTTCAAACTAATCTAATCCGAATTAGATCTGCAGCGAGAGGAGTTGACGCGCTCTCGCCGCCGCGCCTGAGGGGACATGTCAGCGGTAAGGTTTATAAGGCAGTCTGCCATTGTTGACCCTCGCCGCCGCACCGCGCAGCTCCTCAGGCTCTGCATCCGCGCCTCCTCGTGCTCCCTCATCTCCGGCGGTCAGGGCCTCATCGACGGCACTCGGTGCATCATCATCGCTGAGCTCGATGAATGTCCTGCCCTCGCCACGGACCCTGCCTCCGAAGCCGTAGATAGCCACCTCCACGGCAGCCACTTAGCAAGTCCGGCGGCTGAGCGTCGTCGCCACCGCTCCGCGAGCCTAGCGGATGGCGCGGGCGTCCTCGCCACAGCATCTGCCGAACTTGCTCACGCACCACCGACATACGTATTCACGTTGCGGCCGCCTTCTTCGCTGTAGCAGCCGTCGCCTTGCGAGACTCGAGAAGGTAGCGCCAACACAACAAGTGAAGCCGCGCGGGCGGTCTTCCATGTCTGCGGTGGCCATTACCTTCTCGAGGACGAGGGCATGCAGGCGGCCGCTGCCTTCTTCCCTCCGTGTTGACTGTGGCTCTTCCCCGTCGCCCATCCCATCCACATCCTCATCCGCTTCCCCTTTGCTAGGCGGCAGATAAACAGGCTAAGGCATTCCTATCGGTGGCTACTGGCAAAAGGCGAAAGCGGATGAAGAGGAGTAGCCGGTGTGTGCTCTCCTCTAGGCAGCGGAGGGGATTAAATAGCGCGGTACCGTCGGCATCGAATTAATGAAGGCAGTTTCTTCCATTGAAAATGGCACGCGAATCGGCAAGTCATCGAATAAAGCAGACCGCCTTAGTCACGAGCGCTCTACACGCATCAATCCGGCGATGCCAGGTGAGGTTAATCGCGGCGTGTAGTTGGTTGGTGCCACGCCACCAACATTTATGTACCAGCCGCGTGCAGGTATGAAGGTACGCCACGACGATCGATGGTGGCGTTTTCCTGAAGCGAACGCCACCGCGGTGCGTAGGTCGGTAGTGGTGTCTTGGTATGGCCGTCACGCTTCCGCTGTTCCGCCAGGTCGGTGGGTCCCACAAACCGGAAGCGCATTGACATCACGACAACGCTGCTACTAAGCCCGCACCTACCGTGTTTCCCTTCTCACCACACCAGCGGTAATTTTGGGCGTTACCCGCGGCTTTACATTTTCTCACCCCGCCACTAACGTTCGGCGCCTATAAAGGTTTCTCTACTAGTGTTAAGGGAATATAAATAAATGAAATAATATAATTTTTCATAGAATAAACAATTAAATTATGAAAACAACCCTGCTATAGCCATCTCTTGAGGGGATAATACGAAAACAAGCATTACCATTGTTTCATAATATAAGATAGGCTAATTAGCCTACCTAAAACGCCTTATATTCTGAAACGGTAGTAGCTATATTGTACCTATTTTTACTAATCAAAACATGCATATTTCAAGAATAAATAGGAGCCAGAATTAAATTAATTTCACATATTTATAGCTCATTATACCATTCTAATGTTTTTCCAGATCTACAAACAAAAATGTTGGGAAAAGGTACAAAATACTTCAGCGTTATAGGTGCAGCAGGAACACCCATGAAGTGAAAATGCATCGGATAGAAAATATGTGTGCCCAACTTTAAGCAAGAGTGGAAAATAATGAGAATGTGACGCATTACTAGGATAACAGCCTCATAAAAAAGAAAAATGCTGATGTTTTCTTACATGATGGATATTCATGGAGTCCAAAAACTTTTCAAAAGAATGAACCCATTCATGGTGATTCCATACTTGGGGAACATCGATAGACATCACTCGATAACCCTGAAAGAAAATTAAGACGTAAATGTTATGTCAGTCTAGTATGCATCTAGCAACTAGTAAAATCCATAGAATAGAGAAGTCAAAATTCAGCTGTGAGACACTTCATAGTGCGCCACAATTTGGATGTATTGAAAAACATGAATATCTATAGAATACTACAATAGCACAAAGACCTCAAGGCTTCTTGCCCAAACTAATGTGCTTTCCCTCAAACAAACCAAAAGATGAAACTGCAGTTTGTAGAGCATTATATCACAATGGACACATAGTTTTTTTTTTGTTTGCACGGACACAGAGATATTTCAAACGTATTCAGATCTTCACAAATACTAAAATTTGGCATTTCTATTCCAAATAAAAAATGTCATTGTTCATGATTAATATCAAGGTAGAAAATTTGCTAAAGTACTTGTTTCTTTATGTAAATAAATGAAATATGGGTGTATGTATTTTGCGTAGTTGAAATGTTCACATATTGTTAGAAATCAATAACCCCTGATGCTAGAAACTGAAGCATAAACATATACTCCTATGTCAACATAAGGGTTGCATATCACATATGTGAACATCTGCAGGTAATTACAACGATACGAACACTCAAGACAGCTAATCAAAATCAGAAGAGACGGGACACATTCACCCTTAATGTATGCACCTTCATAGAGAGGGACATTATCTGCTTATAGTACACATCAGCCGTCCCTGCGATTCCTGGGATGCAGATAAGGGGTTGCACAGCCTTGGGGCCAAAATCATAGTACCTCCACAATTTTGATCCAATCTACAAAATTCAGAAACAACTCGACTTACAATAAACACATAAGAAAGGGATATTTCCCTTTTTGTTTTTTCAAAAAGGCAAGCATGACAGATTATGATTTTACCAAGTAAAAACAGAGTACTCACGTGTCAGGATTGAGATGCAAATTCCTAAAACATTCTGCATTCAGGAATGTAGGGGGGATAATTTAAGAAATTGAAGCTAAACTCCAATGCGCAAAGCCTGGCACCAAACAATTGAAGTTGCTCTACGATGACTAGACCATTATGAGCAGGAATGTATAAATGGACACTGGAAAGAAATGCCCTTCATAAACTGCATAGATACTTTAAGCCTCAAATATAGTCTAAGCCAAAACCAGAGAAAGTGCATCACATGGAATCAGAATATCAACTAAGGATAAACCTGAACCAAACACAGATGAAAGATGTGAATATCTCCGATCCATCCAGGGAAAAACAAAAACCGAGTCCGTAAAACATAATTGCAGCAACCATCCATCTAAGACAACCCATCCATCCAAGACAAGTCAAGCACAGATCCCAAAAAAAACAAATCCTAAGCTCAAACTTGAAACAACATGGATGTCAGGCTCACTCTGATAGATTGATACCTGAACCGGTACGCAGCCGCACGATAGCCAATCAACGGCTCTCGTTAAATTACCTCATCTGGATATTCTTAATGCCATCTCATCTTTTACCTTTTAGCTTTACAACATGTACTTTTACTTGTAAGGTGTGAGGCTATAAAGCCATGGATCTGGAGCGTATGTGCTCATCTTATCTCTTGTACTGGGTATAACCCTAGCCGCCTCTGATAGAGGTTGGACTTCCTAGTTGTAAGCCACTGACGTGGAAATGGCCACGGCAGTCGCTGCCACTGGCAGCAATTGAGTGTTTCGTGAGGAAGAGTAGGCGGCCATCTGCGGTGCGAGATGGGGGCGGATGCACATGGGTTTACCCAGGTTCGGCCCCCCGGAGGGTAACGACCTACTCCTGCTAGATTAGATTATGAGAGAGCGAGTTACAGGGGTGGCGAGCTCGGCGGCTAGGCAGCGAGTCGCTTGAGGGCGTGTATGATGGAACGTAAGGTCCCAGGATACCCTAGGGAGGTTTATATATGAAGCACCTCGCTAGGGTTTACAAGCTGTCCCCGAACAAGATAAGGATCCGGAGACTTTTGACCTAGTCCGACTGGGCTTCTGCTACGCTTCTAGGCTTCTAGTCGCCAGTCGCTGGGCCTTTCCTTTCTTCATAGTCCAGTCGCTGTCTTTCAGACGAACTCGCAGGCCTTCCGGCCCAATCGGAACGTCCTGCTGGGCATACCCCCTTTGGCATATCCCCATCAGCCACCGAACCCTAGATAATCTGCCCTCTGCAAGTGGCCAATTCCTGTGTGAATTACCCCTGATGTTGTGTGATTCTTCGATTCCCCTTTGAATTGCTAGTCTTAGCCTATCAATTGGTATCTGGAGCCTTATGGTTCTCTGCTTGGCGGCGGCAGCACAGCTCGGACACAAGCACAGGTAATCTCTTGGTTGCTATAGTATACTTCTGCAGTGGTAAAATCCATTGCAGACCCCTGCTCGTGTGTCAATCGGAGGCGGGTGGTGTTGGCGTCGGTGCGGCAGCGGTAGATTGGGAAGTAATTTCGGACAGCCTCCTATCAAATACAAAGAAATGGCCCAAATTTTTTTTCCTAACTCCTACGACTTGCGGACATGGAGTCAAAAGCGGATTCTGCATCAACAGAAGAACTCGAACTACTGCAACTAGATGTGAAGAACTTGCGGAGAGAAAGAGACAATGACAGGAAAGAGTTCGTCGACTTTGTAAAAACGGTGCAAGCTAATTTTGCAAGCATCCAAGAGAGTCTTACCACTATGCAAGCTCAATTTTCTCGGTTTATTGTTCCCATGGAAGGAGAAGCAACTCTGGTTCCCGCTACAGAAGCAGCTCAACACAATGAGCTTCCTTCAGGCCAAAGCAGTACTATTCCTCTCACTCCACCAGCAAATCCTACTGGTGTGATGCCCAAGATACCCACAAAATCTGACAGGCCTCATACTGCTCCGGGAGGCTCTAGCAGACTGCAAGACCACCTAGGCAGAGACCTGAATTTGGATGGCACTCTCAAGTACAGGCATCCAAATTTCAACAACCAGGTTAAAATTGATCAACAACGGGCTGCCCATGCTCAGGATAACATGGAGGATATGGCAGAGGAAGAGGAAAACTATTTGTTGGTGAGACAGGTAGCTTGTTAGTGTTGTCAAGATAAACTGCTTTTCTACCTTGAAAAGGTATTTGTTGCTACACATCACAGTCAAGATAGGCAAACAGCACACTCATTCCCAACATTCAAAGTAATGGTGAAAGTAGTGGTGGCTAATGGTGCACAACTTTTCACAAAATTCCACACAACTGATACCCAATACAACATTCAAGGTCAGGATTTGAGGTTTGACTTCAAAGTTCTACCATTGCATGGGTATGACATGATTCTTGGGACTGACTGGATCAAACATCACAGTCCAGTCTTATTGGACTACAAGAAAATGTGTATGCAAATTACTGGGAATGAAAACAAAGTACTCACCTTCTGGGATGAATCACTGCCAACTACTGTCACAATGCAAGAGACTGCAAATATTAACCTCATGATGGAACAGCAAACATGTGGGGTTGCAGTTTTTGTTGCACAAGTGGATTCTAGCAGAACAAGGAGAACTCCCAAAGTGTGCCAAAATATATTCAGGTTGTCTTGGATAAATTCCCTGAGGTTTTCTCTGAACCAGTTAGTTTGCCTCCAAAAAGAGACTGTGAATATGCTATAACACTGCTACCTGATGCCAAAATTATCAATCAAAGGTACTACAGGCTACCCCATCACCAAAAAGATGCTATGGAAGAAATCATCAAGAAAATGATTAGAACAAAAGTCGTAAGGCCTAGCCTCAGCCCTTGTTCATCTCCTGCTATCATGGTAAAGAAGGACACATCTTAGAGGTTCTGCAATGATTTTAGGAAACTCAATGCACAAACAGTCAAGAATACATTTCCTATACCTGTGATTGAAGACTTGCTACATGAGTTTAATGGTGCAAGAATATTTTCCAAACTAGACTTAAGAGGTGGCTACCATCAAATAAGGATGAAAGGAAGTGACATTCCAAAAACTGCTTTTAGCACACATTTGGGGCATTATGAATATGCAGTGATGCCTTTTGGCTTAACTAATGCTCCTGCAACCTTTCAAGCATTGATGAAGTTTGCATTGGTCTTCTTTGATGATATTCTAATCTATAGTAAGACTGATGTTGACCATGCAAATCAGTTGACAATGGTACTGGAGATCCTCAAGCAAAATAAACTGCATGCTAAAAAGGAAAAATGCAGTTTTGGTCAAAGCCAAGTGGAATACTTATGCCACATAATTAGTAAAACAGGGGTGGCTACTGATCCTGACAAAATAGCTACTATTGTGAAATGGCCAAGCCCAAAGAATGTTACTGAGTTGAGAAGCTTCCTTGGTTTGGCAGGATATTATAGAAGGTTTATTGTTGGTTATGGACAAGTGTGCAGACCTCTGTTTGATGCACTGAAGAAGGATTCCTTTTCCTGGTCTGACTTACACGAACAAGCCTTTCTAACACTCAAACAGAAGATGTCAAATGCTCCAGTCCTAGCAATGTCAAACTTTGCTCAACCATTTATATTGGAAGCTGATGCTAGTGGACAAGGCATTGGAGCTGTCCTTATGCAACAGGGACAACCTATTGCTTTCATGAGCAAGGCTATTGGTACCAAAGCTGCTACCTTATCAACATATGACAAAGAGGCACTGGCCATTCTTGAGGCTTAAAATGGAAACACTATTTTGCAGCAACCTCTGTAGTCATCAGAACTGACCAACAGAGCCTTAAAAATATTCAGGGGCAGAAATTTACAGAAGGAGTACAACACAAACTACTCATTAAACTGCTAGGTTACAACTGCACAGTTGAATATACGAAGGAAGAGAAAACAGGGGCTGATGCCCTATCTAGAGTCAACCATCACATCTCTGCTTTGTTCACATCTACAGCATTGCCTGCTTGTATATTTGAAGTGACAACAAGCTATGAAAATGATGAAGCATGCAAGAAACTTCTGACAGAATTAGCCATTGACAACACTTCTCATGAGAATTATGTCATAGCAAAAGGAATTCTAAAATTCAAGGGCAAGATTGTGGTAGGCTCTCATGGGAAATTAAGGAACAAACTAATCACTGCATTCCACCAGTCTGAAATGGGAGGACATTCAGGAGAAAGGGCAACATTCCATATGCTGCAACTACTGTTCCACTGGCCTGGCATAAGGCAGTCTGTCATGCAATTCATCAAGCAGTGCCCGATATGCCAAATCAACAAGCCAGAACATACAAGTACCCTGGTAAACTACAACCACTTCATGTTCCTGTTTTTGCTTGGACTCATATAAGCATGGACTTTGTGGAGGGATTTCCTATGTCTGAAAACAACGACTTGGTCTTAGTTGTAGTTGACAGATTTACCAAATATGCCCACCTCTTGGCATTAAAACATCATATCACTGTCAAGCATGTTGCAAAGGCCTTTGTGGACCACATCTTCAAATTACACAGCTTGCCCTCTGTCATTGTCACAGACAGAGATAGGATATTCACTAGTCATCTGTGGCAAGATTTATTCAAGGCTCTAGGGGTTAAATTGCATCTCAGTACTGCTTATCATCCTCAATCTGATGGTCAGACTGAGAGAGTGAACCAATGTTTGGAAAACTATCTCAGACGCATGGCATTTGCCCAACCAAAGAAATGGCACTCATGGCTCTCTATGGCTGAATGGTGGTACAGCACTAGTTTCCACACACACCACTCAAAATGACTCCTCTCCAAGCTATCTATGGGTTTGCTCCCCCTCAAGTGGCTGAGATGTTTCTCATAGAAGACAATGTGGAAGATGCTAAAACAATGTTGCAGAGAAGGCGACAAGCAAACCAAGTTATAAGGGAAAACCTTTTACAAGCTCAAGAAAGGATGAAGATCAGTGCAGACAAGAACAGAAGTGAGAGAGAACTGGCAATCAGGGATATGGTGTACTTAACAGTGCAACCCTACAGGCATACATCTCTCAGCATCCACCGGTGTATTAAACTACACTCAAAGTATTATGGGCCCTTCAGAGTCCTAGAAAAGATTGGCCAAACTACATACAAATTACTTCTGCCTGAAGGATGCAAACTTCATCCCACATTTCATGTAAGCCAACTCAAGTAAGCATCATGGTCCACTGGTAGTTCCTAAACCTACTCTTCCACTGGTAGATGCACAAGGCAACATACAAACTGGTCCTGCTGCAATTCTGAAGAGAAAACTAGTTCTTGGGAAGCAAGGAGATATCACAATACCAGTGGTGCAATGGCTCATTGAATGGATCAACCTACCTAAGGAGGCTGCTACATGGGAGGATTCCACATTCATTCAGAAGATTTTACATCATTTCCAGCCTTGTGGACAAGTCTAATGCTTTTCCCGGGGAATTGTCAGGCCCATTCCGATAGATTGATACCTGAACCGGTACGCAGCTGCACGATAGCCAATCAACGGCTCGTTAAATTACCTCATCTGGATATTCTTACCACCAGCTCATCTTTTACCGTTTAGCTTTATAGCCATGGATCTGGAGCGTATGTGCTCATCTTATCTCTTGTACTGGGTATAACCCTAGCCGCCTCTGATAGAGGTTGGACTTCCTAGTTGTAAGCCACCGAACCCTAGATAATCTGCCCTCTGCAAGTGGCCAATTCCTGTATGAATTTCCCCTGATGTTGCGTGATTCTTCGATTCCCCTTTGAATTGCTAGTCTTAGCCTATCAACGGAGCGATCAGATTCGAGGCGACAACGCACTATCCACGACCCCTGAACGAAACGGGACACGCCCCAACGCCGCGCTAGAGTCCATGCGCGCGTGGGTACACAGGGAGATCGTAGAGGGTGATTCGGGAGGTATGACGCTTACAGAGATCTTGTGGAGCGGGACGACGGACTTGAAGTAGACATAGTCCCCAGGGGCCGCTTCACCGCTGCCTCGTAGTCCCGTCATCTCTCTCTCTCTCTCAGCCGCCGAGCCCGAGCGGCAGCGAGGAGAGACGGGGGACGGCAAATCGGAGAAGCGAAGGGGCAGAGCGAATCGTCAGCGATGATGTGACTTTACCTTATGACAGTAGGGCCCACGTGTATGTGCAGAGAAACCGTCCGGCAAGTGGAGGGGACCATATATGCGTCCTAGACTAGACGTAGACGTGTGGTGGGGTGACGGATTTTTCTCTACTTCTCTACTACTTAAATCTCTACTATCTCTATCTCTATCTCTACTTAATCTCTATCTCTACTATTTAAAAAGGAGAAATTTTCTCTGTTTCCTTCGGTCGCTGCGTTCCGTCCAACATTTATTTTAAACTGTTTTGTCCTCCCACTATTTCTACTACCTATATTTATATTATATATTATATTATATACGTAAATAGCGGAAATTCGTTTTGGCTCTCGGGTGTAGATGCTCCGGATTTCTAGACCAATCATGTTCATCATGTTTCAACATCTCTCAGAGTATTCAGCTGGGTATTTCCATCGTACCTCTATTCTGAAACAGTGACTAGGCCCACTTGGACAGACATAATGAATGATGTCTGCTACTTCTAGGCCCAATAGTCTATGAC
The DNA here is from genome assembly GCA_910589775.1 of Avena eriantha. Classification (NCBI taxonomy): domain Eukaryota; kingdom Viridiplantae; phylum Streptophyta; class Magnoliopsida; order Poales; family Poaceae; genus Avena; species Avena eriantha. Next base: position 138,783,577 of record OU342740.1, on the reverse strand, counting down.
GAAGGGAACTTGTACCATTAGCGATCCGCTGTGCTCCATGTCCATCCTGTAGTACCAGGCAACAGCCTGTAAACAGCTTGAACTGAATCCTGATTATCGCATACAAAACATATGAATCTCTCTTGCAGTCGTAGTTGAACAAGCTTTAACTTATGCTAAAACATATTGCTTTTTAAAGAACCGAAGAGCATATTACACCAATCATGCATCCCTGAAACTAAGGTTATCCCCAAAATCCTGAACTCAGCATTTCACGATTTTTTTTACAAAACACTAAAAACCTAAGCTAGCCTACTGCTCGTACAACGCGCTTAGGACCTCTAGCCATATCCAAAAACAAAAAAAATCTGAAGCATCAAATAACACGACTTCACATCACAAATGATGGAGCGGTTTAGCTGCAGCTTAACTCTGGTAAACATCGACCACAATCCACCAACCAGTGCTTTCGAGCACGTCTTCCTCCGATGACAAAGCACCCCATCGATTCATGCGAACCAGCTGGATCTTCTTCCGCGGCGAGCTGCTCTTCACTAGGCCGCCCGTTGGTTGACGCATTTTGACGAATGCCGGCCACCAACGAACTCTCTGCTTCTTGGTCCGTCCTGGCCACTTCTCCCACTGTATATTCACAAAGATCTGCTTGTCTCTGCCGCGCACTCAGATCAGAACATGCAATCCAAAACCAAGGGCACGGTTTGAAGATATGATTTGATGTCCAAAATCATAGTACAAAAAAAAACACTACGATTTAACATGTTCATTTTACCAATCCACGGTGTCGAGAAGAAACTTGATTGCTTGATGCTACAGCCACAACGGTGCAAACAATCAGGTCGCATTGCGTACTAGTCTACATCACTCTCAACTCCCCTCAGTTTCCCGTGTCACCACGGACAGGAGGGCGCTTCGTGTACCACCAGGACACAATCACGGAAGGCATTATGTACCCACGGCACAAGACTGACCCTCCCCACCCACGACGTACTCGGTTCACCTGTGCACCACGGTCCACGGAATCCTATACGATTCACCTACACACAACCGATTTTCTATCAATATGTATTGCCCCCGGCGAAATCACGTGGCACACCATCGATGCACTAGTTGACCAATCGCCACGCGGGAGTAGGTGCGCTCGGGAGCCAAATCTCTGCCCCCGTAAAAAGAAAGTAGTGTTCCCAGCATGAAACGATCGCAAAGTCTCCGCTCCTCCCTTGCCCGCTGTCGTCGCCGCTTACCTCGCAGCTCAGAGATCCCCTCCCTCATCCTCGCCCACTCCCCGTCACCTCGAGCTCAACGCTGTCGATATTCCGCCCCCCTCCTTTGCCACCGCCTCACTTCCGTCGGCCCACCTAGATGGATCCACGATGTGTCCTTTCGCGCCTCCATGAACCCTAGCGGCACGACCACACATGCGACCATTAACAGACGGACGGGGACCATGGCGTCTCCGTACGCTAATGGCATGGCGCCGAAGAAGCAGCTGAGGCTAAAGCCGGCGTAGGAGATCCTCCACAGCTCTAATCCCATGTGCATCTCGCTCACCTGCCGCCCCCATCCCTCCGTGGATTCTTCTGCATCTCACCTCCCTCGCGGTTCGTCACACGCATGCGATTCCAGCACCACCATCTCCAGCCCGGATCTGATGGACCCGGCAGCCGGCAGAACCATCGCTGATGACTCATCTGGCCGTGTCGGTTTCGAATTCGGGATCCCTGGGAATGGATCTGGTGTCTGGCGGCAGCCGCCGCACCACCAACTCCGACGGCCCTGACATACATCTCCAGCCACTGTGAAACATGGAACTCCATTTAGGTATTGTTTGGTACCCGTTCTTGCAATGCATGCACGATGAAGGAATCAAGATTTCTTCTATAAAAGCTTCATTTCTTGAAAATGGTTTTACAACAATTATTTCATTTCTTCAGGCATATAATTTTCCACTGCAAATGGGTTTCTCAAGATAGTCATATGACATATCTTTTTTTCTTGAAGAAGGTTTGTAGCCTGCAGCAGTTTTAGTGTACAAGGCATGCAAATTGGCTATTGGAAGTATTCTACGTATGGTTAATCAAGACTCAGTTTACATGGTATTCTCAATATCTCTATATAGACTTAAGAACATTAATTTTAACTAAAATACTGAAAATCGAGGAAACTGATAGGCGGCATCACTTATACTCATTTATATGAGCTGCATGACTACAACGGCATATTAAGGTGCTGAACTGCCATTTTGAATCTCCCCGTGCTACTTCAGTAGTTCTGCAAGACTGTTGTCCATCAGAGTTAGAATATTTTCCATTTTTTAGGGGAAAAAAATGAAAAGTTATATTGTATCTAAAGTTATCAGTAGGGCACCAACTATGATGACCAGATCCAGTACTTCATGACTTTATTTGAAGATGGTCAAAATAACGAGACATATTGTGTAGGCTATAACCGCTCATGTTGGTAGTCTTTCTATTTATGTTTCTAATGATTTTGATTTCCACTTACCCCATTGCCTTAACTTTTTCTCAAGTAATTCTATCGGTCTCATTGCCAGATGGTCAATGGAGAAGGATGGCAGGAGCAACAACAACAAAAGTTGGAATGGACCACATGCCTGATGGATGGAAGTACAAAAGAAGTGAGTTTATGATGTGTTCCTCACTGTAGTAAAAAATTTGGAATTACCGGATCCTCATGATGCACTATTCATATAATTAATTAGTTTTCAGTAGGTCCTTCCATTCACTTTAGCTAACTGATTTTATGTCATATTTCAAGGGGCGTACAATGTGTATGACTCGTTGTTTTTGCCGTGTTAGTAATCAGCAACCATATTATTTATCTGTGTTGTCTATACCTTTTTGCCTTTTTGTTCTCATATTTGCAAGGTCCTATGGTAATGTGCCTGATTTTCCAAATGATATATCCTAATATTGCAGATTACGTGATTTTGGTTATTTCTCATGCTTCATGCTTCCTTCGGTTGAGACACAAGGTTGCAGTGTGCGGTTTGGCGAGACTCTATTCTTCTTCCTTGTGCTGTTTAACTAGGCCTCTGCCTTGAGACTACGGAATATTCATATATGGAGTAGTTTTAGTAGTAGGGGTTATATAGAATGTCAATAACCCCTTCATCATCTATTGATCCTAGAGTGGTTGTTTTTATGCTTTATCGGGCTTACTCTATCTTGCTAAGATGCAGTGGTTAAAAATGTAACATGATTTTCTAGGCTACACAAGGTATTTGTTGTTTGCAGACGAACAAGTACTATAGTTATCAGCAAAGTATGTCATGTGGGCTTATTTAGGCTCAAATTACGTAGTCAAATTATCTTATATTTGTGAGGTGCAGCGGTTAGGCTCCTACAACCGGTGTAGGACAGGGCGGAAGATCGGGTTGGCCTTGAGCTGGCAGTGGATGACCATGGCAAGGAGGAGCGACTCTTAGGTATTCATGATGTTGCCATTACTTAAAACAAGAACACCTGTTACTATTTATGCCCATTTAAGATCATATATGTGTACCTGCTGTTGCGGGTATAGGTCACTCAGACGTCTACAATTTGGATGAGACAACAAGCTTGAAAAAAGGTGAGACCTGATGCAATAAATCCCTCCATATTTAATGTTTTGCTTATTCAAGTATCATAGTTGGTTTATATACCTCTTCTTTTTTGTATTATTGGTGTCAGCTGCAATGCACAAATAAGTGGGATTTCTTATGAAATTATTCAGATTTTTCTCCTTATTATTTCAGATTTTTATCTCAACGGTCAAAGTGGAGGGGGCAACCTGTAAGGAATAAACATGTAGATATCAATCCATGTATTGGATTGAACAATTTTGTCCTTTTTTCAAGCGTCTTACTATTTTCATATCTAGTAACACTTGAATCTTTTGCACTATTTGGTTAGTATGTCATTTTCCCAGGTTTGGAGAAGCCATGAAATAAGCTGCAGCAATGCAAAATGTTTAATTAAGCTCAGAGCATATTAGAGGATCTAGGTAGTCATGGCACAACTGAGGTTTTACTGGAGCACCTTATTTACTTCATTAGTCTGTTATCATATTCCCGTTGTTTCTGATTTGTGTGTTTGAAGTTACGAGCATAAGAAGCATACATCATAATTCTAATGGTAATTTTTAAGCCCTCGATAGTGCTCCCTCAAATACATTTTTTACAGGATAATTCTAATGTTAACTACCTGGAAGTATCTTCTCCAAACTATTACTGAGAGCACCCATTGCAGCAAAGTTTACTGAAAATAGAGGCTGTTATTCACAAGTTTTCAACCCGTTTTGATGGGATGGCTAATGGCCACAAGATGAAGGCACTGAGTGACCAGGTCATCTGATTGAATTGCGGGTGCCACCTGATCAATTAAGTAAAACAAGTATAGAAAGCTTGCTCATCTTGCTAATTTATTTTCTCATTTGCACCTCATTCTGTTGGATCTTTATTCCTAATGCTTGCACATTAACTTTGAGCAGGTCATCCTAATATCATGCTCTCATATTAGGTGGTTTACCTTGTGGACAAAAGTATACTCATGTTTATAGATGCACATATATGCATGGCGTTTTTTACTCTTTTTTCTACTAACAAATTGTTGGCTATATGACAGTTTACTTCAAATGTTACATGGAATCTAAAAATAATAATTGATATAAATTATTTCCCCACTAAAACATTGAGGAGGTTAAAGATTAGGCACATGCCAACTGGAATCGGTGTATTCCAGGCCTAGCAGACGTTTGCATTTTACTTGTGTGCCATTCGATTCACCAATATACATCCGAAGCTAATAAAATGGGCCTATTGTATTATCACTGAGAGAATCTATTATCATGCTTTGAAGGCTTCCGTTGAGATTGCTGTAAAAGAAGGTCCTTATGAAACTAATGTTGGGATTTATCTAAGCTGTAAATTTGCCTGTAATTTGCGTTGATTTTTTTATGTTAGACTATGAATTTCACAGAGAATTTTAAATGATGTAGAAAGTATAAAATTATTTGTGTGCTTACCATCACTAACAAGGTATTTATAAATAGGTAATATAAGGTTTTAGCATGATCTAATTACCCACTAACGATGTTTCCTAGTTTATAGTATAAACATGTCCGTTTGTTGTAACGAGAGAGAAAAATGTACGTAATATTTTATAAGAACTAGTTGAATGCCACGCGTTGTTATGGCTCTGTAAATTTTCATGAACGTTGCGACGGTGTAAAACTAACAACTTGTAACCAGAGTCACTCACTCGTGAACTGGTGAATCAGATGAGATGTGAGATGACCTTAGGGCACTTAATTAGACAAAATGGTTCAAATTTTATCATGCACACACCAAAAAACTTGTATATTTATATGTTTTCTACACATGCAAATCTTCTCTTTTTAGTCAAGATGACTATCGTGGTGCTTACATTAGTGGTTTGAGAGCTTCACGCAATGGCTAATCGAGGATTTTGAAATGTGATACACCTTCATATAATTCTCTCACCCAAATTTTACATGTCAAACATTATTGTGTTCAGAAATAGCACCTCGGTGCGTGCTGTGACTGCCGCTAGCCTGAGCTTTCTTGGCAGCATATGTTGCTGCTCCATGAGCATAGCTTTAAAAACCGGACTGGACGTCGGTTCAACCAGAAAAAATGGAGGCATCTTCGGTTGTTTAAGCGCAGTGGACCGAACACGCAAGCGGACCGGGATAAACCGCAACCGCGGTTTAATTGACGGGTTTTTTCATTAAACCAAAAACCAGTCTGATCGGCTCAACTCTCTAAGAATTGTAAAAGTTAATTACCGCATGTGGGAGTTGAACCTTGCACAGGAACAATCCAATAACCACTTGATCCTCACGCCTTTGTTATTAATAAGAGACACGGATCTATTTTGTAATTATTTTAGCAGTACTAATGGTTGCCCTCGGTTGTTTTTAAAACTAGTGGATGCCCCACGCGTTGCTGTGGGTCTCTAAGAAGAAGGGCAAAATATTTGCCTACTTGAATAGAAAATTGTATGCAATGAGACAAAATAAACACTACAACATTAAATTATATCTCTGGAAAAGGTGCATATGTCACATGATGTTAGCGAGAGGAGAAAAAATACAATTTTATGTATAACACAGATTTTTTTGACAAATATTTATTTGTATGACTGGAAAAAGAAATTTGTGGGCCGGACAATTTGCTACTGTTGCTCTGACTTGATTCTTGTGTGTAATCAACTGTTACACATGAATGATCACAAAGGTACTTTGTTTGCGCCGTCAGCATGAGAAGTACTGCTTTTGAAAGTTATGCATAATAGTGGTGTTGTAGTCTCCCTCAGCTTTTGAATTGCTTCCGTATATTTCTTGTTAGCTTCCTTTGCAGGAACAATCAAAGGAGATAGGACACTCTTTGATGAACACACCCTGAAGGAAAAGAGTTATGATCAGAAAGCCTTGAAATGAAAATTCAAATGAAGTGCTATATGTTTGAAAATGAGAGAGGACATACCAGTTGTTTTCTCGTGGATACAATATGTATCCTGCAAATAAGTATAAAAACTGAATATGTAGTGCATCAAAGAAGTGCAATGTATCAGGGACGTTTTATAGATATGCATCAGGGATATGAATTGCATGCTAAAAGAGGTGTTACAAAAATAATCAGTAGGCAATTTGTAATCTTACAAATTTGTGACAGTAACATGCCTAATTAAGCTCTTGTCGTTTTATTTACATGGCCTGTGAGCAATGATTCTGAACTGACCTGGGAATCCCTCTGATTTTTTTTAAACGGGGGAACCCCTCAGATCAGCAGGGGCATGAAGAAACACAAATAAAAATAAGTAGCTATGTTATCTAACATCAGTCATGCTAACGGTAGTGGGAAGGGCAAAAGACCTGCAAGGATTCAGATCATCACGTCCTGAACAATTGCCTTCGTGTCCTCAAGGCCGTGACATGTGCATAACTTGGTTTGTTTGTTTGAATCTGTAAGTGAGCAGAATTAGAATAGTGGGTATGAGAAAGATCTGAGAGAGTGAGGGGGTATCATCTAGAAGAAGTTGTCCCTTACTCTTGTTTTCTACAGCCGGAGTGTAAACGCTCAAGAAGGCAACCTACCGGCCAAGCTCGTCAATAATATGAGGGATGTAGAGCTCAGGCATGGCTGGATGAAAAGAAATGTGACTCATATATATGGGGGAACAAACCGGGACTATAATGCATACTGGAGCCGCTCGGCTACCTCGAATATTGATGTCGTGGATTGTTGCTCTTCAGTTTGCTAGCCAACGGCTGAGGTCGTGGGAAACTAAACGTCTCCCAGCGATTGAAGCGACGGCATCGTGCTGACCGACCGAGAGCAGATTGAGAAGCAGCAACTAAAGTGGGTTGTCCAGATGAGAAGATGAGGCTTAGTTGGGCTGGCTTTGAAGAAGGCTGGAAAGGCCGTAGGTTCTATGGGTCGCCTCAGAAAATCTTTCATCCCACTCACGGGGCGAATCCAGCGAGCGATGTGGATGGAGAAGCCAGACGAGGAGCAGGCTGACGTGGACACTCTGCATGTTGAGCTTGCAAACATTAAATGAAGATAGTGGGGATCAACTTTATAGATATTATAGATGTGAGGAACAGGTTGTTGTGATGGAGTCCAGGATGATTATCTCTCGTAAAAAGATTACATATTCAGAGGCAAGACATGTATACAATGGATTCTCGAGAACACAAATTTCTTGTTTGAGTGTTGCGATGATTAATTCAACGGCACAGGAAGATTCACGTGATATTTTAGACAAATGTAAATTATTGTGTCAAACTATCAATTCATCCGAGATACATCATGTTACAACTTAGAATTTGGAAAAGGTATGAAATTGGCATTTGAGACTATTAACAACTTTACTAGCACAAATACCCGTGCGTTGCAACGGAAAAAAAATGTCCACTTTTCAAAAAAAAATCAACGCTACCTAAAATTTGCCCAATGTTGGATCATGTCACATGTTCCTAGCCTTAGTCCAGTATTTCATCTTAATATTTATTACTTTTATTTGATCTACTCTTTTGTACTACATAAGCAAAATGTATCACCACAAATTCTTCTTTTCTTCGCAACGATAGTATGAAACAATTGACCAACACATATAGTATATATCGTATATATCTAATGTCCTACTCGTGAAGCATAGTGTGCTTCTTAGTAAATTTAGTGCATGTAAGCTGTTGGACTGCTAGGACTATTAGAAAAGAAAATAATATTTACATGGCTATCTCTGATAAAGTAACACCGGAAATTGTAATCTCTGAAGTTTGATACTCGCTAACCGGGTGAGCGCCGCGTTGGGTTGGACAAAGCTAAATCTTCAAATTTTATTATCATACACAGTGTCCAAAAGAATGACAGCTTCTTTGCCCAAAAAGTTGCAATCGTCGTCGCCATTGCCGTTCAAGCATCGCGAACCCGGATGGTCTGCTTCCTACGAGCGACCCAAGCCCCGGGATTGGGGTCGGCGATGGTGTCCAGGTCGATGAGCATGATGGCATGCTCCTCGGCCATGATCTTGGCTTCGGCCTCCTTGGCCTTGGCCTCTGCCTCCGCCACCCTAGACCTAGCCTCGGCCTTCTTGGCCTTGGCTTCGGCCTCCTTTGCCTTGGCCTCAATCTCCATTAGCTTGTCCTTGGCGTTGGCCTCCTCCATCTCGATAGACCTCGTCTTGGCGGTGGCCTCTTTCTCTTTGCACCGCCTCTCTTCCCTCTCGACGATGGCCTCTTCCTTTTTCTTCAGGATCTTCTTCAACGTCTCTTAGAATCCCAAGGAACCAGCCTGGCGGGGTGATGTCGGCCTTCGTAGCCTTGTGGCCTCCAGGCCGGCGGGCACGGGTGCCTATAGGGTCGATGACACCGCCTGTACAAGCATTACTCGTTCCCTTCTTCTTGTTGTCAAGTTCTTTCCAAAAGGCATAGCTAGTCTCCAATTTTTTGGGGTCCTTGATCAACTTCCAACAATGGGATAATATGAAGGCCTTGTTTTCATTCACCTTCTTGAAGTTCTCCATTGCTTTCATGACCTACATATATGGATGCTAACAATGGCTCAATGCATATGCAAGACATCGACATGGAGAGGAAGAGGTTTTACCATGTCAACCGACATCATGCCGCTTATTTTCCTTTTCGTCACAATATCGTAGGAGCCTTGGAACTTGCTACACTCGGCATGGATGGTGCCCCATCGCTTGGAGAGAGAGAGAGAGAAATCATTTCGATTGCTATAGAAGGCATCCTTCTCGAATTTCCTATGCTCATGAAAAAATCTACTCGCCTTTTTCCAGTAGGCAAAGCCCTTTTGCTCGGCGCCGATCTTGCGAAATCTCCATCCATGCCTTGCATAGGATATTGTCCTCGTCAGTGTTGTAGCTCGATGTTCGTTGGCTCAACTTCTTGCTGTCGACAAGCGACGCCGCAAGTGAAGCAGCTAGGAACGCGATTGTGACCCCCTCGCCCATGGAAGCGTCATCGTTTCCAAACAATGACTCGTCCACAATGTTGTAGGCATCTTGTTGGGTCTCTCCATCCTCACCATAGCCGTTGCCACCCTCATTGATCATGTCGTGCATGGTGTCCTCGGTATCGTTGGCCACAAAATCCTACACCCAATTTGGCCATGATAAAGAGGCGGGAGCAGTATGTTGGCAAAGGCAAAGTAATGTCGTGATCATATTGTGCCATCGGCGGTCGGCGGCGCGTCAGGCATTCCGCCGAACAAGTTGACTGGCGCCGGCATGTCCACGGCGGAGATGGACTGCTGCTTCTTCGACGCCTCAGGGGTTGTGTCCGCGGTCCTTGGAGTGCGGTTGAGGTTGATGGTGGGATCTCCCGCCTCGACGACGTCGTGCGGGGATGGACGAACCGGGAGAGCGAGGCAACGATCCTAGCACAAATGCCCTGCGTTGCTACAATTTATGTTATTTAATCTTTCATACCCATTCTCATTTCTGTTCTAGTTTACCATAATCTTTCACACACGTTGTTAGATCAAAAATTTGTACTAAATAGCAGCTAATTAGACACAGGTCTGAAAACTGATATTTGACTTGTAATTTCTACATTGAGATTCAGTCCACAAACGATATGTTCAATAAAAATTGGAATCACCAAATTTCATTTTTATATTTTGGAAAAAATTCTTTAACAATGATAAGTCTGGAAATATACCTATGCTTCATCGTGACAGTGCCGACAATAGGAAATGTCACTCCAACGCTAGGCTCACACGAATGATGCTTGAGATCCTTCGGTAGTGTGCGCGGACACCTGCCATCAGACACATACCTTGAGGCTGCAGCTACTTGTTAAAAGCTCATCGTGATATCAACCATTAATAATCTTAGCTAAGTACAAACAAATAAGAACATACCCATACTGCATTAGCCTCCCATGTAATCAGCAAAGCTAGAATATTTTCTTGAAATTGATATTCTTTGCCATGTAGTATTCCATTGATTACCAAAGCGCATCAAGCGAGGCATCAGATGGACCCTAGTTATGCAGAGTAGTCTGGCTTTACAAGGAAGACGTTGTCCCGCCGCTTCCACGCGTCGCATGGTGACCACGAAACGCATGGGCCTCGCATCTCCTCGTGCTCGTCCAAGCCACACTCCCGGATGATGACATCGCATGACCTCTACTGCAGCAGCACATAGCTCATCTCGACAGCGGACACCGAGGATATTTTTACAGGCCCCTGTTTATCTATCAGATGAAGCGGAAACTCGGATCAGCCGGGATGGTCGGGCGGCATGCAGCCGTATCGCCCACACGTATAATGGCAGGATCCGGTGTCATCGCGACCTAGAGAATTACCAGCAGCGACGCCCGAAGTGCTTCGGTTTGCTTGGAGAAGCACCGGCTACTCCAGAGAAACCACGATGCTAACGTCTTCTGGCTTGGGAGCGGCGGCACATGGCCTGCACGCTCTTTGCCAGCCTCGCTTCAGATCGATCTGATCTATACTAGATGAAAGAAGCAGCTCATTAAAGTCGATTGGTTCGAGACTTGCTAACCAACCTTTTTTTAGTGACACCAATACTACAGATTGCTACGACCTAGGGCCTTACTGAATCGGCACCTCGTCGTGAACTGGTTGGTCCACCTCATCTGACGGCAGCTCGTCGTCTCCCAGTCCCAGCCCCTCCATGGCACGCGTGGTCGCCCCATAGCCGAGATCTGACGTTGAACAGGTGCTACAACTTCCGGTGATGAGTACGGCAACCATCGTCTGCTCATGCTCCTACCTCCTACACCTTTATCCCTATCGGCGACGACAACCACCACCGACTCGTCCTTCCGGTGCTCTGTTCCCATCATTGTGGTCGAGGTGGGCATGGGCAGTCGGACATACGAAGAAAAACACTGGACGGAGATCAAGCTGCGAGAAGAGGGGACGGGCGAGGGTTTCGTTTTCTTTTATCTCGCATTGCTTTTCCGGCGTTTCCGTGTTGGAGGGCGGCGCCCCAGAGATCGATGACGGGGGTGTGGAATTGTTGGTTCGTGACCGACGCATAGAAAAGGAGCTCTTTTATTTCGATTACCCATGGTTTAGCAGTAATAAGTGGTTAGGTGGGAGGGTAAACCTGTCCCAAAAAAAGTTGGACCGGAAGAAAAAATCTGTCCTTTATTATTAAGAAAGATATAGATTATGTGAATTATTGTTCTCGTAGATTCCAAGTGTAGACACACTACAATATTTTTTCATGTATATTTATCTATTTATTACATTATTTATTAATAAATATATGTGATTTTGTAGCTTAAAAAGCAGACAGTGAACAGTGAACCGACAGTCCGAACTGTAAAAACCTAAACTAACAGCCTTACCAGTCCGATTGTCGGCCCGGTTTTTTAAATTGTGCGTAGATGATCTCAAGACTAAAAAAATGTTTGAATTGCTAGTCTTATCCTATCAACGGAACATTCAGATTTGAGGCGACAACGCACTATCCGCGACCCCTGAACGAAACGGGACACGAATATTGTAGCACCCTAGTAAAATCACTACTAGAAAATCGTTGTGTTTTGTCTTTGAACATCATCATGATAACATGCTCATGTCATCATGCCACATTGCATTTGAGCTTCGTCATCATCATGCATATTTTTACCTAAAACTATTTTCCTAAAACCTATTTTTGTTTTCTAGATATTCCCGCTCTATTTCAAATCAAACCCCGGTCTATTTTAGATCTTTGGTTTGTCTAAAAACTATTTGCAAATGTCTTTTAAAAATATTTTAAATAAAATGTTTTGACCAGGGGAGGCATCCCAGCCCATAGGCCAGGCCACCTACCACCCCGATGGGCCCAACCCATTAACCCGACCAAACCCTAAAAACCTCAACCACCACACCCGGCTACCCCTCCATCCCGCCTAGTCCCTACCCCGCTGCCGCCAGCCGCGCAGTAGCGTTGCAGCGCCACTCGCGTCACCACCCCGCGCGCACCGTACACGCTAGCGCTGCCCCAGCCACGCGCACCGTGACACGCTCCTCACCACCCCGGCCACACCTATCGACAACCCCGACCCAACCCCGCATGCTCCCTTCCTCTTGATCTCCCCCACCCTGACCCTGTGGTCTCGCACCTCTGTCCCGCTTAGATCTCCCCAGACCCCGCCGCCGCAGCCCCTTTCGTCCTCGCCTCGCTGGGCTGCCCGAGTCGCCGCTTGTCCGCCTCACCTCGCTGAAGGGTTCCGTAGCAGAAAACAAAAAAATTCTATCTACTCGAACACTAATACCAGGATCTATACTATGTAGACATAAGTAACGGAGAAGGAATACAGTATGCATACCTTTGTAGAGAGAGGCACGCCTTACGCAGTAAGGCGTATATTGATGAAGACGAGCAGCACCCCAAGTGTGGTGCCTCCGAAGTTCGTCACACGTCCGGTGTAGTGGATGTCAACCGGGCTCCGATCCAGCCGAGCAGCGGAAGAAGTAGATGTCGGATCGCCGATCACACGACGGTAGTGTGAAGGTGGAGAACTCAACCACGAGGTCCTCCCCAATATTACGGGGAAGTCCTCAGTAGAAGAGAGAGAGAATGAGAGGAATGGGTGTCTTCCAAGGGGAGGGGGGACCCCTTTATATAGTGGGAGGGGGGGCGCACCACCCAGGGGCCAGGCGGTGTGGGACTAATGCCCACACCCGTCGGCCACCTTGGGGCAGCCGCCGGCCCTAGGTGGGCCCCACTCGGGTGGCCCATTAGCCCTAGGCCGGCTGGCCCCCACCCCTTAGGCGCCTTGCCCACTTGGGCCTCCCCTCGGGTGAGGCCCATTAGCAATATAGTGCCTTTTAAAATAAAATATATATTTAATATTAATTCTCCAATTAACATTCAAATACACATATTATATTATTCCTTCACTCCGGAACATCTTTCGGACCCCTTCCGATCTCCATCGGATGTTACCGAAACTATTCCGGTTTCTCTCTCTCTATTTCTCATACGATACCTCATCTACCCTAAGCGTCCCCACCCTTAAGCGTGACATCCTTCGGTTTGGAAACACTCCGGACATGATAGAGACCATTCTCATATCAATGATCAACAGAGCGACCTGGATGGCCATGTGACCCCCGTGCATTTCACGAATACAATCGCTCGAACCGTGAGATAGTCGTTCCCCATTCCCTTTGTCATACGATACCTAATTCATCCGAGACTTGATCTTCGGTATCTGCATACCTTAGTTCGATCTCGTTACCGATGAACTTGTTTTACTCGTTATCATGTCATTGCATTATGTGACCTAGTCACATGCTTGCAAGCTTCATTAATGCAATGTCACCGAGATGGCCACATGTATCTGTCCGTTACACATACTAGACAAATCCTGGTCTTGATATGTACTCCTCTACGCATTCCTTCAGAAAACCTGAGTGGCACCTTTTTGATCACCCTGTTACGAGATGATTCTTGATAACCATCTAAGCTTCTTCCAGAATGGTGATTTGCATTACCTCACAGTCAAAGGATTAGGTTGCGAGGTTCTCTGTGTTTTATCATCAAAGGTGAACATGTAATTAGATCTCATTACGATATAACGGTCGGATGTTTGTCTATCATGTTATTTAACTAATAACATGACCTTATTGTCAGTTGGCTAAATGCCCATGGTCTTGAAACATAGACCATCTTCATGACCAATGAACTAGTTCACTAGAGGTAACTAGAGACACGGTTTGTTTACATACCACACGTGTATTAACGTTTCGTATTAACATAGTTATAGCATAATATGAAATGTATTATGAACATACAGGAGGTATATCAAATAATACACTTTATTATTTGCCTCTAGGGCATAACTCCTTCAGTCTCCCACTTGCACTAGAGTATACAAAAACTAGTTTACAATAGGCAGGAACCTAACACCAATGGAATCTCGATGTTGTTCGTGCTTGTCATGTTGGAGAGCTTTAGTCAAAGGATCTGCTACATTCAGTTCCGTATCTACTTTGCAAATTTTGACTTCACCTTCTTCGACAATCTGTCGGATGACGTGAAATCTAAGCTTGATGTGTTTGGCTGTGGAATGAGTTCTTGGTTCCCTTGCATTTGCAATAGCTCCCGTGTTATCACAATAGATTGTCACGGGGTCTTGTGCGTTGGGAAAAACTCCTAGTTTGATGACAAAATTCCTTAGCCAAACAGCTTCATTTGCTGCATCAGCCGCAACAATATATTCAGATTCCATTGAAGATTGTGCCACCATCGGTTGCTTCTTGCTCTTCTAGCTTACGGCCCCACCATTCACCAAGAAAACAAATCTTGTTTGAGTCTTAGAGTCATCATGATCTGAATTCCAGCTTGCATCTATGTAACTTGTTACGTTTAGAGCTTCATCATTTTCTCCATAGATCAGGAACATATCCTTTGTTCTTCTCAGATACTTTAGGATATTTTTCACAGCTGTCCAGTGATCCGGTCCTGGATTACCCTGATATCGGCTCGTCAAACTAAGAGTCAATGCTACATCAGGTCGGGTACTAAGCATTGCATACATGATAGATCCTATTGTAGAAGCATAGGGGATGTCAGACATCTTTTCTCTATCATTGTCCGTTACAGGACATTGAGTCACACTCAAGTTGCAATTCTTCATCATAGGTGTAAAACCCCTCTTGGTGTTTTCCATTTTGAACCTCTTCAAAATCTTATCTATGTAAGTACTCTGACTTAATGCTATTAGGTGTCTTGATCTATCTCTATAGATCTTGATTCCTAATATGTATGCAGCTTCACCTAGATCCTTCATGGAAAATTGGTTGCTCAAATACGCTTTCATGCTATTCATAAGATCCACATCGTTTCCCATGAGTAATATGTCATCCACATATACTACTAAGAAAACTACCGAGCTCCCACTCGCTTTCTTGTAAACGCAGAACTCTTGTTGGTTCTGGATAAATCCAAAACTCTTGATCACTTGATCAAAACGTTGGTTACAGCTCTGAGATGCTTGCTTCAACCCATAAATGGACCGTTGGAGCTTGCACACCTTTCCAGCATCCTTAGGATCAACAAAACCTTCCGGTTGCATCATATACAACTCTTCATCAATGTGACCATTGAGGAACGCGGTCTTGATATCTATCTGCCAAATTTCATAGTCGAAATATGCAGCAATTGCTATTAAAATCAAATAACGACTTAACTACATGGTGCAAGCGTCTTTCCTTTTTGGATGCATACTCTGGTTACAACGAGATTAGGATGAAATTCAAATACCAAGACAAAACAACATTTATCACACCTTATGGTGTATTGTGCTACGAAACAATGCCTTCAGGCTAAAAAAACGTGAGTGCCACGTACTAGCGGATGATGCAAAACTGCCTAGGAGAACAAATCGGCAGGAACGTCCAAGTCTACATTGACGATGTGGTGATCATGATAAGGCAGAAATCGACTTTTATTAATGATCGCTATGAGACATTTGATAATCTTGAAAAGTATCGTAGCAAGCTCAACCCGACAAAGTGCTCCTTTGGAGTTCCTGTGGGACAAATCCTCAGGTACCTAGTATCGGCCAGGGGAATCGAGGCCAACCCTAAAAAAATATAGGCTATCCTGAATACAAAGAAGCCCACAAATCTAAGGGGCATCCAGCAACTAGCTGGGCGTGTGGCGACACTTAGCCGATTCATCGCTCGGCTGGGTGAAAAATCACTTCCTTTCTAAGCATTACTGAAAAAATCTTACACCTTCAAGTGGACCGATGAAGCCTAGAGAGACTTTGAAGACCTCAAGCAAACACTATCAACATCGCCTGTTCTGATGTCACCCAATGAAAAAGAACCACTATTGTTGTACATCGTCACCACCAACCAAGTGGTTACCACGGTGCTGATCGTCGAAAGACCTGAAGAAGGGAAAACCAACGGGCTCTAGCGACTGGTCTACTACCTCAGCAAGGTGTTATCCCCGTCCAAACAACGGTACTCGCACTATCAAAATCTCGCATATGGCATCTTCATGACGGAACAGAAACCGCATCCCTACTTCGCGGCTGTAATGCCCTAGAATTTTTGAATATGATTTTTGAACTAAAATATAGACAGTTGTCTAGGACTAATTTTTTAACAGTGAGTTGTGGCAAATCCGAGACAATGAATGAGTTCGTCTTATATAAAACTAATGCTCAATGACATTGTTCTGTTTTGAGTCCCGACTGATTGTGAAGAATTCGCGTAATCTGGGCCATTAGAATTTCCATAGCATGTAGCTCCAAATATATTTGGACTAAAAATAAATAAATATAAAGCCCAATCCAGTTGAACCGGCTTTTATTTCCTCACCCAAGGTCCCTGCCCTAGTTAGCCCGCAGTCGTCTCCGCCGCCGCATCAAGATCCCCAATCCCATCACCGTGGTGTGAGTAAGGATCTCAAGTTGCTGGCTAAAGATTCGCTTGAGTCCCAGCCACATATTCCAAAGAGAACGCCGCACACAAGAGGTTTTTTTTCTTTTCAAAATGGAGGTATTACCCCGAGCCTCTGCATCAAAAAGATGCACACAACCTGCTTTATTAATTATTCAATGAAACCTTACAAAGAGAATACAAAGATCGGTTGAAGCCACCTCTCTAAAAACAACTTGATGAAGGGGTGGCCATGTCAGAACACTCTAACCGCAACACCAACACATCATCAACATACCGGAGGTACCGAAAACCTCCCCACGGCGGGTTAGGAGCACAAACCGGTCCAGCTGATCCGTAGCTCACACCATCATGCACACTGAATCTCCTCCTGCTGCCGTCTTCCGCCAACCCATCTTCAGGAGAGATCAATGCAAAGATCTTGCAAGGCCTACCATCAATGTCGCCATGATGCCAGACGGCACCACCGTCCTGCGCACATCCATCAACAAGCACGTGCGATCGCCACCGAGACCTCTCGGCGCCATGCCGCCGAGTCTCACCAACCACTGCAGCTAGAGACCTCCAGAAGATCTGTCGTCCGTAGCACCTACCGCATTAGGCATGACTGAGCATAGCATCTAGCGGTTAGGCATAACTTGACATCTCCAATAGAGCCTCCGTGCAAGATGAAGCCGCTCCACCACCAGCCTCTGCCATCCAGCGTTGCACCACAAGCAAAGCTCCCAAGAGAGAATGCGACACCAAAGCGCCACCATTGCGTGATCCGAATAACCCAGATTAGGGTTTCCCCCGAAGCAGCAGGCGTGGCCATGACCTCTAGCTGATGTCTGTTCCAAAAACGATGCCCTCAAGAGGGGAACCAACGCCAGGTGCCGCCATCATCCGATCCGGGAGACCCAGATCTCGGGTTTCCCCCGGAACAGCTCGAGTAAAGTGACGACACCAACAAAGACGATGCCTCCAACAAGGTAGCGATGTCGAGTGACGCCACCATCGTCCGCCAAGATCAGAGTTAAGGCTCGGTTTTCACCGGCTGTCATGTCCTCTCTAAACTCAACGTCGTCTAGAAATCCACCACCGGAGATCGGTGTGAGATCCCGAGATCCTCCACACCAGATCCCAACGTGGCCAACCACCTCCAAAGGAGGAAGTTGCTGCAGCCATGCCCGAGGCCGCCGCCTCGGCACCCAGATGACGCGTTGGCTCTGCTTCCTTCGTCGCCGATGCAAAGGAGGTCAAGATCGACCATCGCCCCTGTGATCTCAGGCTGCCAACACCATGCGCCACCACGGATCAGAGGAAACGAGGGCGCCACCTCCCACCCCTAGCCTCAACCAGCAGACGCTCTGCCGCCGCCACGCCGCGTAGCCTTTGGCCGGCGACACCACTGGCGGCGGCGGAGGGGGAGGGTGATGTGGGAGGGGTCTCGAGGAGGGGCGGCAGGGGACCACGCCACGCGCAAGAGGTACTCCTCATTATCGATCGGTTTGCCTCCTAGCTGTTCTGGTAGCTTCTTTGTTTCCACTGAGCGGTTCAATAGTTCTGGACATGTGGTTAGTACCGGTACAGACGTAGTTTTTCTTTAGCCTTCAAATCACTGGTATGGGCGGATGGGTAGTTTGGTCGACAATATATATATATACCTAATAATATAGGAAGCAACATTTCTCTCTTCGTCCGTACAAATTAGGCCTTCAACCGTCATCCGGGGCGCCTTCCATCGCACCAAGTTGTTTTTCCTTTGAAAGTTTTCCTTCGTACGATCCATGAAGCGATGGAGTCCAGATAGGATAGGAGAAGGAAAAAGAAATCAGCACAAAGCACGCCTCCTCCTATCCTGGTATAAAGAAACGCATCAAAACTCTAATCTACTCTACACCCATCGCTGTCGCCGCCACGAGAAAACTGGAGAACAAAGGGCGGCGACTATGACATTTGCCGTCATTCGGAGATGGAGTCTAGATGGTGCCCACATGGCTCACCTTCGACCGGATCATCATATACGCACAACCTTGCCTGCTGGACGATCGGAGATGTCGGTGGACGCCATGGCGGGTGCAGTCATTCCTGGCCATCTGCTCATCTTGCAGAACGAGCTCTAGGTTCGATGTCGGATCATCGTACGCACAACCTCGCCTATGGTGCTGGACAGCCGGACTCGTCGGTGCAAGCCATGGCAGGTGCATGCATTCCTGGCCATCTGCTCATCTTGCAGAGCAAGCTCGAGGCTCGACATCGGATCATCGTACACACTGATGGGTTCGTAGCATAGAAAACAAAAAATTTCTACCGCAAGAACGAACAAAACCCAGATCTAATCTAGATAAAATCCAAGATCTAATCTATTAGACATGAGCAACGAGATAGATAGGAACTAACCCTCGTAGATCCGAAAGCGTTAACGAGATTAGATCTCGTGGTTGATGTAGTCGATCACTTGCCGATCTCAAGATCGTGTGGACGATCCTTCCGGCGTCGTGTTCCGGCAGCGCTCCCACAGTCGGTCAAGTTGACGATCCTTCCGGCGCCGCATTTCGGCGGCGCTTCCGCAGTCGGTCACACGTGCGGAGTCGAAGCAGACCTTCCTCTCCCCGTTCCAGCGAGCAGCAGAGGTAGTAGATCTTCTCCACGGAATCCCAGCAACACGACGACGTGGTGGTGGTGGTGGAGTAGAGAATTCTACAGGGCTTTGCCTATGCCTGTGCAGAAGAAAGGTGGAGGAGAGAGGCGGCAGAGATTGGGAGTTGTTAGAGAGGGCTAGGAGGGGGTGCCCCTGCCCTTCTATTTAAGGGGGAGGGCGCGCCTGGGGAGGGGGAGTCCTTGTAGGACTCCCCTCCTATGGCCGGCGGTGGGAAGGGGGGAGGAGTCCTCCTCCCCCACGAATCCATGTCTTGCCCCACCAGGACTCCTTTGATCCTTTCTTGGTTTTCAAGCAAACTCCAAGAAATCCTCTAGAACCTTCCAGAACATTCTGAAACCTTCTAGAATCTCCATACAAACACTCCGGAACATTTCCTAACTTAGAAAATGATCCCCAATATATGAATCTTATTCTCTGGACCATTCCGGATCTCCTCGTGATGTCCCGGATCCATTCCGAGACTCCGAACAACATTCGGTCTCCAACACACATTCCATATCTACTTAAAACAACTTCGAACCTTAAGTGTGTCACCCTACGGTTCGTGAATATGCAGACATGACAGAGACACATCTCCCATCAATAACCATCAGCGGGACCTGGAGATCCATAATGGCTCCCACATACTCAACGATGACTTCGCGATCGATTGAACCATTTACATATGAAACTAATTCCCTTTGTCTCGCGATACTATACTTATCCAAGGTTTGATCGTCGGTATCTCCATACCTAGTTCTACCTCGTTACTGATAAGTACTCTTTACTCGTTCCGTGATATGTCATCCCTTGTGACCTAGTCACATGCTTGCAAGCTAACTAGATGACATTCCACCGAGAGGGCCCAGAGTATATCTATCCGTCATATGGATGGACAAATCCCAATCTTTGTTCATGCGCTTCAACACATACTTTCAGAATACCCAATGACACTTTTATAACCACCCAGTTACGAAGCGGCATTTGATGTCATCAAAGTATCCATCCGGTGATGGTGATTAACATAACCTCATGGTCGAAGGAATAGGTTACTATGTATTTGAAAGCTTACAGCAATATGAACTTAATGACTTGATCTTATGCTACGCTTACTATGGGTGTGTGTCCATCACATCATTCTCCTAATGATATAACCTTGTTATTAATCACATCCTAATGTCCATGATAGGGAAACCATGATCATCAATTAATCAACAAGCTAGTTCAACAAGAGGCTTACTAGGGACTCTTATATGTTTAAAAAACACACATGTATTAGTGTTTCCTAATAATACAATTATAGCATGGGATGTAAACATTCATCATAAACACAAAGATATAATAATAATCACTTTTATTATTGCCTCTTGGGCATATCTCCAACAGTCTCCCACTTGCACTAGAGTCAATAATCTAGATTACATGGTAATATACCGAACACCCATGGCGTTTTGGTGTTGGTCATGCTTTTCCCTAGGGAGAGGTTTAGTCAATGGATCCGCCACATTCCGATCAGTGTGTACTTTGCAAATCTTTATGTCAACATCTCGGACATACTCGCGAATAGCGTGGAAATGTAGCTTGATGTGCTTCAGCTTGCTATGTGACCTTGGTTCCTGTGCATTAGCTATGCCACCTGTGTTGTCACAATAGATGGCCATCGGGTCCAACGCACTGGGAACCACGCCAAGTTCAGAAATGAATTCCTTCATCCATACGGCTTCTTGTGCAGCCTCCGAAGCAGCTATGTATTCTGATTCAGTTGAAGATTTCGCCACAACGCTTTGCTTCGCACTCCTCCAGCTCACTGCAACACCATTCAAAATAAATACGTATCCTGACTTTGACTTTGAGTCATCCGGATCGGTGTTCCAACTAGCATCAGTGTAACCGTTTACAACAAGCTGTTTATCACCTCCATAAGAAAGAACCATATCCTTAGTCCTATTCAGGTACTTTAGGATATTCTTGACCGCTGTCCAGTGTTCCATTCCAGGATCACTTTGATATCTGCTAGGCAAACTAACAGCATGTGCTATATCCGGTCTTGTACACAACATGGCATACATAATAGAACCTATGGCCGAGGCATAGGGAATATTATTCATTTTCTCTCTATCTTCTGCCGTAGCTGGACTTTGAGTTTTACTCAAGGTCTTACCTGACAACATGGGCACGAACCCTTTCTTGCTATCTTCCATTCTAAACTTCTTTAGAACTTTGTCCAAGTATGTACTTTGTGAAAGCGCTATTAGGCGTCTTGATCTATCTCTATAAATCTTGATGCCTAGAATGTATGCCGCTTCGCCAAGATCCTTCATTGAAAAACTATTATTCAAATAGGTTTTGACGCTATTAAGAAGTTCTATATCATTCCCAATCAACAATATGTCATCTACATATAGTACTAGGAATTCTACAGAGCTCCCACTCACTTTCTTGTAAATACAAGCTTCTCCATAAGTTTGTATAAACCCAAATTTTTTGATTACTTTATCAAAACGTTGATTCCAACTCCGGGATGCTTGCTTCAGTCCATAAATGGAGCGGCGAAGTTTGCATACCTTGTTAGCATCTTTAGGATCGACAAAACCCTTGGGTTGTACCGTATACAACTCTTCCTCAATGTCACCATTAAGGAACACCGTTTTGACATCCATCTGCCAAATCTCATAATCGAAATATGCAGCAATTGCTAACAAAATCCTCACAGACTTTAGCTTCGCTACTGGTGAGAAAGTCTCATCATAGTCAACTCCTTGAATTTGTCGGAACCCAATCAGGAGTGGTACGAACCCTCGTTGACCTGCGAGGTTCAGTAGTAACTTCGTTTGAAGTTTCATGATCATTATCATTAGCTTCCTCTCCAATTGGTGCAGGCGGCACAAAAACATCTTCCGGTGCTGTGCTACTCTCAAATCCGAGAGAAGGTTCAATAGCCTCATCGAGTTCTACTTTCCTTCCAGTCACCTCTTTCGAGAGAAACTCCTTCTCAAGAAAGGATCCATTCTTTGCAACGAAAACTTTGCCTTCGGATCTATGATAGAAGGTATACCCAATTGTTTCTTTAGGGTATCCTATGAAGATGCATTTCTCCGCTTTGGGTTCTAGCTTATCAGGTTGTAACTTCTTTACATATGCCTCGCAACCCCAAACTTTAAGGAACAACAACTTAGGTTTCTTACCAAACCACAATTCGTACGGTGTCGTTTCAACGGATTTAGATGGTGCCCTATTTAAAGTGAATGCGGCTGTCTCTAATGCATAGCCCCAAAATGATAACGGTAAATCTATAAGAGACATCATAGATCAGACCATATCTAAGAGAGTTCGATTACGACGTTCGGACACACCATTACGCTGTGGTGTTTCCGGCGGTGTCAACTGCGAAAGTATTCCATATTTCTTTAAATGCATGCCAAACTCATAACTCAGATATTCACCTCCACGATTAGAACGCAGAATATTAATCTTCTTGTTTCGATGATTTTCCACTTCACTTTGAAATTCCTTAAACTTCTCGAAAGTTTCGGACTTATGTTTCATAAAGTAGACATACCCATATCTACTCAAGTCATCCGTGAAAGTGAGAACATAACGATATCCACCACGCGATGCTACACTCATTGGACCGCACACATCGGTATGTATTATTTCCAATAAGTCTGTAGCTCGCTCCATTGTAGGAGAGAATGGAGTCTTAGTCATTTTTCCCATTAGACATGCTTCGCATCTTTCAAGTGATTCAAAATCAAGTGATTCAAGAAGTCCATCAGAATGGAGTTTCTTCATACGCTTCACTCCAATGTGACCAAGACGACAGTGCCACATGTATGTAGAATTATCATTCAATTTTATTCGTTTAGCATCTATGTTGTGAACATGTGTATCACTACTATCGAGATTCAGTAAGAATAAACCATTCATCTCAGGTGCATTACCATAAAAGATATTACTCATATAAATCGAACAACCTTTATTCTCGGACTTAAAAGAGTAACCGTCTCGCAATAAACAGGATCCAGATATAATGTTCATGCTTAACGCAGGCACCAAATAACAATTATTTAAATTTAAAACTAATCCCGAAGGTGGATGTAGAGGGAGCGTGCCGACGGCGATCACATCAACCTTGGAGCCATTTCCAACGCGCATCGTCACCCCGTCTCTTGCCAGTCTTCGTTTATTCCGCAGCTCCTGTTTCGAGTTACAAATATGAGCAACCGAACCAGTATCAAATACCCAGGCACTACTACGATTACTAGTAAGATACACATCTATAACACATATATCAAATATACCTTTCTTCTTGATGTTGCCGTTCTTCAGATCCGCCAGGTACTTGGGGCAGTTACGCTTCCAGTGACCAGCACCCTTGCAGTAGAAGCACTCAGTTTTAGGCTTAGGACCAGCCTTGGGCTTCTTAGCAGGTGCGGCAGCTTTCTTGCCGTCCTTCTTGAAGTTGCCCTTGTTCTTAGACTTGCCCCGTCTCTTGAAATTGGTGGTCTTATTGACCATCAACACTTGGTGCTCCTTCTTGATCTCCACTTCAGCAGTTTTCAGCATGGACGACAGTTCAGGCAACGTCTTGTTCATGCAGTGCATGTTGTAGTTCATCACAAAGTTCTTGTAACTTGGTGGCAGTGATTGAAGGAGACGGTGAATCCCCAATTCATTAGGAATCGATATTCCCAACTCTTGGAGCTTCTTAGCGTACCCAGACATGGTGAGCACGTGCTCGCTAACGGAGCTTCCCTCTTCCATCTTACAGTTAAAGAATTTTTCGGAGGCCTCATAGCTCTCCATGGCCGCGCGAGTCTCAAAAATTAGCCTGAGCTCCTTAATGATCTCGAACGGGTCGTGGTGCTCAAAACGCTTCTGGAGCTCCGATTCTAAACCGTATAGGATGGCACACTGAACTGTGGAGTAATGATTTTTCCAAGTGGCGAAAACATTCTTTTCGTCATCGGTGGCATTATCTGCAGGTGGGTCACCTAGCGATGCATCGAGCACATAGGTCAACTGACCAGCCCTGAGGACGATCTTCAGTCCACGGAACCAGTCCGTGAAATTGCTTCCATTGTTCTTAAGCTTTTCTTTCTCTAGGAACGCATTGAAATTGATGGAGGGGGTCGCCATAATCTACAACAATTTGCAAGTAGTTTAGACTAAGTTTATGGCAAATTGAGTTCAAATTTAATTATTAAACTAACTAGGTGAACTCCCACTCAAAACAACATCCCTCACATTGTCTTAGTGATTACACGAACCAAGTCCACTACACCAAGTCCGATCTTCACGAGAGAAGATGTAGTTTCATCGGCGAACAATCTTCATGTTCATCATATCATTTATATGACTCATGTTCTACCTTTCGGTATTCCGTGTTCCGAGACCATGTCTGTACATGCTAGGCTCGTCAAGACAACCTTAGTTTCCGCATGTGCAAATCTGGCTTGCACCCGTTGTATGCACACGTAGAATCTATCACATCCGATCATCACGAGATGCTTCGAAACGACGAGTCTTAGCAACGGTGCCAACTAAGGGTGAACACTTTATTACTTGATATTTAGTGAGAGGGATCATCTTATAATGCTACCGTCACGATCTAAGCAATACAAGATGCATAAAGGATTAACATCACAGGCAATTCATAATAAGTGTGATATGATATGGCCCTTTCTTCTTGCGCCTTTGATATCCATCTCCAAAGCACGAATATGATCTCCATCATCACCAGCATTGCGTCAAGGTCAGTGGCGCCGCTTCATGGTTGTCCATCATCACCAGCAACTATTACAACTACTTGGAATAAAGCTATTACAAGACGAATAGACACGCAGGTCTTAACAGAATTAAAGACAACCATTAGGCTCCTGCCGGTTGCCATATTACAACAAGGATCATTGCATACATCAAATACAATCACAATCACATGATGGCCATATCACATCACAAAACCCCTGCAAAAACAAGTTAGACGCCTCTAATTTTCTTTGCAAGTTTTACGTGGTTTGGGGCTTTCGCATAAGACCGATCTTACCTACGAACAAGAACCACAACGTTGATACAAGTGTTGTCAAGATGCTCATTGTAAATTGAATCTTAACTATGGCGGGAGAGACAGACACCCGCAAAGCCACTTGTGCAAAGCAAGTTGCACGTCAAGCGTGGAGCAAGTCTCATGTGCGATGACATGTAATGTTAGCCCGAGCCGCTTCATCCCACCATGCCGCAAGATGCAAAGTACACGCTAAGTCACCAACAACAAAAGCATCAACGCCCACAAAAACATTGTGTTCTACTCGTGCAACAGATCTACGCATAGATACGGCTCTGATACCACTGATGGGTTCGTAGCAAGGAAAACAAAAAAATTCTACCGCAAGAACGAACAAAACCAAGATCTAATCTAGATAAAAGCCAAGATCTAATCTATTAGACATGAGCAACGAGATAGATAGGAACTAACCCTCGTAGATCCGAAAGCGTTAACGAGATTAGATCTCGTGGTTTATGTAGTCGATCACTTGCCGATCTCAAGATCGTGTGGACGATCCTTCCGGCGTCGCGTTCCGGCAGCGCTCCCGCAGTCGGTCAAGTTGACGATCCTTCCGGCGCCGCGTTTCGGCAGCACTTCCGCAGTCGGTCACACGTGCGGAGTCGAAGCAGACCTTCCTCTCCCCGTTCCAGCGAGCAACGAAGGTAGTAGATCTTCTCCACGGAATCCCAGCAGCACAACGGCGTGGTGGTGGTGGTGGAGTAGAGAATTCTGCAGGCTTCGCCTATGCCTGTGCAGAAGAAAGGTGGAGGAGAGAGGCGGCAGAGATTGGGAGTTGTTAGAGAGGGCTAGGAGGGGGCGCCCCTGCCCTTCTATTTAAGGGGGGGAGGCGCGCCTGGGGAGGGGAGTCCTACTAGGACTCCCCTCCTATGGCCGGCGGTGGGAAGGGGGGAGGAGGAGTCCTCCTCCCCCACGAATCCGTGTCTTGCCCCACTAGGTTTCCTTTGACCCTTTCTTGGTTTTCAAGCAAACTCCACGAAATCCTCTAGAACCTTCCAGAACATTTCGAAACCTTCTAGAACCCTCATACAAATACTCCGGAACATTTCCTAACTCAGAAAATGATCCCCTATATATGAATCTTATTCTCCGGACAATTCCGGATCTCCTCGTGATGTCCTGGATCCATTCCGAGACTCCGAACAACATTCGGTCTCCAACGCATATTCCATATCTACTTAAAACAACTTCAAACCTTAAGTGTGTCACCCTACGGTTCGTGAATATGCAGACATGATAGAGACACATCTCCTACCAATAACCATCAGCGGGACCTGGAGATCCATAATGGCTCCCACATACTCAACGATGACTTCGTGATCGATCGAACCATTTACATACGAAACCAAGTCCCTTTGTCACGTGATACTATACTTATCAGAGGTTTGATCGTCAGCATCTCCATACCTAGTTCTACCTTGTTACTGAGAAGTACTCTTTACTCGTTCCGTGATATGTCATCCCTTGTGACCCAGTCACATGCTTGCAAGCTAACTAGATGACATTCCACCGAGAGGGCCCAGAGCATATCTATCCGTCATATGGATGGACAAATTCCAATCTTGGTCCATGCGCTTCAACACATACTTTCAGAATACCCAATGACACCTTTATGACCACCCAGTTACGAAGCGGTGTTTGATGTCATCAAAGTACCCATCCGGTGATGGTGATTAACACAACCTCATGGTCAAAGGATTAGGTTACTATGCATTTAAAAGCTTACAGCAATACGAACTTAATGACTTGATCTTTATGCTACGCTTACTATGGGTGTGTGTCCATCACATCATTCTCCTAATGATATAACCTTGTTATCAATCACATCCTTATGTCCATGATCAGGAAACCATGATCATCAATCAATCAACAAGCTAGTTCAACAAGAGGCTTACTAGGGACTCTCACATGTTTACAAAACACACATGTATTAGTGTTTCCTAATAATACAATTATAGCATGGGATGTAAACATTCATCATAAACACAAAGATATAATAAGAATAATCACTTTTATTATTGCCTCTTGGGCATATCTCCAACAGTCTCCCACTTGCACTAGAGTCAATAATCTAGATTACATGGTAATATACCTAACACCCATGGCGTTCTGGTGTTGGTCATGCTTTGCCCTAGGGAGAGGTTTAGTCAATGGGTCTGCCACATTCAGATCAGTGTGTACTTTGCAAATCTTTATGTCACCATCTCGGACATACTCGCGAATAGCGTGGAAACGTAGCTTGATGTGCTTCAGCTTGCTATGTGACCTTGGCTCCTGTGCATTAGCTATGGCACATGTGTTGTCACAATAGATGGCCATCGGGTCCAACGCACTGGGAACCACGCCAAGTTCAGTAATGAATTCCTTCATCCATACGGCTTCTTGTGCAGCCTCCGAAGCAGCTATGTATTCTGATTCAGTTGAAGATTTCGTCACAACGCTTTGCTTCGCACTCCTCCAGCTCACTGTAACACCATTCAAAATAAATACGTATCCCGACCGTGACTTTGAGTCATCCGGATCGGTGTTCCAACTAGCATCAGTGTAACCGTTTACAACAAGCTGTTTATCACCTCCATAAGAAAGAACCATATCCTTAGTCCAATTCAGGTACTTTAGGATATTCTTGACCGCTGTCCAGTGTTCCATTTCAGGATCACTTTGATATCTGCTAGTCAAACTAACAGCATGTGCTATATCCGGTCTTGTACACAGCATGGCATACATAATAGAACCTATGGCCGAGGCATAGGGAATATTATTCATTTTCTCTCTATCTTCTGCCATAGCTGGACTTTGAGTTTTACTCAAGGTCTTACCTGACAACATGGGAACGAACCCTTTCTTGCTATCTTCCATTCTAAACTTCTTTAGAACTTTGTCCAAGTATGTACTTTGTGAAAGCGCTATTAGGCGTCTTGATCTATCTCTATAAATCTTGATGCCTAGAATGTATGCCGCTTCGCCAAGATCCTTCATTGAAAAACTATTATTCAAATAGGTTTTGACGCTATTAAGAAGTTCTATATCATTCCCAATCAACAATATGTCATCTACATATAGTACTAGGAATTCTACAGAGCTCCCACTCACTTTCTTGTAAATACAAGCTTCTCCATAAGTTTGTATAAACCCAAATTTTTTGATTACTTTATCAAAACGTTGACTCCAACTCCGGGATGCTTGCTTCAGTCCATAAATGGAGCGGCGAAGTTTGCATACCTTGTTAGCATCTTTAGGATCGACAAAACCCTTGGGTTGTACCGTATACAACTCTTCCTCAATGTCACCATTAAGGAACACCGTTTTGACATCCATCTGCCAAATCTCATAATCGAAATATGCAGCAATTGCTAACAAAATCCTCACAGACTTTAGCTTCGCTACTGGTGAGAAAGTCTCATCATAGTCAACTCCTTGAATTTGTCGGAACCCTTTCGCGACAAGTCGAGCTTTATAGACGGTAACATTACCATCAACATCTGTTTTTCTCTTGAAAATCCATTTGTTCTCGACAGCTTTACGGCCATCCGGTAAGTCCACCAAAGTCCACACTTGGTTTTCGTACATGGATCCCATTTCGGATTTCATGGCTTCTAGCCATTTGTCAGAATCTGGGCTCACCATAGCTTCTTCATATGTCGTAGGGTCATCAGCGTTGTCCACCAACATGACGTTCAAGGAAGAGTCATACCAATCAGGAGTGGTACGAACCCTCGTTGACCTGCGAGGTTCAGTAGTAACTTCGTTTGAAGTTTCATGATCATTATCATTAGCTTCCTCTCCAATTGGTGCAGGCGGCACAAAAACATCTTCCGGTGCTGCGCTACTCTCAAATCCGAGAGAAGGTTCAATAACCTCATCGAGTTCTACTTTCCTTCCAGTCACCTCTTTCAAGAGAAACTCCTTCTCAAGAAAGGATCCATTCTTTGCAACGAAAACTTTGCCTTCGGATCTATGATAGAAGGTATACCCAATTGTTTCTTTAGGGTATCCTATGAAGATGCATTTCTCCGCTTTGGGTTCTAGCTTATCAGGTTGTAACTTCTTTACATATGCCTCGCAACCCCAAACTTTAGAAACGACAACTTAGGTTTCTTACCAAACCACAATTCGTACGGTGTCGTTCCAACGGATTTAGATGGTGCCCTATTTAAAGTGAATGCGGCTGTCTCTAATGCATAGCCCCAAAATGATAACGGTAAATCTATAAGAGACATCATAGATCGGACCATATCTAAGAGAGTTCGATTACGATGTTCGGACACACCATTACGCTGTGGTGTTCCCGGCGGTGTCAACTGCGAAAGTATTCCATATTTCTTTAAATGCATGCCAAACTCATAACTCAGATATTCACCTCCACGATTAGAACACAGAAATTTAATCTTCTTGTTACGATGATTTTCCACTTCACTTTGAAATTCCTTAAACTTCTCGAAAGTTTCGGACTTATGTTTCATAAAGTAGACATACCCATATCTACTCAAGTCATCCGTGAAAGTGAGAACATAACGATATCCACCACGCGATGCTACACTCATTGGACCGCACACATCGGTATGTATTATTTCCAATAAGTCTGTAGCTCGCTCCATTGTACCAGAGAATGGTGTCTTAGTCATTTTTCCCGTTAAACATGCTTCGCATCTTTCAAGTGATTCAAAATCAAGCCGAAGTTCTCGACGGCCGAAGTCGTTGGTGGACACCATGGCAGGTGCAGGTATTCCCAGCCATCTGTTCATCTTGCAGAGTTAGCTGTAGGTTTGACATCGAATCATCGTACGCACAACCTCGCCTGCGGTGCTGGACGGACTGAGTCGTTGGTGGACGCCATGGCGGT
Organism: Avena eriantha; assembly: GCA_910589775.1. NCBI lineage: Eukaryota > Viridiplantae > Streptophyta > Magnoliopsida > Poales > Poaceae > Avena > Avena eriantha. The sequence goes on along the minus strand of OU342740.1, from coordinate 138,753,114 downwards.
GCATGCATTCTCGGCCATTTGCTCATCTTGCAGAGCGAGCTACGTCTCTACGCTGGGGTAGGCCGGCCACCTTGAACCAGCCCCAAGTCATGTTCCAGATCAGCTTCTTGGCATGGTCCAAATATTTTGGGCCCATGAGGCTCAATAATACATCCATCATATTCCGCCAATCTCTCTCTCTATCCTTCTACATGGTATCAAAGCGGCAAGATCCTTGACCTAGCCGCCGCTGCATCCACCTAGCGTCATTATCGCCACTTCCCAAACCCTACCTTGTGAAGCGCGGCGGAGGTGCTCGAAGTAGGCGAGGAAGAACCGACAATGTGACTGTTGGGGATATACTTTCCGGGTATCCTCAACGTTCCTCACTGACCAGGGTGGCCCACTTCGGGTTAGAGCTTTGCTTCACGGGCGGCCCAGTTAGAGAGAGAAGACGGAGTCCCATCCGGCTACGGGAAGGCCCAGAAGACTTACCGACTTAGGCCTACAATGTTACTTGTAGTTCAAGATGTACTCTGTAACCAACTCTTAGTCGTAGCCGGATTGATCTCTCCTGTAAACCCTAGGCCGGATATCTATATAAGCCGTCCTAGGGAGAGCCTTTAGGGCAACATCAGATAACACTAGACACCTCAATAGTCTACAATCTCAACTCGCACTGGCGAAACCCTTGTAACCCAAATTCCGGCTTTGCCGTATTACTAGATTGATAGCAGGAGTAGGGTCCGTCCAAAGCCGGCGGATTCGAACCTAGGTAAACTTGTGTGCTCACTGTCTCGGAACACCGTACGTCTCACACCCCTCTCTTCCGCACGCCTCGAGGACCCCCTCATGGCGTACTTGTCATCAATCCGACGATAGTTGGCGCCCACCATGGGGCAAGTGAGCTTCGGATCTACGTTTTGAGCGAAATCTACAAGAATCGGAATCGGCGAGACCATCGCCGTCAGTCGCATGCTCTACGCCAGCAACGTCCCTCTCATCGTTCTCGACGAGACTTGGATTCCGGCTAGGGAGGTCGTGACTGCTTATACAATCATGTCTTTTGGCGAGATCAAAGTTTACATCGGTTTCGCTGAACCTGCCCAACCCACCCCAGCGGTGATGATAGAGGCAGAAGAAACTTCTGGGTCCCCTTTGTCCGCGGAGGCGGCAGAGTTTTGGATCTCAGAAAACCCTAATCCCACCCAGCCCGCACCAGCTGCGGAGATAGTGGAGAAATCCGAGCCTGAAGAAGACCTCGTGGACCAAGTCGAATCTGGAGTGGATCTCCCTGGAGAAGCCGGATCCCAGATCGACCCACCCGTGGAAGTCGAAATCCAGGCGGAGCACATCAACGACACTGATTCCGACTCTAATGATGTCGGGACAGACAAGCCTTTCCTCAGGTACACACTAAGATGTATGATACTGCGAGGCGCTAGCGCAGATGCAATCCTCGAAACCATTGAAAATTTCGAGAGAGCTGATCGCGAAAGCCGCAGGTACCTCAGGAAGCACGCATCGCACTTCATTGGATATGTTGGATCCAGATCCGGCTCTGCCGATGCTGGAGAAAACACCGACTCGGTGCTGGAGGCAATTGGAACAAACGCCGACGTTCCCGCATCCTCGGATGAATCCATGACGTCGGCAGATTTCCGAAAGTTCTCCGCGGAATATGACGAGGAGTACAACTCCAAAGTTGCAGAAGATGGAGAAGCCATGGACGAAGGATCCGGGGAACACTCTCCCAAAGCGCAGGATGATATGGAGGTCAGAGACAATCCTGAACTCTAGATGTCCGAAAGTATCGCTCAGAGCTTGACTCCGAGAAACGGACCCAAAGCCGTCTTTGCTACCGGCGCTGCCAAGAGGGCAAAGAAGAAGAACAAGAAGAACAAGTCCCCGGCAAAAGACCCTCTGACAGAGGAGGTGATTGCCGAGGATTACGAGGAAGACTCGGATGGAGCACTTATCCCAGACGAGCCGAAAAAAGAAGCATCGGTGGATGGACACGTGATCACTAAAGGTGCGCGTAAACTCATCGATGCCGCATTAACCACACCTATTGCTACAGCTGCAGAACTTACCGCAGATGAGCTGGACGAAAGGGCCCAAGCCCTAGAAGCGCGTCGTCAACAACTCCTTGATGAAGCCAAAAACATCGAGGGTGAGAAGAAGCGCATGTCAAACAAGGAGTACATGTCCCGTCTGCATCAGAAGACACGGAAGCGTCACGTAGATGACAACCAATTCTCATGTGTTCGTGCCGTCCTTTTTGGAGATGAGATGGGAAAGCCACGGAAGGACAGCAATGGAGATTGGGTTTACCCAACACCAGTGCAAAATACTGTGGCAGCTCGCGAAATTCTATAAGCTAATCCAGGACCAGAAGAGATACGTCTGGGTATCAAGCTACTCAACAAGGGACTGGAGCAGCAAAAGGTTGCCCTGTCTAGAAGCCAAAAGCTGGTCTCGAATTCCGACCAATGTCGCACAGATCCGGCATGGGCTGGCGCAAGATCCCACTATGTTCGGGCGCAGTATCATAACCCCGAACGCAGGGAAGACAATTATTCAAGAACCGGATCGACGGGGCAGCACCGCAGGGCTACACATAACTGGAGCAACATCGCTCCAGTAGCCGAGAAAGACGCAATCACTGCACTCAATCCGAGGAATCCTCCCCGAAAGGGAGAGGATAAAGAAAAACGTCGGGAGGAGGATCGTCAGAAAATGCCACCTCCTAGACATGAAAACCGTCTGGCTGAACCTTACCATGGTGGGAACGACGAACGAAGGAACGACGGAAACCACGCTGGTACAAGCCGGCAGGGGGCTCGTCACAGTCAAGAACCTCCCCGGAACCGGAATAATGACGGTTCAGACGGAGGCCGGCGATCAGCCGGAAACAACCCAGCTGCACCACCCTCTCCACTGCATAGTTATCACAACGGCCCCCAAGGAGGTCAAGGAGGACGACATGGCGGAGGAGGTGGTGGCAGAAGCCGAAGTCCGGCTCCAAGGCACCGCAGCCACAGCCGATATTCGGGACGATCCCTATCCCCGAACGACGCAAGGCACAGGATCAACTCCAACATAGAGGGTCGGCGCTACGAAAACGATGACGTGTACGTGGGCCCAAAGTGCTTCGGACCACGCATCAGAGCTACAAGATTTCCGGAAGGATTTGCTATCTGAAGACATATTCAAGCCTACGACGGCATTGCTCGGCTAGACACCTGGTTACAGGACTTCTTCCAAGCTTGCTGCATCGCTAAAGGCGGAAACAGCCTGGTCGCAACCCGATATCTCCCACTTATGTTGCGGAAGACGGCGCGATCATGGCTCAATGAACTTTCGGAAAACACCATCCACAACTGGTATGAGTTACAAAGTGCGTTCTTTCGGAATTTCGAAGGCACATATCGGAGGCCCTGTACGGTTGGAGACCTACAACGTTGCACCCAGAAAGCCGGAGAAACTTGCCGAGATTATCTCGGACGATGGATTGACACCAAGAACTCCTGCGAGGGAGTAAACGATCAAACTGCGATTGAAGCTTTTATTTCAGGTCTCCCAATTGGATTACTGCGCCATCGCTTGAAGTGTGACAAGGTTACTGATCTAGGAGAGATGATAGAAACATCGAGCAAGTATGCAGATGCTGACGACGATGCAGAGGGATTACTCAACGTCCTGCCTATACCTCAGTCAGCAAAGACAAAGCAACAGGCTCAGAAACGCAAAAACACCTCGGAAGAAAAACCCACCGCGGAGACAGCAGTAGTCACTACTGTTTCTTGGTCTGGAGGACGAGGAGGACGTGGCGGAGGCCCCGGGCGTGGCCGTGGGATATCAAGGGTCCAAGGTAGAGGAGAGCAACAACCAGGCAAAACCTACACTTGGGCCGACATTGCCAATAACCCATGTGTGCATCACTTAGACGCCAATGTGGGCTCGTCCCACACCAACGCTGAATGTCGTTTTAACAACGACATCAAGAGAGATGATACCGTGGGCTACAAAGCTAAGCGGAAGAAGGGAAAGAAAAATCCCGAAAAAGAAAAAGAGACCAAGGAAGATTCCGACATGGAGGAAGCCGACGCTTCAAATCCCAAGTCGGAAGGGAAGAAAACGTTTCCTACCAAGAAGGACACTTACGTCACCTTCCTAGGATCTCAACCAGCAAAGGTCAAGAAAGCAGTTCTCCACGAGCTCAACGCAATAGTTCTGGCTGTCCCTCAGTATTTGGACTGGTCGGAGGTGGCAATTACATTTGACCGTGCTGATCATCCGCCTAAGTTGCATAGGCGAGGAAAATACGCCTTAATCGTCAATCCACTTATTGACAGTTATGGTTTCTCCAAGACCCTCATGGACGGTGGTAATAGCATCAATATTCTCTATGAAGAAACGCTACGCCGGATGAAGATCTCAGAAACACAGCTTAACCATAGCTCTGTGATTTTTTACGGGGTTGTACCAGGAAGACAAGCTAATTCCCTGGGAGAGATCACTTTGGATGTTACTTTTGGAACACCAAAAAATTATCGAACGGAGGCACTTTCCTTCGAAGTGGTCCCGTTCAAGAGCACATACCACGCTATATTCGGACGTCCGGCTTACTGGGCTTTTATGGCTTGTCCGTGTTACATTTACAATATGATGAAAATTCCAGGTCCCAACGGCGTGATCACCATCAGGGGAGACCCGAAGAAAGCGCGAGAGTGCGAGGATGGAAATGCCGCCTTTGCCGAAGCCGTGCTGCACGCCCAGGAGTACCAGGAGATCAAGAAGAGCATAGATCCGTCCGAGATGCCCGCGACGAAGAAGGAGGTGACAAAACCAAATCAGGAGTTCAAGGCATCAGAAGAGACGAACACGACGCCATTGAAGGATGATGACCCCTCTAAGGTGACCCAGATAGGCGCAGGCCTAAGTAGCGCATAGGAAGGCGCGCTCGTCAAGTTCCTTCGAGCAAATCAAGATATCTTCGCATGGCAGCCATCTGACATGACCGGAGTACCTAGGGAACTTGCCGAGCACTCTCTAAATGTAAAGCCGAACGCTAAACCCGTCAAACAGTCCTTACGACGGTTTGGTGACGAAAAGCGTAACGCAATGGTCGGATTCATAGAAGAGGTCATCCATACTGAATGGTCGGCCAACCCTGTAATGGTCCCTAAAAAGGACACTACTGATTTAAGGATGTGTGTTGATTATACTGCCTTGAACAAGGCTTGTCCAAAAGATCCGTTCGCTCTGCCTAGAATTGATCAAGTTATCGATTCTACGGCAGGCTCGGAACTCCTCTGTTTTCTCGACGCATATTCCGGTTATCACCAAATCCGGATGAAGGAATCTGACAAAATCAAGACTTCATTCATAACCTCTTTCGGAACCTTCTGTTATGTTACGATGCCCTTTGGGCTGAAGAACGCAGGAGCTACGTACCAGCGCACGATGCAGCGTTGCCTCCATGATCAACTCGGACGCAATGTACATGCATACGTGGATGATATCGCGGTCATGTCCAAAAAGAAGGAAACATTGATTTCCGACCTAGAGGAGACGTTCGCCAATTTACGAAAATACAACATCATGCTTAACCCGAAGAAATGTTTCCTTGAAATACCAGCCGGAAAATTGTTAGGTTTTATTGTGTCTCAACGAGGCATAGAGGTGAACCGTGATAAGATCAAGGCTATTCTCAATATTTCCAGGCCAACTCGCCTGAAGGACGTACAAAGATAACTGGTTGCATCGCCGCGGTCAGTCGATTTGTAAGCCGGCTTGGTAAAAGAGCCGCACCATTATACAAACTCCTGAAGAAAACCAAGGATTTTGTCTGGACTGACGAAGCCGAAGCTGCACTACAAGACCTAAAGAAAGTACTCTCATCTGCTCCTATCCTTGCAGCGTCGAAACCTTAGGAACCGATGTTGCTTTACATTGCTGCGACAAATAGGGTTGTCAGTATAGTTATGGTGGTGGAGAGACCAGAAGAAAATCAGGAGCACCTGGTGCAGCGTCCGACGTACTTTATCAGCAAGGTCCTGACAGAATCAAAACAGCGATATCCGCACTATCAAAAGTTGGCTTACGGTGTTTTTATGGCATCTCGTAAGTTACGACACTATTTTCAGGAACACCCAATTACCTTGGTGAGCAAAGCTCCCATGAGAGATATAATCAATAACAACGATGCTACAGGACGCGTCGCCAAATGGGGCATAGAGCTTGCAGCTTTCGATATTGAGTACAAACCCCGGACAGCAATCAAATCCCAGATCCTTGCCGACTTTGTCGCTGATTGGATAGAGACCAAGGAGAACATGGTCCTCCCGGAGTCGGAATATTGGACCCTCTTTTTCGATGGGTACAAGGCTAGGGGGGATCGGGGGCTGGTGTGGTGCTCAAATCACCCCAAGGAGATAAACTTTCATATGTGCTGCAGATCCACTTCACAGTGACAAACAACATTGCCGAGTATGAAGCACTGCTGCATGGAATCCGGATTGCTAAGGATATTGGCATCCGACGTTTGATGTGTTATGGAGATTTGGATCTTGTTGCTTAGCAAGTGTCGGATATTTGTAATGCAAATAAGCACATGGCAGCATATAAAGCTGTCGTGGATGATCTATCTAAATCGTTCGAGGGGTTTGAAGTTCAACACATCCCTCGAGCAGAAAACGAGGAAGCAGATGCACTATCTCGAATAGGTTCTGCGCGGAAAGAGGTTCCGGATGGCGCATTTTTAGAGCACCTCAAAGTTCCCTCGATAAAGGGAGTAGATGAGGAATATCCAACCAAATCCGACTCACCTTTAATAGCAGTTCTGGCTGTAATTCCCAGCTGGACTCAACCCTACATTGATTACTTGGTAGACGGAAAATCACCCAAGACGAGGTGCTGAGCCGGTAGATTATCCGACGAGCAAAAGCCTATACTATTGTTAAAGGTGAGCTCCATAAACGGAGTGTTTCTGGGGGTTTTCAGCAATGTGTATCTCCGAAAAAAGGAGTGGAAATCTTAAGAGAAATCCACGAAGGCGAGTGTGGTCACCACGCTGCAGCTAAATCTTTAGTGGCAAAAGCTTTTTGACATGGTTTTTTCTGGCTTACAGCTCAGGCAGATGCCGAACGATTAGTCAAGACATGCAAAGGCTGCCAAAAGTACGCCAAGCAAGCTCATGTTCCGGCTGATCAGCTGCGAACAATACCTATAACATGGCCTTTTGTGGTCTGGGGGCTTGATATGGTAGGACCTTTTAAACGAGCTCCAAGTGGATTTACTCACCTCTTAGTGATGGTGGATAAATTCATGAAATGGATCGAGGCTAAACCTGTCACTAGTTGTGATGGAGCAACAGCCAAAAGATTTGTCGAGAATGTTATAATCCGGTATGGTTATCCGCATTGCATTATCACGGACAACGGGAGTAATTTTTCCATGGGAGAGTTGGCTGAATTCTGCGACGAGCAAAATATCCGGCTTGACATTGCGTCAGTCGCACATCCACAGGCTAACGGACAAGTCAAAAGAGCAAATGGTTTAATTCTACAAGGCTTGAAACCAAGACTCGAAGCACCACTAAAACGTGCTGCGGGGGCTTAGGCAGAGGAACTACCCTCTGTAATTTGGAGTTTGCGAACAACTCCGAACATGTCAATAGGATATACACCTTTCTTCTTGGTCTATGGCGCAGAAGCAGTTCTTCCTAGTGATTTGATTCATAATTCTCCTAGAGTGGCCGCGTATATTGAAGAAGATGCTGAGATTTCTCGACAAAATGACCTTGACTTAGTCGAAGAAGTTCGCGTCGTTGCTGAAATGAGATCTACAGCCTATCAGCAGAAGTTACGCAAGTATCATAGCCAGAGAGTCCGAACTAGATCTTTCAATAAAGGTGATTTGGTTCTCCGGCTTGTGCAACAAAGAAAGCACAAACTTTTCCCAATATGGAAAGGGCCCTTTTTGGTTAGTCGAGTATTGCACAATGGGTCGTACTACTTAACTGACATGAGGCCAGTCAAAGAAAGACCTGCTACTAAGAAGAGAAAGAGAGCTGGAGGCAGTACAAATTCGGAAGAATTAGACAGACCATGGAATATTGCTAAGCTACGTCCCTTTTATTCTTAGTTTTATCTTTCTTTGTAATTATACATATGTACATGCTCTGTGAGAAATAAAAGTTTTGGTTACCTCAAAGTTTTTCTGAGAAGTTTTTACCATCTTATTTCCTAATGATCATGTCATAGTCGAAAATCCCAGAATGCTTGAAAGTATTTTATGCTCATGTTCGTTCTGGTTTAGATTTACGATTTTAAAACTGCTACCTTCGGGTATAATTCTAAAAAACTCTAGTCTTTACTTGGGTTATTTGTCTGATTGCTGGATGCGGGTATCTTCCGAGTAGTGAATTGTTGGTACTGGAAGCCGGCTTTGTTTCTGAGTTTAAACTGGTTTAGCAATTGAGCTCCGTTGCTCGGCAAAGTATCCGGCTGAAGGTTTGGCCGGCTCACGAAAGGGACGAGGCGGAAAGCCAGATAAACGATAAGTAGAGGCAGAAAATTCTAAGTGCTTATGAAAACATTTCAGGCACGCAAATAGTCTAAGACAAAAGTGCTGAATAGATAAAGAAAAAACTCAGCACTAGCAAAAATCTTAGTACTTAATATTTACAATCGCATCAGGTTTTTTCTAGAATAATATATAAGTTTTCTGGTCTATGATGCGGGAGGAGATGAAGGATATGCCGGCTCGCTGGCTACTCCGCCTTGATATCTTGCCGAGATGTCCGGATCCGAGATGGTCCGTTCATCGTCGGAAACTTCTTCGGCATCTTTTGGAGGAGGTGGCAGAGTATCCACGCGGGTGAAGAAGGGCGTCTCGTAGCTGGTCAGATCAGCTACATGACACCCATATCCGGCGCAGGAGTGCATGATAGCTTGAAGGTCCTGCTCCTGGCCGTCTTCGTCTACTTTGCAGTACCCTCTGGTCACTTGCCATATCTCCATGTTTCCATGGTGGCTCATGACCATGGTGAGAGCGTTCTGCGCAGCGGTCCGCGCGTAGGACATGTTCCAGTCCCGAACAAGCTGCGGCATCTCCTTGGCCTTCTCCCGCACTTGGAAGTCTGACATGCTTGGCATGTCCGGAATCCTAAGAGATTCGCCAATGTCCTCAAGGGACTGGCGATAGTCATGAATGAGATCACCGACTTGGGTAAGCCGGTGAGTGCGGGGTTCGGACGAGGAGGAGTCCGTCAAGTTCAGAGGACCTACACACAAAACAAGTCAATGAAAATCCGACATTGATGAAAGTCGAAGAAAAAATAAATCAGATAGATGGAACATACCAAGAATGACGTCGTCAATCTTGGCTTTCTCTTCCCGAAGACTCTGGAGTTCAGCCCGGAGCGCCTGGGAGATATCCTTCTCTCTGCCAACCTCATTCTTAAGGTCTGAGATAACCTTATCTTGAGCGGCAATCTTGAGATCACGCTCTTCAGTGGCCATGGAGGAGGACTCGAGGACTTGAGCTTATCTCCTTTCATGATCAGCCTTAAGCTTATCTAGCTCTTGGAGAAGTCCCTTGTTCTCCACCACTAAGGTTTTGAGGTTCTCGGCCTCTTCAATCATAGCGATGGATTGTTTCACCAATGCTGTAAGTCAAAAAGAACAACAGTTCAGAAAAATTCGACATTGGGAAAAGTAAAAGACAAGGTTTGAATCTCGAAATGTTACCTTCGGCTTCATCCTTGGCCAACTTGAGTTCGGCATTTTTAAGACGGAGAGCTTTGATTTCTCTCCGCTTATCACAGACATTTTTTAACAATTCCTGGTTATAGGAATACACTTTCTGTAAGTCAGAATACCCAAAGTCAGAAAGCTACTTAAGACTCGGGCTAATATTTTTTGCTAAATATCAGCACGAGCCTTGGGGGCTACACTAGTTTGTTCTTTGTCATCCTAATGAAAGCATAAACTCGGATTTCTATATCCTACTTCATGCTTGGGGCTAGAGGATATGATATAACATAAGGTAAAAAACAAAAGTTGGAATTCCGACTTACATATTGCTCGCGGGTGAGTTTGTCTAAACCCGCGTTCACCTCAACTGCCACCTTCTCGGCGAGAGTAAGAGGAATTACTGGGGCTGTTGGAAGCTCTCCAGTCCTGATCTTCTCGTCGCGAAGGCGGACTTGGGCGAGAAGATCAGAGAACTTGACGTCATCTGCTTCTTGCGCTTCCTCTTCGGGGGATAGATGGCTTTTGTCTAGGACTTGCCTGGCCAGCCGCTGGATCTCCTCTGCGGACTTCTGGGATAAGCCAAATTTGGCAAGTCCGGGGTTGCTGAGGAGGTTGTCGGCGAAGACTTCAGCCGAGGGATCATTACCCGAAGAGGGTTCACCCTTATCTTGAGCTGACGCACCCACGATGACGTCAGTGTGCGATCCAAGGATCACATGCGCTGTTGGAGGAGCCGGATCTTCTGCAACAGCTGGAGAAGGAGTAATCACCGGTGTTGCAGAAGGTTGAGGGGCAGGAGTCGAAGGAGCCGTGGCAGGGGAAGCTGTGGTAAGCTTCATCTGTCGCAGGGGCTTTGCAGGAATCCCCTTCCCCTTACCCTTGATGAGAGGCTTGGCTCTGAGAGTGTAATAAAGTCGGAAACATTAAATCTCAGAAAGAAATTCGAGAAAGGTACAAAGGCGGAAATTGTGAATGAAAGTTACCTCTTCACAACGGGCACTTCCTTTGTGCCTACTGCTACTGTCGGAGCTTTGCGCTTCTTGAGCACAAGGTCCGACAATGGAACCACTTCAGTCTCCTGAGAAAACTCAGGAGGATATCCTTCAAGTGGACCAAGCTCCGACTCGGGGAGATCAGCAAGCTGAAAACAAGAAAACATATCAGCATTGCAATGTATGACTTAAAAGATTGAAACACGTAAAAGGTGTACTGATGGAGGCTTACCGCTACCACAGGGTTTTCCGCCGTGTGCATGTCCAGAGGAATCTCCGGAATTTTTCTCTCGATCCGCTCCTTAATCAGCCATTTGATCTGGCTTATATAGCCTTGGCTGGTGTAGGCCTTGGGGCTGATGTAGAGAGAATCTTTTTTGGAAGACGTGATGGAGTGCATCGGTCTATCCCCGTGGTACTGAAGTGGCTGGATCCGACATGCGACCCAGCACTGAACTAAGTCGGATCCCCTCAAACCCTTGTGCTTGATAAGATATTCGATCCGCCTCTTAGCGAGGATCAGATCGTCAGTAAGAGACGGAGCAGCCTCATCCCAGGAAGGCTAGGCTGTGGCAGCTCCGTCGACAAAAACCGGCAAAGCAGTAGCTTTGTCGGGAGCCGGAATATCCCTATGATAGAAAAGGTGGCTGGCCATTGTTTGACCGAGTCACTGGCAGCAATTTTTGGATAGGACCGATCTCGTCTAACAGAAAAACTAATAGTACTGGTGATATAAGGAACACCGGCGGTAATAGAATTTCTCCGGACATGGAAGTAATACCGGAAAAGGAGCAAACTCGGCCTAATACCGAGAAAGCCCTCGCAAAGCGCAGCAAACGCGCTCATCTCTAGAAGGGAGTTGGGAGGAAGATTATGGAGTTGAACTCCATAATGGTCAATCACCTCGGAGAAGAAATCCGAGGGAGGAAAAGACAAACCTCGGTCTAGATGGGTGCCGAAGTGGACGCGCTCGCCCTCGCGCGGATTGGGGATGGTTTCGCCGGAACCGCTCCGCCAGTCGCCAGCGGCGAGAAGCCCCTCCTTCTCCACGTTCTTGAGGGACGCCTCGTCGAGGGCGCAAGGGATCCAGATTCCCCGAAAACTTTGTTTTTCTGCAGCTGCTTCTGCTGATGCTGCCGCCACCGCCGCCGCCAGAGAGGAAGAAGAGGATGAAGCCATTTCTCTCCGGTGGAAAGGGGTGACCCTAAAGTGGCGGCGCTAGGAGCTCTATGGGAGGAAAACGAAAGGGCTCTGGGCGCGCTGGAGATTTGGGAAGAAAGGAACGGCGAAAGGCAAGTGGAGAGGAGAAGAAAAAATCTAGACCCCTTATATCTACCTACCTGCGCCAAGATTCGTGCAAATGCTACAGTGTAACCGCCACGCGTCGTGGAAAGGACTGGGAAGGGCCCGCGCGATGATTGCGTCGCCTCTATCTCCACGCACGCATTGAAACAGCGCCTCGGTTTCGTGAACCGCGGACCCACAAACGGTCGTACTGACGTAACGCCTGTCGGATGACGTGACTTGACCATGCTTGTGTCAGGTGGCGTTAGAGACCAAGTTCCGGCTTAGTTTAAAAAGCGAGCTGGAAAATTTGAGTAACTAATTGAAAGGTCCGACTTACTTTTAAGACCCGGATCGTATTTTTTGTTATAAAGTTTCAGGAACCCTTCAAGATTCTGCAAGCCGAAGATCAAGCTAGATGATGATAAAATCCGACTTTGGATCTTGGAGGCCTCCGGGGGCTACTGTTGGGGATATACTTTCCGGATATCCTCAACGTTCCTCACTGACCAGGGTGGCCCACTTCGGGTTAGAGCTTTGCTTCACGGGCGGCCCAGTTAGAGAGAGAAGACGGAGTCCCATCCGGCTACGGGAAGGCCCAGAAGACTTACCGACTTAGGCCTACAATGTTACTTGTAGTTCAAGATGTACTCTGTAACCAACTCTTAGTCGTAGCCGGATTGATCTCTCCTGTAAACCTAGGCCGGATATCTATATAAGCCGTCCTAGGGAGAGCCTTTAGGGCAACATCAGATAACACTAGACACCTCAATAGTCTAAAATCTCAACTCGCACAGGCGAAACCCTTGTAACCCATATTCCGGCTTTGCCGTATTACTAGATTGATAGCAGGAGTAGGGTCCGTCCAAAGCCGGCGGATTCGAACCTGGGTAAACTTGTGTGCTCACCGTCTCGGAACACCGTACGTTTCACACCCCTCTCTTCCGCATGCCTCGAGGACCCCCTCATGGCGTACTTGTCATCAATCCGACGACAGTGACGAAGACCGTGTGCAGACGGTGGCGATACGTGTAGTAGGAGATGACGCGGTGGAAGCCAAGGACGTCGATGCACCGGAACGGCGAAGTAGACTGCGTGCATCCACGCTATGACCCGGGGCGGCATAGCTGCAGGGCGCAAGTCGGTGCATCGGCTGGGAGACCACCAGCGACGTACACGCCAGGAAAGGCGTGTTGGAAGCCGGTAGCGTGGACCAAAGGCGGCGGCGCTGCGGCCCGAGGGGGCGACGCAGCGGCAGCCCGTAGCTCGATTGGTGGTAGGCGTGTTCTCGGGGACATGCTTGGCATAGACAGGCGTGGGATCGGTTGATCAGACCGACGGTGCGCCGTATGCACCAGGGCGTGGATGACGCGTAGATCGAAGTCGATGGCGGCATTGTCGGTGAAGTTCCGGATGATGGCGACGAAGAGGATCTGAGGGGGGCGGCCGCGGTAGCCTTCCAAGGAAGGCATAGCAGCCGTCCGCGGTGCACGGCATCCTGCCTTGAGGCCACGACAGCCTGCCTTGAGGCCACGACAGCCTGCCGAGGCAGGCACAACAGCGAAGGAGGCAGGCACACGGGCGGGGTGTAGATCCTCGATGCCGATGGTCGGAGTAGAGGCGCATCGATGACGATGACGGTGTGCGACTCAATCCTATCTAAGATCGGTAAACCAAAAAAGAAAACCGATCAAGAGATCGAAAAAAAGACTTACAGGACAACCAATCATGGATCGATGGACAAACCCTGTGTACGGGTTGCGCGGCCCCCGACGGAGATCATGGAGATCGACCTCCCCCGGGGCGGCGCGACGGAAGCCTGTTGCTTGGCCAGCGCGGCGCCATGGCGGACGGCGGCGGTATATATAGATGTACAGGGATCATCTTGGAGTGCAAGACAAAACATAAGATCTATCTCTATCCTAGATTACCTAATCGTACACGTATACTCTAACAATGATCAAGATCATCAAGAGACGGGCCAACGACACCCAACAGCGAATCGTCATGTTTGCGGTCGTGGACTCTGCTTTCGCGGCCGTCGACAATGGCGTCGTCCAACCTCACCACCGACAAGGAACTACTCAATCTCAGCCTTAACCTGCAGGGCGCCCTCTCGTCGTCGTAGGTCCCGCCGAGTACCCCATCGCCACTCTAGGCATCCAGCATGACTACCCCAAGTCGCTGCTGTTTTCATCGCCTTCTATGTCTTCCTCCACTACAACTTCGCCGCCAATGTCATTGCCTCATCCCCGACTACACCACCTGCTACTCTACTCCGACAACCGCAGACAGCGCCGGCATCTCTCCCTTTGCCACTCTGCGCGTCACAACCACTCTAGAGGCTTCCTTTGCTAGTCTTTCTGACATGGCGACAAGTTCATGATGGTCCCTGCCCCGCACGCCTGGTACTGGCAACACAGGGAGTGCCTTTGTCCCGACGCGTTCCCGAGTCTGGCAAGCTCGGATCGGCGCCTCGTCTTCATCGGCTTCGACGACGTCTTATTTGGCATCGACCCCTCTACGACTGCCTCGACCACGTCACTGACGAGCTCTTCTTTGCACACTCGGTTCTGGCAAAACCGGAGTGTGCGTTTGTCCCCGACGTGCGCCTAGTTCTAGCAAAACTATGGCCGCACCTCGTCCTTGACGGCTCGGACTGCATTGGCTTCGGCATCGACACCCTCTACAACTGCCTCAACGCGTCTCCGTCATCCTTCTCGCGCATTATGCGCATGCGGCTTCACGTGAGGCTACCTCGACACCGGCATCCCCAACCACGAAATCGACCACAGTGACCCCTCGCACGGCAACCTCGACCATGGCACCGCCTCACGCTCTCGGCTCCCTCGACATCGGCACAAGGGCTACCACCTCGCTTGAGCATCACCAGCTTCCTCTACAGTCCAAGCAACCACGACGCGACACCGTCCACGACGTCCCCGCTTTGGCTACGAGGGGATGCCAGACTACTGGATGCTACTTCAGTTTATCTCCAGTCTGACCGTCCGCGACGTTCCAGTTGTTCACGACGCTCCGCTACGACTGCGGGGGATGTTAGAGTATACGTGTACGGTTAGGTAATCTAGGATAGAAATAGATCTCGTGTCTTATCTTGCACTCCAAGATGATCCTTGTACGTCTATTTATACTCGCCCATGAGCCTCAATAATACATCCATCATATTCCATCAATCTCTCCCTCTCTATTCTTCTACAATCATGACTGTGTTTGTGAGGTACTCAAAGAACGCGCCGTAGGGGACGGCGAGGCAGAGCAGGTCAGCAAGATTGACATAGGCCGGCACCGGGGCTGAAACCAGTGAAGGAAGCTGTGGGACATGAGAGTTCTTCTCGAACCAGGACCCCACGTTATCATCAAGTACACAAACACCACGCTTTGCATCCGAACATGCACGGATACCGTCACACCCGTCCCATTTATTCTTTCCCGTTCATCATGTTAATTAGTTGATACCCGCGTGTTGCAGCGGGTATTAGAGAGGTTATTTTTTTGTATTTTAAAATGGCACGAATTGTTATGAAAATAATGTCCATTTGAATATAGTGTTATGAAGTAAAAACAAATAGCTATTTACTTAGCTTTGGTTGCGTGTTGTCCATGGCAGAATTTAATAAATTATATGTAACTTAGGTATAAAGGTCATGTGCACCGTTAATATATCAAAAATAGTAGTGGTAGTAAATTTGAAGTAGAATATAGCTCTACATGGCATCTTGCGACAATTATTCCCTGTTTAACAGATGAAGTGACAAAAAATGATCATCTAGAAATCATCACAATAGGTGGGCCAAAACGAACTGGACAGATAAGCTTTATAAAGACATAGTTGTAGCAAGTACATGCCTGGAGGTAAGTAACATTGGTACGAAGAAAACTCGTAGACTGTAGTTTGAGGGCCATGTCAAAGAATCAATGAAATATTTGCTATTTAATTTTTACAGATACACAGTGATAATCCACGCCAAGAAAAACGTTTGTCTTAATTACTTCAAGCACGAAAGTCAGATGGTCATGTAACATGCGTCTTAGGTTTTTCTAATCAAAAAGCACACTGTTAGTTTCCTTGGTGACCTGAATGTGGCACCGCTGAAGCATGTCTGTCGTGTTAATTCTCTTGGTGAACAATAGCTAGGGAAAATCTTGTTATATAAAATTTTAATGTAGGAATTTTATAAGGAGAAAATCATTATGGGACTGAAATATGTTGATGCCTAAACCATCAGTCCTTTTGGGCCGGTAGACTTGGTCCCACCCAGCAAGTTTTCTTTTGTGGGTACGCAAGATTTTGATTTTCCAATTCAGATTTTCTGCAAAGAAAGTTCAATGAAGAATGAACCATTATATGGAGAAATTTAATAAGGAGAGAATCATTATGGGGCTCAAAGATTGGTGATACCTAAAGCATCAGTGATTTTGTGCTTGTAGACTTTGTCCCACCCCTCAAGATTTTGAGTATCCTAACAATCCTGATTTCCCACAAAGAAAGTTCAAGGAACAATGAACAGCAGAGAAGAGACTCAGCAGTAAGATATTATTATATGGTAAAAACAGCATGTCAAGTACAACAATGGGGATGTTAGCATATGCAAGTTGGAGACATACCGTTGTGGATAGTTTTTATGGAACAAACAACATATGTTGGGTCAGTCGGTCGTTTCAACAAAAATGTCTTGTTCAGCGGGTCGGCAAGAACTGGAGAAACTGTACATACAAATAATTAAAAAATTGTTGGAACGTGCTGGCAGTGTGGGAAGGAAAAAGGCTAATATTTGTTCTTGAAGCAACACTGGAAACACTAACATTAGCAAACATAATTGTTCAAAGGAGTACATTAGCATTGAACCGTGTGGAAAAATGAGTGGACATTCACCTGTGAATATGATGGCGCTAGATTGTTTCAGAGGATAATCTAGCGAGATAGTGCGCTCAGACCATAGAGAGACACGAATCCTTAGAACGAACAAAGATAAATCCGAGTTTCTTGATGGCTTGATGTACCTAGTAATAGAACAATTTCCAGAATAATCAAGGGACGGCAATTTACTTCCACCCGAGAGAGCTTGAGCTTGAAGAGGGGCGGCAGAGGATAATTCCGTGTCATCGTGCCCTAACTAATTGGAGCAGAGCGCAAGGAAAATACATCCGGCGACAACAACAGATGCAGGTGAGGAGATTGCTAGAGAGGGGCAACTGAGGGTTTAAACAAGACACATCAGAGGAGTTCAAATACACGACCGAGATCAGAACAGTCAGCAGCCGTAGGCCATTAAAGTCGATTGAGCGCATCGTGCGAGATATCGGAATAACGTGCGTTATCATCCAAAAGTGGGAGGAGTAAAACCGGCAGCTACATGGGAGATCGAGAGGCGATATTGGGAGGCATGGCCGGTGACCGATCCAGTGGAACCGACTCTGTTTTGCCGACCAGACGAATATTTTTTTCTTTGTTCGTGTTGGAGCCTTGGAGGGTTTTTTTTCCCCGAGGGGCTGGAGTGTTGGAGGTTGAAAAAGAAGAACGGAGGTGGGCTGGCTAAAGAGAAGGAAGGGATGTTGGTATGGACTGGGCCTGTCGATTGAATGGTTTATACGTATGTGGATGGAATGGCTGGGTTGGCCGAGCGAGCGAGAGAGGTCAGCTCGTGGTGGAAAATGAAGACCGCATCTTTGTAATCGGACGGATATGGAATTGAAATGACGTGGCTTAACTGACTTTCAGCTTGCAAACATTAAATGCAAATTAGTGGGGATGGACTTTATAGATATTATAGATTGGTAGGGCATGGAGTTTTGGCTCCTGGGTCCATATGCTCTTGCTATCTAGACCACCAATACTGTGCTGAGATTGATGAGTGGCATTGAATTGAATGTCATATGTGCTGCAGTAAATTGTGGAATACATGGCCAGCTGTGCATACGGTCCTACATGTGTCCCACGAACGGTGATGGAGGTGTAAACCTTGATATAATCTGAACCCACAGAACAATATTTAACTGCTTCCTGAACCATGATACAAGGTCGTATGCTCATTAAACTAGTGGTGGTTTCGGATATGGCCGCTGAAAGATTGATTGCCATTTTCGGGATGAAGAAGCGGCTCCTGATCAGAGTGTTTACTCCGGTGAATTGGCCAGCGGCTGCGGCAGGAGGACGCGCGGCGCGGGGGCTGCTCTTCTGCAGACTTTTACCGGACGCTCTTGAATCTTCCTTTCATCTTGGCTATCTAAGATGAGGCAACGACCGCGGAAGGTACAACCGCGGGAGAGGAAGGCAATGGCAGCCATGTCGGGTCGGTTGAGCTAGGCCAATCCTACAATGGCATCCTGGATGCTTTGGCTGGTACGGCTGAGCGAGTGTTATCTTTGCGACAAGTAAATAACGAAGAACGAAAATAAATCGTTGCAAGGGGGACACATATTTAACGTGGAAAATCCTCTCCAACAAAGAGAGTGGAAAAACCATGGGCGCCAGCCAGCGAAACTTCACTATAACGAAGAGTGTTTACACAACGCCGGGGATTTCACAGATACAACTTATCCGAACCGGCGGCTTACAAGAAGTATATATACCGGTGGTAACCTAGGTCATCAACGATCCACATCGGCCCAAGCCTCCGGCGACGGGCCTCGCTCCGCTCCGTCAGAAGTGTTGAAGCATATCTTCTGCACGTGTATATTTGTACCGTTGTAACTTGTACACTATCTGTAACTACCAATATCTGTAACTACTCTAGTCGTTGGGATAGAATCAGGCTAGATTAGATCCGGTTTATGTGCCCACGTTCTCCACGTCGAGGACTCCCTCTGTACTATATATGTAACACACCAAGATCAATAGATGTGTAGTGAATTCTGTAATTCAGCTTGGTATCAGAGCCTCTACCTTCCCCCTCCGAATCTGCTTCCCTCATGGCCACCGAATCTGCTTCCCACTCCGAAGTTCTTCCCCTCTCTAAGCAGCTAGCCAACACCTCAATCCAACTTGTCCCCTCCCTACCTTCCACCGATGGCGTAGACATCACCAAGTACATCAAGTTCAAGCTCGACGCCGCAGCCGGGTATTTCCACAAGTGGCGCAACCTCATGCTTGCCGTCCTCTCCAAGTACAACGCTCGCGATCATGTCGAGGAGGAGACCTCGCCACATCTCGCCACCGAGGGGTGGCGCTCCACGGACGTCGACGTCGTCCTGTGGATCTACAACACCATCTCCGACGAGCTTCAAGACATCATCCTGGTCGAGGACTCCACCACCTACACTGCTTGGCAGACTCTACTTCACTTCTTCACCGAGAACACGGAAGGACGCGAGATCCACCTCGACAAGGAGTTCAACAAGGCCACGCAGGGCGACCTGTCCATCGTCGCTTACCATCGAAAACTCAAGGGCATCGTCGACCAGCAAGGCGACGTGGGGGCACCCGTCTCCGACAAGAAGCTCATGATGCGCCTCATCGACGACCTCGACGAACGCTTCAAGGTACAACAAGAACTGCCCGAATCCTTGAAGCCCTTCCCCTCCTTCACGCAGACCCAGTCCCGTCTGCAACTGGCCGAGATCAAGTAGCACTCCAAGCCCAAGTCGAGCCCCCAAGTTCTCCACGTCAACGACCCCGCCCCTCGTGGCCGCGGAAACTGCTACACCTGCGGCGAACCGGTCCACATTGCTCGGAACTGCCCCAACGGTGGTGGGCACAACGGCTATGGCTACCAGCAACAGCAGGGCCGTGGTGGCGGCTTCCAGCATGGCCCCTACAACGGGTACAACCGCGGAGGCTACACTGGTGGCAGCGATCGTAGTCGCAACGGCCGCAGACGTGGCCGTGGGCGTGGTGACTATGGTGGCCGCGGCGGCGGCTACCACCAAGGCTACGGGCACCAGCCCCAGCGGCAGCAGTACCATGGCGGGTACAACCCCCAGCAGTAGGGGTACGGCGGTGCTCCAACCCAGCCACGCCCGCACTGGATTCCCCCGAACGCCTCCGGCATGCTCGGTCCATGCCCGAGTAGCCAGACGCAGGCCTACCCGTTGATGTTCTCCACACCGACGATGCCGCAGCCTCCTGTCTTCGCGCCGCCGCCTCACCAGTCGTTCGACTACTTGACTATGTTCTAGAGTGCGCCTAGCTACAACGCCAACCCCACTGGACCGAAGTGGATCATGGACTCCAGAGCAACCACACATGTCACCAACAACCCAGGTACCTTGACCTCGTTTCAATCCCCTTCAGTCATTAAATCTGATAGCATTGTTGTGGGAAACAGATCTACTCTCCCCATTTCCTCTATCGGCTCAACCACCCTCACTCGCCATCCCTTTCACCTCAACCATGTTCTTGTCTCTCCTTCTGTTATTAAAAACTTGATATCTGTTCGCAAATTTACCAGAGATAACTCTTGTTCTATTGAATTTGATCAATTTGGCTTCACTGTGAAGGATTTGGCAACGCGACAAACTCTTCTAAGGTCCAGTAGCCGCGGCAAGCTCTACCCTTTCTTCGGCGACCTCACGACTTCTGCCGCTGCTCTCAACGTCTCCACCACTCGCGACATTTGGCATTGACGGCTTGGGCATCCCAGTGGAGACAGCCTCACCAAGATCTCTGCTTCTCTCTCCCCCTTTTGTAATAAATCTAGTGTGTCCTTCCCCATTTGTGAGGCGTGTCAATTAGGCAAGCAACCTAGACTTCCCTTTTCTACCTCTTCTAGATTTACAACCGCACCCTTTCAAATTGTGCACTGTGACCTCTGGACGTCACCCATTTCTAGCTTTACTGGTTATGATTATTACCTTGTTGTCCTAGACGATTTCTCTCACTACTCATGGACTTTTCTCCTCCGAAATAAATCCGACACATCCTCCACCCTACAACGCTTCTTTGCCTACATTAAAACCCAATTCAACGTGGTCATTAAATGTGTCCAAAGTGACAATGGGGGGGAATTCCTCAACCAAGATCTCCGCTCATTCTATTCCACCAACGGGATCATTTTTCTTTTATCTTGCCCTCACACGTCCCCGCAAAATGGAAAGGCCGAATGGGTGCTCCGAACTACAAACGACATCTATGCACTCTCCTAGTTCAAGCCAATCTTCCTCCTCCCTTTTGGGTTGAAGCACTCCATACTGCCACACAGTTACTCAATATTCGTCCCTCCCGAGCTATCAGCCATGCCACACCTCATTTCCTTCTCTACGGCCAACATCCCACCTACACCCATCTCCGAGTATTCGGTTGTCTGTGTTACCCAAATCAATATGCCACCACACACCACAAACTCCTCCCTAGATCCTCACGATGTGTGTTCATTGGCTACCCACGAGAACACAAGGGCTATCGTTGTTTTGATTTAACCACCCGCCATGTTATCATATCTCGACACGTTATTTTTGACGAGGCCACTTTTCCTTATGCTCCTGACCCCGCCACACAAACCACCACATCCACCCATGCCACAGCCGATCCGGGGGGACAACCCCCTATCTACTCCAGGATCCGGATCTCCCGCACCAGCCTCTCAACGCCCCCCACGTTGCCAGAATCCCCCTCGGGATCTCCCCAGAACGGATCCTCCTTCGATTCCATACCCCAATCATTGCCCACAGCAAACGTGTCCCCCACGGTCCCCTCCACCGAATCCACTCCGTCCACCGTGCCAGAGCCTCACCTGAGCCCACCTCCCACCACTCCGCATGCGCCACCTAGCCATCCCCTGCCCCCACATGCCCAACTGGTAGAACCACCCCAGAATGCACACACTATGCGCACCCGATCCAAAACGGGTTTTTTCATGCCTCGGAGTCTCTTCAATCTCTCTGTCTCCAGCACCGCCATCTCGCCCATCCCCTCCACATATAAAAAACGCTTCAAGATCCCAATTGGCATGCAGCGATGCTTGATGAATTTAATGCACTGTTACGGAATGACACTTGGTCTTTGGTGCCTTGTCCTGCAGGTGTCAACGTGGTCACGGGGAAGTGGATTTTTTGGCACAAACTGAATCCAGATGGTTCCATGGCGCGCTATAAGGAGAGGTGGGTGCTGCATGGATTCACACAACAGGCCGGGGTGGACTATGGCGAAACATTTAGCCCTGTCGTCAAACCCGCAACAATTCGCGTGGTTCTTGCCCTTGCAACCTCCCAAGATTGGCCAATTCACCAAATGGATGTCAAAAATGCTTTCCTTCATGGAGATCTCCAGGAAACGGTATACTGCCACCAACCATCAGGTTTCTCTGATCCACAACTCCCTTCTCATGTTTGTCGCCTCAAAAAGTCTCTTTATGGACTTAAACAAGCACCCCGCACATGGTTCCTCAAATTCACTTCGTTTCTCCTAACCCTTGGTTTTGTTGCCTCTAAGTGTGACTCATCCTTGTTCATTCTTCGTCGTGGCACCCATACCGCATATCTACTCCTTTATGTACATGACATAATCCTCACTCCCAATACCACCGCTCTCCTCAACTCCATTATTTCGTCCCTGGCCACCGAGTTCTCCATGACAGACTTAGGCGACTTACATCACTTCCTTGGGGTTAATGTACAACGCACACACTCTGGTCTATTCCTGTCCCAACAATAGTATGTTCTTGAGCTCCTAGACCGAGCTAACATGTCCAATTGCAACCCAATTGCTACACCGGTTGACACTCGCTCCAAAATTTCTGCTACCAGCGGCACACCCTTTTCCGACCCATCCTTGTACCGCAGCCTCGCCGGAGCCCTTCAATACCTCACCCTTACACGACCGGATATATCCTATTCGGTGCAGCAAGTTTGCTTGTTCATGCATGCCCCCATGGCCACTCACCTCCAACTCATTAAACGCATCTTGCGTTATCTTAAGGGCACCTCCCACTTGGGGCTGCAGCTGTATCGCTCGTCCTCTCATCATCTGCTTGCCTATAGTGATGCCGATTGGGCAGGGTGCCCGGACACCCGCAAGTCCACCTCTGGATTTTGTGTATTCTTGGGCAGCAATCTCGT
This sequence comes from Avena eriantha, assembly GCA_910589775.1. NCBI lineage: Eukaryota > Viridiplantae > Streptophyta > Magnoliopsida > Poales > Poaceae > Avena > Avena eriantha. The sequence continues at coordinate 138,730,082 of OU342740.1, read as the reverse complement.
GTCGTGGTCATCTAGACGGCAACCCACAGTGTCCCGGTCGAGTGCCGAAGCAGAGTACAGAGCTGTTGCAAACTGTGTTGCTGAGTCATGTTGGCTGCGACAGTTGTTACAGGAACTGCATCATCCGCCCAGCCAAGCCACGGTGGTTTACTGCGACAACGTCAGCGCAATGTATTTGTCTTCAAATCCTGTGCAACATCAGCGTACGAAACATGTGGAGATCGATCTCCATTTTGTCAGGGACAGAGTGGCACTTGGCGAAGCAAAGGTTCAGCATGTTCCCACCTCGTCACAATTTGCAGACATATTTACTAAGGGGTTGCCGTCCCAGGTCTTCGAAGAGTTTCGATGCAGCCTGAACATCTTGCCACCCGATGTTCCGTCTGAGGGGGGTGTTGAAGCATATCTTCTGCACGTGTATATCTGTACCGTTGTAACTTGTACAATATCTGTAACTACCAATATCTGTAACTACTCTAGTCGTTGGGATAGAATCAGGCTAGATTAGATCCGGTTTATGTTCCCACGTTCTCCACGTCGAGGACTCCCTCTGTACTATATATGTAACACAACAAGATCAATAGATGTGTGGTAAATTCTGTAATTCAGCTAGAAGTTGGCTTTTATTTTGTAGAATTTGGATCAACGAGAGAAGCTAGCGTGCAAGCTGACTCCGCACAGTCGTTAGGAAAAATGAATCCCCAGTGTCCGGATTGGACCAGCAGGTACGCGGGCAGCGCGCACAATTTAGCTAATATGACAGCGAGTTTGAATATCTAATTTCTTGGATGGTTCTTCCGCCGTGTTATGGTGTGATACTGTGATTTCATTTCTTCCGTATTGCTAGTTCTAAAAATAAAAACGAAGTGATAGTATAGTTAATTTCTGACTAGCTGTTTGTGCATTGGCATGTTGGACTCAGAATTTGGAATTGTGGTAGCTGCTACTCTGTCCAATTCGACAGAAAAAAAGAGCGAATATGACGTTAGGAAAAGGTAATCGTTCAAAGAAAAGGTAATCGTTCTTTGTTTTGTGATCTGACCGACGTGCTTCTGCTTCTCCGATCACTTGTTGTAGACAACAGTGAGCTAGGACTACAAGAACGTACGACCAACAACACGACGGTGGCCACTAAATTTCAGCGGAAACGAGGAGATGTATCCGAGCAAGATCAGACCTGTAGCTCGATGGCCGGGCACTGGTTACACTCGCTGTGGCTGGGCGGCGTCTCGACTTGATCGCTCCTCGGCTCCTCGCCGACGGCAGCACCGGCGTTGGCACTGACTCTAGCCGCATGCATGGCTGACTGCTGCCACTAAAAGTTTGCATTTGCCGGACTCCAGAATGTCCTGACTGCCGAGAGCCTGAGACACCAAGATAAAAAAAAGGAAATAACGCCAGTGGCAGGTAAAATTAATGCGTGGTACATGCATGAGACGGTCCATCTTCGTTAGCCCACGATGGACTGTATTAAATCGGTCAGAGCAGGTGGGCCATGGCACTGCTTCAAAATGTCCGAAAAACACATATACTAGTTGAAATACTTGAGCCTGCACCAATCATATTCCAGGAGTAGATGAACCCGGGTGTCAAATTGGATTTCCCATATAGAACCCAACGCTGCTACACGTATGACAGAAAATGTCCGATTTCTATACGACGCAGACGTACAGCCGTTGCCGTGGTCGCGCAAGCAGCAGTGCAGCCGTAGGATTCGGTGTAGTACACGCATTGGACACTAAAGTTCGTACGTGAAGTAGTTTCGTATAGAACCGCATGTGAAAGATCACGTCTGGCTCCGAACTATCCTAGCCATCATAAACTAGCACTATTTCAAATTTTCGAGTGTTGGTATCGTTGAACAGCTCGCTCCAGCTATGTAGCATCTAAAAGATAATAGGTGGGGGTTCTGGAATTTACCTCAAAAATCTTATTTGATTAGCCACACGATTGGCTTAGTGAGCTGTTGAACACCGTTGATTGTCTCTCACCGTCACGTAAAAGAGCACCTCCCCGTATTAGTGACCCTAACCATCTCCTCTAACATCCCGCGCGCTCGCGCCCTTCTCCTCTCGCGTGCGGCGGCAGCAGCGCTCCGCCTCCTTGGCCGCCATCTGGTCCCTACTCCTCCCTATCTGCCCCCGCTTCGTCTCCTCCAATATGCGCATCCTACTTGCCCCCAATCCCCTCCCTCACCACTACCTCCTCGGCCACCCCCAGTTGCCGGTCGAGCCCGCAGAGCCGTCGCCACAACCACGGCCTCGAGCGGCGGCACCCACCGTGAGGCACCAGCTTCCGGCGCCGGCGCCAGGCGCGAAGCTCCCGTCCAAGATCGCGTTCTCATTTCAATCCTTGATGCTGTACATGCCATCCCCAGTCCCCACGGTGCATCTCCTTCTGCCTGATCCCGCCTGATCCCCTAAATAAAATCCCCTCAATCTCGTGTAGGATTATAGCAACGCGCTGCTCGGCTGTAATTAGAGGGAAGAACGAGAGGGAGCTGAGAGCAGGCATCGCCGCTCGCCAGCAGGCCAGAAGAGTGGAGGAAGGTGTGCGGAGCAGGAGGAAGCACCTGTGGCCAACAACTTTGGGCAGGCGACGAACGATGTAGTACTGCTGAAATATTTGTATGCATTTTTCTTATTTTTATTCTCTTACCAAAAAGAAAGTAACTGCAGCCTTCGAGACAAAAACTCTTGCTTTTTATAGATAATTTTCTTGTCTTACCTGCAAAAGGAAGGTCGCAATCATGTTACTTCACAGCCTTCCAGCATATTCATTCTTGGAAAATAAGTACGGATATATGTTTGATGATTCATGCTTAGGTACAACTTACCGGAAATGTTGCATGATGTGTGGATGTATTTTTGAATGAAGACTACAAAGATACTTCGATCATGGATTTGGTGTTGTAAGTTTCTTATTTCCTCAGGTTGTTTCCCTTTTTTCTGTCAAGAATGTTGAAATTTAAATGAGATCCTATGCACACTTGTATAAATTGGTACATGGATTTGGTGTTGTAAGTTTCTTACTTCCTCATGTCGTTTCCCATTTTTCTGCCAAGAACGTTCAATTTTAGATAATTTTAGATAAGGTTCTATGCACACTTGTATAAATTGGTACTTATTGGGAAGTGAGCTATGTTTAGAATAAGAGGCTTATGATTTTCCTTTTCATTTCCATCCAGTTATCAATTCGGGAGGGAGGCGGAGGAGTTGGAGCAGCAGCGGTGCTTTGCAAGATTCTCTCTCTCTCAACGGCTTGGGAGGGGCAAAGGTGGAGGCCGTCGGGAAGATGGGGTGGCCGCCCGGGATTTCCTCTCCTCCATGTTTTTTTTGTCTCATCGATTGATTACTGAAGTATTTACTCTCTCCACTTCTTAATGTTGAGATTGGATATATTTACCTTACTTTCAGGTTGTCAGTGATGGCTTCACCCTAAAGTATGTAGATCTCTGTAATTTACTTACTTTTCTTGTTGGGCTTGGTACTTCATATTTGAAAATTTATAGTATATGTCCTTGAATGGGGCTGTGTGCTATAGATACTTATGCCTCTAATAAGTTTCTCCAACTCCCTATTTGATGTTTCAGTTCATCTTTCAAAATTCAAATGGCTTCCAGAGGTGAGATTAGGATTACCATGGGAAAAGAGTTGCACATAACGTTGAGGTTAGAGAAGGTTCCACTTGATGTATGCTACCTTCTGTGAGGTTTCTCTCTATGATTTTTTGCTTTGTACATGCTTTGTATTCTTCACAGGCCACACAATGATACTCATTTGCGTTTGTCTCCAGAATTCATCAGTGTCTTGTGTTATATCTTGATCCAAATTCTACAAAGTAGAGGCCAACTTCTGACGGAGCGGAGCGAGGCCCGTCGCCAGAGGCTTGGGCCAGAGGTACGGATCGTTGATGACCTAGGTTACCACCGTTATATATACCTCTTGTAAGCCGCCGACTGGGATAAGTTGTATCTGTGAAATCCTCGGCGTTGTGTAAACACTCTCCGTTATAGTGAAGTTTCGCTGGCTGGCGTCCGTGGTTTTTCCCCTCTCTTTGTTGGAGAGGGTTTTCCACGTTAAATCTGTGTCCCCCTTGCTGTGATTTTATTTTCGTTCTTCGTTATTTACTTGTCGCAAAGCTGACATCTTGAAGTGTAAGTACAGCTTTGCTTTGCTTGTTTCCTGTTTTTTGGTCTGGTTTGATTGGCTGTTTATTATTTATATTTTTTCTGGGTTGTTGTTGTTCTACCTAATTGGACTGGCAAATGATACTATGGTGGGCCTCATCATGTGTGCAAGCAGTGTGGTGTGTCTAGGTATCAGGAGCACTCTAATCGTTTGAGCAGAAAATATCGAGTTGTTCACGCCTATTATTGTCGTGGTGGAAGGGTGTCCCTTCCTATTTATCCAGATTGGCAAGGTAACTCGTTGTGATAGTGGTGGTGAGTATAATATAAGTTTATGCGTCTGATTTGGAAATATACAATTTGATGCTCGCTTTTACATCTATCGGTGTCCATGTCAACGGAAGTATCAATATTAGAAATAGCCCGTATGTTCTTAAGATCCGTGGAGTGGTAGAAATTTGCTCCTCACTTCCGCCAAACGATAGTCCTCAGCTGTATATATATTTATGACACATAAAATAATTTTGATCACAATATGAATATATTTGGTGCAGATGATGATGATGAGTCTGCTGACGTGAATGACCAGGCATCCTCTCCGTCTCGTGGTCCTCGGCGGAGGAGAGAGGAGCGAGTTGACTCTTTGCATTTAGGTGTTATATTGTTGGTCTTTCTTATGCTTTTATAACTGTAGTTGTGGATACATCTATGTAAATCTTATTCTGCAACACTAGCATATGCTCTTTTTTACAAATCGAGATCATTCACACCTAGGAGCATATTTTCATGCAAAGAAACAGTAGTAGAAGGAAAGATTAGTCAAGCACATATAGGTTAGTGCGTTAAAGTGAGTTTTGAAAGATTAAAAGTTAATTAGCGGTTTAAAATTGCTTGGCAGAAAGAAAGCAATGACACAATACGCTAAACTGAAATGGTTTAAATTCAGGTTATTACATTGAAGTGCCCACATTGATCTAAATAACATGTCATGGTGCGGAGGGTTATTTTCTGTAGGTAAGAACAAATTTCCCGTCAGCATATCTTATGGAGTGAACTGAAGTAGTGAGGGGTTGGAAAGTGAAAAGCGAAGTGGTAGTTCACCTATTACTTTTCTTCAATGCAGCTTCCAAGTCATTAGGTTCTTGTTGTGTTCTTTTGCAAATGTATGTGCTATTAAATGAGGTTTTCATTCTTTTGGTTTCTTCTGTTTTCAGACATTTGTGGTTGTCTAGGGCAATGTATTAATCCCCCTTCATAAGGGTCTTGATTATATGGTGGACTTAATCCCTGGTGGAGGTATTTATTTTGACTCATATATTTAGCTCAAACTTTAAGATTAGTTTTAATTTAACCTCTAAACTGGAATTAAGTTTCTTATACTTGTGAAATTACCTAGCCAATATTTAACTATTTGGTTTTATATCAGATTATCTGTGCAAGTTATAAGTTTCGGTCTTTGGAGAAATTCCCAACAATGTGTACATGGGGCAAACATTTAAATTTACTGAAAGAGCTAGAAATGTGGTATCAACTTCGAAAATTAGTTTCTTTTCCTAACGGAAGATATTGTTTGATGAAAGTTTTGGTGACTTGTCTATTTATTAGGAGTGTGTTAGTTAATTTATTAACACGTATAATTAGGGATATTATAACCGAGTCAATTAGGAAGCTTCTCACACCTTCACCATTTCTGGCCATTGGATCGTCTTTCCCTGCAGTTTTTGGCCATTTGATCTCTCTCAATCCCGCATTTGGGCCAGATGTCCCTAGGGGAAGCTACTCTACAGGTCAAATCGGCCCACCCTGATTAATTGGGCACTAAAATTCACTAAAGCCCAGTACCTAGGCAATTCGTGTAGTACGTATACCGTGGAGGCAACGTCGTGCGAGAGCAGGTGCCCACCGCATTTGGGCCTATGAGAGTATACCGATCATTCACCTTGGTTGCTACGACTGTAGATCGCACTCCTGTGGCAATCCAATTGGAAGAGGACATGAGAGCGAAGCATACATGCCATGATGATTTTGCAGTCTTGGCCGTCCGCGCTCATAGCCTGCTCTTGCCGCTTGTGCTGAGCGGCATGAATATTGGCATCTGAAGCCTTCATCGGCGCATACGTCGTTTCAATCTCCTGTAACTGGTCAGTCCAAATCCCCACTTACAACTTCCTAGTTTTTTACCTGCTTTACGGCCACAACATCGTGCAGCTGGCCTATCCCACGTCACATGTGTATGTTTCATGTATCTCTGTATTTCGTTTTCGTGGAAACTCGCATATATGAAAAATGAAGTTCATTTTATTGCAAAAAGTTGTATCGTCTGTTTTCAGTAAAGGATCTACTAGCAAAGGTGTGCCTCCGCCTACTTTTATTTGTATGGTCACAGATATAGAAACAATGCATCTTTTGATCAGTGATCAGACCAGGTACATCTGGCCTATCCCACGTCACCTGTGTATGTTTCATGTACCTCTGTATTTCGTTTTCGTGGAAACTCGCATATATGAAAAATGAAGTTCATTTTGTTGCAGAAAGTTGTATCGTCTGTTTTCAGTAAAAGAGCTACTAGCAAAGGTGTGCCTCCACCTACTTTTATTTGTATGGTCACAGATATAGAAACAATGCATCTTTTGATCAGTGATCAGATCAGGTACATCTCTGCCACTGACCTATTACAGACATGCTCGGGAAGTGTACAAACTCTGTAGCTGTACTTGTTCTTTATATTTACACCTCATCTATTTAATCTCTCTGATTGTTTATATTAAACACAATTTCTAAGTATATTTCACGTGCTAACATCTGTAACAAAGTTGGAAAGGGTTGAATTTGGCATCAACCGATTTATTATTAGAGAAAAAACTGGCCAAGGTAACTTCATATCATTACCATTATTTTTATCTTTCCTCTCCTGTATGCTTTCCAAAAAATTAGTGCTGCAGGACATTACAATTGGGACTATGCATGTCACTGAAATATTCTTTTACGGGAGGCTAATGTTTATGTACCATGCATGATCTTTAGCAACACAAGGTATACATGTCCATACGACAAAAAATCGACATAGGTAGAAATTGCCATATTTCTTCCATATACCATATGATGTTCAACTTCTTTTATAAGAGATTGTCAAAACATGCTATATTTTGCTTCAGGATTGAACATCCTCTTGGATTCTCTAAGAATGGCACTGGTACCATTGCAAATGATATGATGGACATAGTTCTGGTGACCTAGGACTTCTTCGGCACCATGAAGGAGATTGAAGCCTCGTCCAAGTCTTTTTTTCCTCATCCACCATGTTCCTGGAGCCACCGTCAAAGATGTCGTCTCACATATAAGATAGGATCTCCAACATGCCAATACTCTCAAGGAGGACATTGGAGAAAAGACATTGTTAGTTTTCCAAGAATTTTGAGTTGAACACAAAGCAATTGATCATTTCACTTATTTCTATTTGTGTTAGACAAGTTAAAGTTTTTTCCCCTTTTTCTACTCTATATCAAAATAAATAAGATAAAGGCTAGAGCAACTACATCCTTGTTTATTTAATAATTACCTTCAATGAATCATATTTAACAATACCTTAACAATAGTAAATTGTATAATATTTGTCCACATATTTCTATAAATGTATATTTGAATCTAAAATAGACGAGCGCGGCAACGCGCGCCATCATGATCTAGTTTATATTCCAATAACTGGAGTAAGATCTATTAATAACAGTACGAGCTAATAAGAAACTATTTCTTGAAATATGGTGCCATCATAGCACCGCCGCCTCTTTCTCGCGCCCTCGCTCTCGACTCTTTCCTCGCCACTCCTAGCGCGGAGATGACCATGGGTAGGTCATTGCCACCGGTGCTGCTAATTTACTTTTTTTTGTTCATGTTTGATTCCCATTGTTCTTGAAATATGGTGCCATCATAGCACCGCCTCCTCTTTCTCGCACCCTCGCTGTCGACTCTATCCTCGCCACTCCAGGTGCGGAGATGCCTGTGGGTAGGTCATTGCTACCGGTGCTGCACTCAAGTCCTCCCATGGCGTTGGGCATGGATAAGGCTGGGCGCCGAGGATGGCAAGAACGTCGGAAACGAGCGAGGAAGACGAGTCGCCCAGGCCATAGCCATGGTGCCGCCGCCTCCTCCATGCGCCTCCTCCGTTGAAGCACATCCCCATCTCCCCATGTGAGCACTTGTAATTCCTCTTTCCCTTGTGGATGCATACCATAGAGTCGTCGATATTCTTTCTGTTGAGAAATAGAGCAATTTTCCAAGAGATTTAACCAAAATAAAAGGCAAATAAAGCATAGGCAGAATAATAGAAAATGACCAAAAGATGATATACATCACGGTAGAGGAACCGCCGGTGTTCTCGTTAGCGTTGGCACTGTCGTCAGCCATGTTGTCGAGGAAAAGGTTGTTGATGTCGGGGAAGAAGTCGTCATTGGGAAGACGTCGCTGCAGTCGCTATCCGTGAAGGAGTCCGTGATGAAGCCAGTAGTCGCGCTGGTAGCTCTCCCCAAAAACCTTATCGCCCTTCTCCCGTACAGGACTCGAAGCAGCGGGGTCTTGGAGGCCTACTGTCCCAGCTCGCGGTGCACGCCGCAAGACGGGATGGGGAAGATCTAAGCAACGCAATGCTCTGAAACTAGAGGCGCAGGGTGTGTGCGTTGGTGTGTCTGAGGAGAGGAGCGACCTCTCACTCTTATAGGCACGGGTAGGCAGGCGAATAGTCGGCGTCGGGAGAGGAAACGAACAGGCATCGACCGAAGCCGAACAGCCTCCACTAGGCTCGAATTAAATCTCCACTGAGTTCGTGCGTATTAAAAATACACTCACGCAGACTGTTCAAATTATTATCCATTTATGCGTGACAAAAAGAAAGAGAAGCTCTCGGCTCGAGGCATTCCCACAACCCACAACCCGCAACCCGCAACCAGCGGCGCGCGCGCGCGCGCGTCGCGTCGTGACGAGGCGGGCGGCGGAGGAGGAGGAGCGCGCGTGTATATGTCTTCTCTTCTCAAACTCGTACAAGTGGTGGAAGAGCTCTCCTTATAAGCTGGTCCAACTTGCACTCAACTAGCAATGTGGGACTAAACTCTTGTCCCACCTCTTTGCCTTGCATGAATGGGCCAAGTGGGCCTCCGAGATTTCAGGAATTGTTGAATAATATAAATGGGTTGGGCCTTTATTAGGCAAAATTCCAACAATCCTCCACCAGATTCCAGAGGCACACATAAATTTGCCTATGGTTCCAAAACATTGTTTATATACTGGTACTAGTGGAGACTGTTAAGTTGAACTTCCACCTAGAACTCTATGCTACACTAGTTTGCAACTTGTACAGTGGACTATGCCTTGAACTGCAAGTTTGCTGCATTCTAGCTTTACACAAAGTCTTGACCAATACTGGGCTGCCGTGGGACTTCCCCTTGGGTGGAGCTTATGCGTCATACTCCATAGCCTTTCATGAGTTTATTAGAGAGCACTCAACTCTCATAGACTGTGACGTTTAACAATCAGACTCATATAGGTGTGTTCTTCAAAAGATGTTCTACAGGACAACATCTCTGCTTAAACTAAGCCACTTAGAACATATTAAGATATATCAACCTGCCATGCAGAATAGGAAAGTATTGCATCTTCACGGAGTGGTGTTTTAAAGTAGGGATACTTTCCTCTCAGTTAACCAACAGCTTGTCTCCCAATTCTAATTCACGGGATGTCCGATCACATAGAGTGGTTTACCACTGTGGAAAACTTATATTGTGGGTCTCATACCTGTAACTACCTCGGTGAATTACGCTCTTAGTTACATGTCTGGATGAACGAAAGTGGTTAAAATAGTACGGTGGGGCCCAGGGCCACTCACGGTAGACCTTTCGGCCGTCCTAACCACTTTCAAACAACAGGACAAGAACGAGCGGCGTAATCGGCAGGCGAAGGGATCAACTACATACACAAATGAGTATGTATGCAAGCCACATACAACAGTCCTCAGAGCCATTCCATCTAAAAGAAATAGAAATATTGCAACGCCATACGGCAAGATCCAAATATCCTAGATAGAGATAATAATTTAGGATAGCTCCTCATACAACAAACATCAGAGTATCAGGCGGAAGCGGAAAACAAGATCCGAGTATGGATAAGAAGCAAATCGGCATAAGATGCCCCATAAATAAACACATCCCGCCCACAGATCTCATGGATCCCCGTTCCCGGAATCTCTACACCGAACGATCGTTGCCAACATCATCTGTCTCTTCCACCCAGTATCCATCTTGCGGGTACACCTGTTCATTTGAATCAAACAATTTATCGTGTGAGACCCTAGGGGTACTCAGCAAGTCTTTATGCCGCTAAAGGGGACACAACCCGGGGAGACGCAATTGCAGCAAAATACAATACCTAACAATTCTACAGATACGCGCTAACCATCCGCCTAACCAATGATAGACGGATGTCCGTGAATTAAGAACAACAGTTATAACAGTGTAATTAACAGATTCATCCTCCTCCTCGCTTACCAACGAGGAAGCGGACGAACAACCCTCATCATCCGTTGGCAGTTTTATTAACCCTTCCATGAGTATTGCACTATTTACTAGTCAAGTACTTAGTCAAATTAAAGCGGTACTTTAGTTATACTTGTCTATGATCGAGAAACTGTGCTCCAAGTCATCCATAACCGCTGACACGGCTTTCAGAAAGATTTACCCTGCAGGGGTGCACGAATAGCAACACACACTCGATCAACCTCGGAAAAACCAAATCAAAACCCAACGAGGCATTCACGACAAAGCAATCACAGGATTCAGAAATATTTCAGGGGGCCACCCCAATAAGCTACCCGCAACGAAGTTGGCCGGCTCCGAGACGGACCCAGGGTTTGCGACGACGGCTGTAAACGACTAGGAACCCGAAAATGTGACTGGGCTTGTCGATACCGCGAAAACGTGGCGTGATCCAAAACAGTACAGGTGATCCTCGCACAAGCTTAAATAAAGCAGTAACATGGCATAAGTACAGGATAGTAATAAAGCCCCAAACTAATTGTGGCCCCAAGAAATAAGAATGAATCAAGCTCTAGCTCAGGGGGTCCATAAGGCCTCCCGGATGTGGATAGTGCGAATAGTCAAGGAACATGAATCAAGTACTCGGGGTCCTACGGGACACAAGTGAGCATGAAAAACCAAATAGCAGATATTGCTCACCGGTGCCTCTTTCATTAGTTATCCCATTACTACTCCGGTTAAGTTGTTTAGGTACCTCGTTAATCATCAGACACTCACATACCCTACACATGCTTTTCTACGACTCGCATGGCTCAAGCAACTCCTGTAGTAATGGCTCATGGGATGGAGGAACAAGCTTCGGTGGGGTTTTAAAAATAAAGGCTATGCAGTACTTGGGATTCAATTTAATGCAATCGCGACTCAATGATGCAAGAATAAGATAGAGGCAATAGGTATTGTATGTATGCAAGCATGTGGTAGTGCTTGCCTGGCAGCTCAGTTGAAGCGAGAGATGGATCTGGATAGTACTCCTGTGATTCCTAGTAATTCTCCTGCTGGGCGTCTATTCGAAGAAGAACCAAACAAGTAAGGGCCAACATAAATAAAGTGCACAAGCATATGAATTAAAATGCGACAAGCAAACAAGCATGCCATGATGAATTATGCACAATTTACATGGCATTAAAGTAGCATGGAAAAGGTGAGGTGTGGATACAAGAATTAAAGCATTTTGGCATTTATTTAACCAAGTTTTATTGTCATAAACCGTTCAGATTTCTAATAATAACATGATGCATGCTTCAATTCAGAACAAGGACAACATAGATAGAACGGGCTCGTCACGTTGATCGATTTAGACATATTATTTGCCAAATTTGGAGTTGTAGAATTAAAGTTATTAATTAATTAAGGAAAAGGGCATTTTATTGTAATTTTAATCATCTCGAAAATTTAAAGTGCTTAAACAGAATTTTGAATGTCATATTTGAATTCCTCACATTTTTCTGATTCCAAAACATATATTACTTGTATTATTTGGATTTGTATTTTAAAAATTATTTAAATCTGATTTGAATTTGAATTTAAATCAATTTTGAAAAGGTTTAATTAAAACATGCACAGGAAAATACTTTTGTTACCCAGGCAAATCTAGCCACAGCTGCTGACGGTGGGCCAGCTGCTGACTGGGCGAGACCCGCGCGCGAAAACCTTTTTACACCGCGGCTTTGTCCAGCCCGTGCGACTGCGAGGTGGCCCAACTGGCTAAGGCCCACGTGACAGTGGTGAGGATGGCAGAGGCTGACAGGTGGGGCAAGCTGGACCGCGGGTTACGGCCCGAGGAACCTGGGGGGGTTTTGGCAAGATTGCCAGGGCGGCTGACTAGTGGGCCACGAGGTACCGCGGGTTAAGAGCGAAAATAAAAAGAGGGGGCTTTTGTAAAACTACCACAGGCCCGGTACTGTTCTTCGTTCTCTTCGGTCTGACGAGAAATCAGCGCGCAGCACAGAGCGGGGGATCGAACCCGGGTCGCGGGCGCCCGCGCTGAGGGGGCTAGCCAGTGCGGCAGGGCTAGGGGAGCTGACAGGAGGGGGCTGGGGCCTAGGTAAGGCTAGCTGCGGCGCGGAAAGCTTGCAGACACCGGCGAGCTCTGGCGCACGGAGGGCGTTCAGCGATACGAGCGGCGGCGCTAGACGGCGACAGCGAAGCGGAGGATGTCAGGGAGGGAGTACTGCTCACCGCGGGTGGGCCGGAGGGGTCAGATCGAGGAGGGACGCGGCGGATCGTCGGGGATGCAGGCGTTCTGGCGGGCTAGGGTTTCGACGGGACGGCGCGGTACTGGCACTTCTGGGGCTTCTCGTCCACGTTGGCGCGTGCAGGGCGACGTAGAGGAGCCTCCTCGGTCTTCCAGGCCACCTCCACGACGCGCTGGCCGGCTGGAACGAGGGGGGCGATGCGGTGCTGGCGGCGACCGGCGGCAGGCGCTGGCGACGGAGAGGAAGAAGGAGGAGAGGAGGGCAGGCTCGGGGCAGATCTGAGAGCTGCCAGGAGGCGTGTGAGAGGAGGGGAAAGTGAGGGAGAGGGAGGAGGTGGCGTGTGGGCACGGCAGGGTAAGGTAGCCTCGGCTCCTTCCTTTTTCCCCTAGATCACGTGCTAGCTCGGGCTGGGAGCAGGTAGGGCATGGCAGGGGGAGGCTGCAGGTGGGCCAGGGTGAGAGGGAGACGCCACAGCTCGGGCCAACATGGCAGGTGGGGAGATAGAGAGAGGAGAGAGGACTCGGGTGTAGCTAGGTTTAGTTTAGGGCATGGGCTAGGGTTTGGTTAGGGTAAGGGTTAGGGTAGCTGAGGTGTGAGCCAGGCTGAGAGAGAGGGCCAGGTGGGACCAGTAGCTAGGGTGAGAGGGAGTGTTAGAGAGGGAGGTGGTAGAGGTTAGGGTTTAGTAGAACTAGAGTTAGGAGGCAAATAGAGAGAGAGAGAGAGAGAGAGAGAGAGAGAGAGAGAGAGAGAGAGAGAGAGAGCTAGGTTAGGTTTGATTAGGGTTTAGATTTTAAAACTTGTGCAAAAGATCAACCCAAGTGGAACATAGAGAGGCTTGATCAAGTTAAGATGAGATGAAGAAGAACCCAAGAAAAGAGAAAGAAAGTTTATGAGAAGAGACCCCATTTAGATCCTGCATGGGGAAAATAAAATAAAATAAATAGTTATGGATGAGTATATGGGGGTGGTGGAATGGTAGGAGATGGTCCACAAAGATAGGATCCATTAAATCAAAGGAAAAACCAATGGAGTAAAAGGTGGTGAAGAAGTTTGCATGGCCCATGCAAAAATAATAATGCCATGATTTATTTTGTGAAAACAATAATAATATTATGGCATTATTCTCATGCATTTCCAAGAAGTGGAATAAAAGCCAAGCAAAAGAATTTAAAAGATTTGATCCACCCCAAACCACATGAGCTAGAATAAAAATATCAAAAGAAAAAGAAATACAAGCTCATGGTTAATGGGATGGTGGAATTATAAGGTAGTGGAAAGAAAGGTGGTGGAGTTGAAATAAAAGATATGCCCCCAACTCAACTTGGGCATTTAAACAATATATCAATAACCAAATACAATATCAAGAGGCAAATACAATTAATAATGCATATGATAGAAGAACCAAAAAAAGGGTTTTATATGATGCTCAAATTCAAGGTGGCATGATGACATGAGCATGATATAATTATGGTGCAACAATTATATATAAGAAGTAGCCAATATCTTACTAGAACAAGTAGCATTACAATTGTTAGACAATTGGGATGCTACAACTCTCCCCCACTAAACAGGAATCTCGCCCCGAGATTCTAGGAAGAAGAAGACTCAAAGAGGGTAGGATACTTGGCACGGAGCTCAACTGCACGTTCCCAGGTGGCTTCATCAACGGAATGGTGCGACCACTGCACCTTGCAGAACTTGATGGACTTGTTGCGAGTCCTTCTTTCTGCGACATCAAGAATTTTTGTGGGGTGTTCTTGATAAGAAAGGTCTTCTTGGAGATTGATGAGTTCATGGTCCACGGTCCTGCCGGGATCCTTGAAGCACTTCTTGAGTTGAGAGATGTACATCATGGACTTTGAGTTGTTCAGGGAGCTCAAGAGCATATGCAACTTCTCCTCTTCTTCCACGAATTTTGAAAGGACCGATGTATCTAGGAGCCAGCTTTCCTTTGATACCAAAGCGGTGCGTGCCTCTCATGGGAGTGACACGAAGGTAAACGAGATCACCAGGGACATACTCCATGTCCGTGTGCTTTCTGTCATAATTGCTCTTCTGACGACTTTGAGCAATCTTCAGATTTTCAAGAATGATGTGAACTTTCTCCTCCGCTTGAGTTACAATGTCGGGGCCAAACAATATTCTTTCACCTGCGCCCGACCAACCAATCGGAGTTCTGCATTTGCGACCATAGAGAGCCTCAAATGGTGCCATCTTTAGACTTTTCTGGAAGCTGTTGTTGTAAGAGAATTCAGCATAAGGAAGACATTCTTCCCACTTCATGCCGAAAGAGATAACGCAAGCACGGAGCATATCTTCCAGAATCTGATTGATCCTTTCAACTTGTCCTTGCGACTGAGGGTGGTAAGCTGTGCTGAAGTTTAGTTTTGTTCCCAAAGCATTTTGGAAACTTTCCCAGAACTTGGAAGTGAAGATGCTTCCACGGTCTGAACTGATCTCAAGAGGAACTCCATACACAGAGACAATTCTGTTGATATAGAGCTCAGCCAACTGAATTGCAGAAATTGTTTCCTTGACTGGAAAGAAGTGAGCTACTTTGGAAAGCCTGTCAATGACAACAAAGATTGCATTGTTGCCCTTCTATGACCTTGGAAAACTAGTGATGAAGTCCATCTCTACTTTCTCCCATTTCTATTCCAGAGGCTTCAATGGCTGTAGAAGACCGGAAGGTTTCTGATGGACAGCTTTAACTCTGCGACAAACATCACACTCCGAGACATACTTGGCACAATATCGTTTCAAACCAGGCCACCAATATTGTGTTTTCAAGTCCATGTACATCTTAGTGCTGCCAAGGTGGATAGAAAGAACAGAATCATGCGCCTCCTTGAGAACTTGCTTTCTTAGACCCGGGTAGTTCGGAACAAACATCCGGTGTTCAAAGAAAAGAGTGCCTTGGTTGTCGACGTGGAAAGACTCATACTTCGGAAGTTGAATGTTGGAGATGATCTTTTTAGTATAAGGATCACCAAGCTGAATGGAACGGACCTTTTCTTCCAAAAGAGGTGTTGCTAGAAGGTTCAGAAGATACCCTTGATCCACAATTTCAAGGTTGAGCTTGCGGAATTCCTCGCACAAGATAGGCTGTTGTTCTTCCACCATGAGATTGTTGACATAAGCTTTTCGGCTGAGAGCATCTGCCATGACATTGGCTTTGCCCGGGGTGTAGTTGATGGTCAAATCGAAATCATTGATTGTTTCAATCCACCTCTTCTGACGAAGGTTGAGATCAGGCTGTGTGAAGATATACTTCAGACTCTTGTGATCAGAAAAGATCTCACCACGGTTGCCAAGCAAGTAATGCCTCCATACTTTCAAAGCAAAGACAACTGTTGCGAGTTCGAGGTCATGTGTAGGATAGTTGATCTCATGCGTCTTCAACTGTCGAGAGGCATAAGAAACAACTTGCTTTTCTTGCATAAGGACCGCACCCAATCCTTGCAATGAAGCATCACAAAATATTTGGAAAGGCTTTGATGTATCTGGAGGAACCAAGACTGGTGTGGAAGTGAGCTTCTCTTTGAGTGTTTCAAAGCTTGCTTGACGTGCAGGAGTCCAAAGATATTTCTTGCCTTTCTTGAGGAGATCGGTAAGAGGCTTCGCAATCTTTGAGAAATTTTGAACGAAGCGACGGCAGTAACTGGCCAAACCAAGGAAACTCCGGACTTCTTTGACATTTATGGGTGGAAGCCAGTCCATAATTGTCTTAATAGTTTCTGGGTTGACGGCGATTCCCTTGGCAGAGATGACGTGACCAAGGTAGGTGACTTGAGGCAGCCAGAATTCACACTTGGAGAACTTTGCATACAGGAGGTTCTCACGAAGCTTGTTTAGGACACACCGAAGGTGCTCTTCATGTTCTTCTTTTGACTTAGAATAGACTAGAATGTCATCCAGATAGACCACAACGAACTTATCAAGATACTCCATGAAAACCGAGTTCATAAGCCTCGAGAAGGTGGCAGGTGTGTTGGTGAGGCCGAAAGACATGACCGTGTACTCATACAGGCCATAACGGGTGGTGAAAGCTGTTTTAGGAACATCTTCCTTGCGAATTTTGATTTGATGGTAACCACTTCTCAAATCAAGCTTAGAGAATACCACAGCTCCAGCTAGCTGATCGAAGAGATCATTAATCCGCGGAAGGGGATATTTATTCTTGATTGTTTTAGCGTTGAGTGCCCGATAGTCAACACAAAGTCTATCAGTCTTGTCTCGCTTCTTCACAAAGATGGTTGGACTACCCCAAGAAGAAGTACTATGCTGAATGAAACCCAACTTCTCTTGTTCATCCAACTGACGTTTGAGTTCAGCCAACTCAGCAGGACCCATTTTATAAGGCCGCTTGGAAATAGGAGCGGTACCAGGTTCAAGTTCAATGACAAACTCAACCTCATGATCCGGAGGCATACCTGGCAACTCTTCAAGAAAAACATCTGGGAACTCACAAACTACAGGAACACTCTGAATACCTTCCATAGCATCATCATTCAGAGCCGCCAAAGAATAAAGCTGAATTGCAGGAGTCAGACTTGGAGAATAGACTATATGGCCTTCAGGAATTTTCAGAGAAACCGAACGTTCAGCAAAATCAATCACAGCTGCATTTGCTGTCAACCAATCCATGCCCAAGATAACATCAATATCAGAATTACCCAGAATAATTAAGGAAGCCGGAAATGAAGAGCCACCAATCTCAATTTGATTGTCACGGCTGGTTTTATAAGCCCTCATGTTTGAACCAGGGGATTGCACCATAAGGCGAGTTGGTAAAGCATCAGAAGGTAACCCATTACTCTCCGCAAACTTGTATGACACGAAAGAATGTGAAGCACCAGAATCAAATAAAACTCGTGCAGGAACTGAGTTAACAGAAAGCATACCCATGACAACTCCAGGTGCATGCTCAGCTTGAGCGACGTTGACACAGTTGGCACGAGCAACCGTAGACCCCGGCTTAGTGTTGATGTTGAGAGCCCGAGGTGGAGGTGCACGAATCATAGGAGCACTTGCCGCAGGTCTTGGAGGTGGTGGTGGAAGAGCTTTGTTGTTCATTGGACAATTCCAGTGCTGATGCCCAGTGTTTCCACAAGTATAGCAAGCACCAGGTGGACGTGGAGCAACGTAGCCAGGGACTCCGCCAGGCGCTCCAGGGTAGTTGTGGTTGTAGCCCCTAGGAGCCGCAGTGAAAGAGTTTGGTGGCCTTGGTGCGTAGCTTGAAGGTCTTGGTGGAGCAGGGAGCGACGGTGGGGTGTTAGGAACCCAGACACGACGCTTAGAAGGAGCTGACATAGCAGAAGAGCTTGCTGTATCACGGCTGTGTTTCTTTGACTCCTCAAACACTTGCCTACTTGCTTCTTCCTGCAGAGCTGTGTGTTGAAGTTCCAGAAAAGATGCCGGCCTTGCATGAGTGATTGCATATTTGATGGAAGCATTAAGGCCTTGCCGAAACCTCTTTTGCTTCTTCTTGTCATCAGAGATCTCATCGCCACCATAACGAGAAAGGTTCATGAAGTTTCTGATGTAGGTGTTGACATTGTTAGTGCCCTGCTTGAGGTTGAGAAACACTTCCTTCATCCTTTCCATGACAATTTCTGACAGATATTGCTCTTTGAAAGCAGCAGTGAACCGCTCCCAAGTAGGCTGAAAACCAGAAAGATCTGCCTTGAGGTAATTTTCCCACCAGAGAGCTGCATCTCCCTTCAGAAGGTGAGTGGCACATTTGACCCATTCTTGCTCGGGAACATCCGCGGTCATCAGCAACCTTGACACTTCACGAAGCCAATCATCCGCATCAAGTGGCTGATCAGACACCTCAAATTGGCGTGGGTTGAACTTGAGAAAACTCTTGATGTCTCCTCGCTTGGGAGGTGGAGGTAGCGGAACAAACTCATTCCTCCTCACACTTTCCTCGAAGCGCTGCTGGTTCTGCTGCATAGTGCCCAAAGCATTTGCAATACTTGCCAAAGCAGCCCCGAGTTCAGGTGGTATGTCCTCCTCAGAACGGCGTGGTGGTGCCATCCTGGGATTGATATAAAACACAAGTCAGTACTATAATGGAGAATGATAATAATCCAAAATAGTACCAAAATGGAATTAATCAAGATTAAAGAATGCAATTCACTGAGATGATATTAAAATATCAACAAAGTTCAAGGCAACTAGAAGATATTAAGCATAACGCACACGACTGAATAAGGAGTGTGGTATACAAACTAACAAAGAATTTTTTTTCCGCAAATTTCGGCATTAAAATACCACTATATGCGCAAAACCACTTCATGAATCAAGATTAGTAACTCTACTAGTTCAACATACAAGAGCAAATGATAACAGTAGTGGTATGGTCGCGACTCCATCCCGCACTCAAATCATTACTCCGCACATGAATCAGTAAAACACATATCCCAACACCTTCTTCTTAAGATGAACCTAAAGATTGGTAACTACAGAAACGAACACCCCAAACAAGATAACGTCGGATAACAAAGAGTAAGATAGATCGCATCGGTATACAACGAATCAGAATAGATCGCGTCGGTTTACAAAGGCCTGTCGGTATGGAATGTACCAACAGTTGATAACCAAAAGGCAGATAGTGATAACATTTGGATGCAACAGATAGACAAGGAATTCACACACACACACACACAACCTATGGTACTACGGAACTCAGAACACGTGAATCCTAGTTTGAATTTTTAAGAAGAGGATTGAAAACGTTACACTTCCTTACCAGAAAAGGGTGGGTGGGTGGGTAAGAAGAAAAATGGAAGCAATCCTACTCTCACGCTTTGTTTTTCCCTAGTATACATAACTACCAAAATATTTGCTAGACTGACAACGACCATTTTGGCTGAGACCCTAAAGGGCGGGATGGCTCTGATACCAATTTTAACTACCTCGGTGAATTACGCTTTTAGTTACATGCCTGGATGAATGAAAGTGGTTAAAATAGTACGGTGGGGCCCAAGGTCACTCACGGTAGACCTTTCGGCCGTCCTAACCACTTTCAGACAACGGGACAAGAACGAGCGGCGTAATCGGCAGGCGAAGGGATCAACTACATACACAAATGAGTATGTATGCAAGCCACATACAACAGTCCTCAGAGCCATTCCATCTAAAAGAAATAGAAATATTGCAACGCCATACGGCAAGATCCAAATATCCTAGATAGAGATAATAATTTAGGATAGCTCCTCATACAACAAACATCAGAGTATCAGGCGGAAGCGGAAAACAAGATCCGAGTACGGATAAGAAGAAAATCGGCATAAGATGCCCCATAAATAAACACATCCCGCCCACAGATCTCACGGATCCCCGTTCCCGGAATCTCTACACCGAACGATCGTTGCCAACATCATCTGTCTCTTCCACCCAGTATCCATCTTGCGGGTACACCTGTTCATCTGAATCAAACAATTTATCGTGTGAGACCCTAGGGGTACTCAGCAAGTCTTTATGCCGCTAAAGGGGACACAACCTGGGGAGACGCAATTGCAGCAAAAGACAATACCTAACAATTCTACAGATACGCGCTAACCATCCGCCTAACCAATGATAGACGGATGTCCGTGAATTAAGAACAACAGTTATAACAGTGTAATTAACAGATTCATCCTCCTCCTCGCTTACCAACGAGGAAGCGGACGAACAACCCCCATCATCTGTTGGCAGTTTTATTAACCCTTCCATGAGTATTGCACTATTTACTAGTCAAGTACTTAGTCAAATTAAAGCGGTACTTTAGTTATACTTGTCTATGATCAAGAAACTGTGCTCCAAGTCGTCCATAACCGCGGACACGGCTTTCAGAAAGATTTACCCTGCAGGGGTGCACGAATAGCAACACACACTCGATCAACCTCGGAAAAACCAAATCAAAACCCAACGAGGCATTCACGACAAAGCAATCACAGGATTCAGAAATATTTCAGGGGGCCACCCCAATAAGCTACCCGCAACGAAGTTGGCCGGCTCCGAGACGGACTCAGGGTTTGCGACGACGGCTGTAAACGACTAGGAACCTGAAAATGTGACTGGGCTTGTCGATACCGCGAAAACGTGGCGCGATCCAAAATAGTACAGGTGCTCCTCGCACAATCTTAAATAAAGCAGTAACATGGCATAAGTACAGGATAGTAATAAAGCCCCAAACTAATTGTGGCCCCAAGAAATAAGAATGAATCGAGCTCTGGCTCAGGGGGGGTCCATAAAGGCCTCCCGGATGTGGATAGTGCGAATAGTCAAGGAACAAGAATCAAGTACTCGGGGTCCTACGGGACACAAGTGAGCATGAAAAACCAAATAGCAGATATTGCTCACCGGTGCCTCTTTCATTAGTTATCCCATTACTACTCCGGTTAAGTTGTTTAGGTACCTCGTTAATCATCAGACACTCACATACCCTACACATGCTTTTCTACGACTCGCATGGCTCAAGCAACTCCTGTAGTAATGGCTCATGGGATGGAGGAACAAGCTTCGGTGGGGTTTTAAAAATAAAGGCTATGCAGTACTTGGGATTCAATTTAATGCAATCGTGACTCAATGATATAAGAATAAGATAGAGGCAATAGGTACTGTATGTATGCAAGCATGTGGTAGTGCTTTCTTGGCAGCTCAGTTGAAGCGAGAGATGGATCTGGGTAGTACTCCTGTGATTCCTGGTAATTCTCCAGCTGGGCGTCTATTCGAAGAAGAACCAAACAAGCAAGGGCCAACATAAATAAAGTGCACAAGCATATGAATTAAAATGCGACAAGCAAACAAGCATGCCATGATGAATGATGCACAATTTACATGGCATTAAAGTAGCATGGCAAAGGTGAGGTGTGGATACAAGAAATAAAGCATTTTGGCATTTATTTAACCAAGTTTTATTGTCATAAACCGTTCAGATTTGTAATAATAACATGATGCATGCTTCAATTCAGAACAAGGACTGCATAGATAGAACGGGCTCGTCGCGCTGATCGATTTAGACATATTATTTGCCAAATTTGGAGTTGTAGAATTAAAGTTATTAATTAATTAAGGAAAAGGGCATTTTATTGTAATTTTAATCATCTAGAAAATTTAAAGTGCTTAAACAGAATTTTGAATGTCATATTTGAATTCCTCACATTTTTCTGATTCCAAAACATATATTACTTGTATTATTTGGATTTGTATTTTAAAATTATTTAAATCTGATTTGAATTTGAATTTGAATTTAAATCAATTTTGAAAAGGTTTAATTAAAACAGGCACAGGAAAATACTTTTGTTGCCCAGGCAAATCTAGCCACAGCCGCTGACGGTGGGCCAGCTGCTGACTGGGCGAGACCCACGCGCGAAAACCTTTTTACACCGCGGCTCTGTCCAGCCCGTGCGACTGCGAGGTGGCCCAACTGGCTAAGGCCCACGTGACAGTGGTGAGGATGGCAGAGGCTGACAGGTGGGGGCAAGCTAGACCGCGGGTTACGACCCGAGGAACCTGGGGGGTTTTCGACAAGATTGCCAGGGCGGCTGACTAGTGGGCCACGAGGTACCGCGGGTTAAGAGCAAAAATAAAAAGAGGGGGCTTTTGTAAAACTACCACAGGCCCGGTACTGTTCTTCGTTCTCTTCGGTCTGACGGGAAATCAGCGCGCAGCGCAGAGCGGGGGATCAAACCCGGGTCGCGGGCGCCCGCGCTGAGGGGGCTAGCCAGTGCGGCGGGGATAGGGGAGCTGACAGGAGGGGGGCTGGGGCCTAGGTAAGGCTCGCTGCGGCACGGAAAACTTGTAGACACCGGCGAGCTCTGGCGCACGGAGGGCGTTCGGCGATATGAGCGGCGGCGCTAGACGGCGACAGCGAAGCGGAGGATGTCATGGAGGGAGTACTGCTCATCGCAGGTGGGCCGAAGGGGTCAAATCGAGGAGGGACGCGGCGAATCGTCGGGGATGCAGGCGTTCTGGCGGGCTAGGGTTTCGACGGGACGGCGCGGTACTGGCGCTTCTAGGGCTTCTCGTCCACGTTGGCGCGTGCAGGGCAACATAGAGGAGCCTCCTCGATCTTCCAGGCCACCTCCACGACGCGCTGGCCGGCTGGAACAAGGGGGGCGATGCGGTGCTGGCGCCGACCGATGGCAGGCGCTGGCGACGGAGAGGAAGAAGGAGGAGAGGAGGGCAGGCTCGGGCAGATCTGAGAGTTGCCAGGAGGCGTGTGAGAGGAGGGGAAAGTGAGGGAGAGGGAGGAGGTGGCGTGTGGGCACGGCAGGGTAAGGTAGCCTCGGCTCCTTCCTTTTTCCCCTAGATCACGTGCTAGCTCGGGCTGGGAGCAGGTAGGGCATGGCAGGGGGAGGCTGCAGGTGGGCCAGGGTGAGGGGGAGACGCCGCAGCTGGGGCCAACATGGCAGGTGGGGAGATAGAGAGAGGAGAGAGGACTCGGGTGTAGCTAGGTTTAGTTTAGGGCATGGGCTAGGGTTTGGTTAGGGTTAGGGTAGCTGAGGTGTGGGCCAGGCTAAGAGAGAGGGCCAGGTGGGACCAGTAGCTAGGGTGAGAGGGAGTGTTAGAGAGGGAGGTGGTAGAGGTTAGGGTTTAGTAGAACTAGAGTTAGGAGGCAAATAGAGAGAGAGAGCTAGGTTAGGTTTGATTAGGGTTTAGATTTTAAAACTTGTGCAAAAGATCAACCCAAGTGGAACATAGAGAGGCTTGATCAAGTTAAGATGAGATGAAGAAGAACCCAAGAAAAGAGAAAGAAAGTTTATGAGAAGAGACCCCATTTAGATCCTGCATGGGGAAAATAAAATAAAATAAATAGTTATGGATGAGTATATGGGGGTGGTGGAATGGTAGGAGATGGTCCACAAAGATAGGATCCATTAAATCAAAGGAAAAACCAATGGAGTAAAAGGTGGTGAAGAAGTTTGCATGGCCCATGCAAAAATAATAATGCCATGATTTATTTTGTGAAAACAATAATAATATTATGGCATTATTCTCATGCATTTCCAAGAAGTGGAATAAAAGCCAAGCAAAAGAATTTAAAAGATTTGATCCACCCCAAACCACATGAGCTAGAATAAAAATATCAAAAGAAAAAGAAATACAAGCTCATGGTTAATGGGATGGTGGAATTATAAGGTAGTGGAAAGAAAGGTGGTGGAGTTGAAATAAAAGATATGCCCCCAACTCAACTTGGGCATTTAAACAATATATCAATAACCAAATACAATATCAAGAGGCAAATACAATTAATAATGCATATGATAGAAGAACCAAAAAAAGGGTTTTATATGATGCTCAAATGCAAGGTGGCATGATGACATGAGCATGATATAATTATGGTGCAACAATTATATATAAGAAGTAGCCAATATCTTACTAGAACAAGTAGCATTACAATTGTTAGACAATTGGGATGCTACAATACCCATCTCCTTTGATGCATTTTCTATCACATTACGTGATAGACCCTTTGTGAAGGGATCTGTCAGATTCTTAGATGTTTGGATATAATCCAATGCAATAACTCTGGAGTTTCTCATTTTCCTGACAGATTTCAATCTCCTCTTCACATGTATTGAGGACTTCATATTATCCTTTGAACTGTTAACTTTAACAATCACAGTTTGATTATCACAGTTCATTGGGATTGCGGGTATAGGTTTCTCAACCATAGGTAAGTCCATCAAGAGTTCTCGAAGCCACTCTGCTTCGACAGTGGCTGTGTCTAATGCTGCGAGTTCTACTTCCATAGTTGACCTCGTTAAGATGGTCTGCTTGCAAGACTTCCAAGAAAAAACACCACCACTAAGTGTAAATATATATCCACTTGTGGCCTTTATCTCATCAGCATCAGATATCCAATTTGAATCACTATATCCCTCTAGCACCCTTGGGTACCCAGTATAGTGAATGCCGTAGCTCGCAGTGCCATTTAGATAGCGCATGACTCTCTCAAGAGCTTGCCAATGATCATCTCCAGGATTTGAAACAAACCGACTGAGTTTGCTTACAGCAAAAGCGATGTCAGGCCTCGTAGCGCTAGCTAAATACATAAGCGACCCAATAATCTGAGAATATGTCAATTGATCTCTAGTAGTGCCTCTATTCTTTCGAAGTAACACACTAGGATCATACGGTGTTGGAGAAGACTTGCAGTTGCTATACCCAAAGCGACTCAAGATCTTTTCCACATAGTGAGACTGAAGCAGTGTGATCCCACCATTATCATCTCTCAATAGCTTGATGTTCAAAATAACATCAGCTACTCCTAGATCCTTGATCTCAAAAGACCGAGATAAGAAATCCTTGACTTCCTTAATCACATTAAGATTGGTCCCAAAAATCAGTATGTCATCAACATACAAACAAAGAATTACTCCCTCGCTCCTACCATAGCGATATTATACACATTTGTCAGCTTCGTTTACAGCAAAACCTGCAGTGGTTAGGGTTCTCTCAAACTTCTCGTGCCACTGCTTAGGTGCTTGTTTAAGGCCATATAAAGACTTCAACAACTTACACACTTTTCCTTCTTGACCACTCACTACAAATCCATCTGGCTGATCCATATAAATTTCCTCGTCCAACTCTCTATTTAGGAAAGCCGTCTAACGTCCATTTGATGAACGAGAAGACCATGTGAGGCAGCCAAAGATAGTAGTACGCGAATGGTGGTCAATCTGGCTACGGGTGAGTAAGTATCAAAGAAGTCCTCACCTTATTTTTGGGTATAACCCTTGGCTACAAGTCTTGCCTTGTACTTCTAATAGTACCATCAGGCCTAAGTTTCTTCTTAAACACCCATTTGCATCCTACGGGTTTGCACCCATAAGGACGATTGGTGATCTCCCATGTTCCATTCGCTAAGATGGAATCCATCTCACTACGAACGGCTTCCTTCCAGTAGTCAGCATCAGGAGATGCATAGGCTTCTGAAATAGAGGTAGGAGTATCATCCACAAGGTACACAATGAAATCATTATCAAAGGATTTTACAGTCCTTTGTCTCTTACTCCTCTTAGGAATTTCATTATCATCCTCCTCAGGTTTTTCCAAGTGTTCAATAGGAATGGTATGTTCAGGAATTGTGGGTATTTCCTGACTCAATGAGTCAGGTATCTCCTAATTTGATGAGCTAGGTATATCCTTCATGGGAAAGATATCCTCAAAGAAAGTCACATCATTTGACTCCATGATTGTACCAACATGCATGTCTGGTACTCCAGATTTTACTATCAAGAATCTATAGCCAATGCTATGAAAAGCATATCCCAGAAAAACACAGTCCATGGTTTTTGGTCCAAGTTTGCGCTTCTTTGGGATTGGCACATGAACCTTTGCCAGACAGCCCCAAGTTCGCAAGTAAGAAAGATTTAATCTTTTCTTTTCCCATTCTTCAAATGGAGTAATCTCTTTGTTCTTAGTGGGAACTTGGTTTAGGACATGACATGCAGTCAGTAATGCCTCCCCCCACCATTCTTTGGAGAGACCCGATGTGTCTAACATGGCGTTAACCAAATCTGTTAGAGTACGGTTCTTTCTTTCGGCTACCCCGTTTGATTGGGGCCAGTAGGGAGGCGTCCTCTCATGGATTATACCATGTTCCGCACAAAAAGAATCAAACTTGTTGGAAAAATACTCTCCACCACGATCAGACCTAAGCCTCTTAATCTTTCGATCAAATTGGTTTTCCGCTTCAGCTTTATAGATTTTGAAGTAACTCAAAGCCTCATCTTTTGATTTTAGAAGATACACATGACAATATCTCGTAGAGTCATCGATCAATGTCATAAAATATTTCTTTCCACATTTTGTGAACACACCATTCATCTCACAAAGATCTGAATGTATGAGCTCTAGTGGCGCCAAATCTCTCACCTCTGCAGTCGTATGTGACTTGCGAGGTTGCTTTGCTTGCACACAAGTTTGGAATTTAGATCCCTTCACAGTAGTGAATTTTGGGATTATATTCATTTTAGCTAACCGCGTCATGCAACCAAAATTAACATGACAAAGACGTGAATGCCAGACATTTGACACAAGATCAGATGAAACATGATTCATGACTTTATTACACACATCTGACAATGACATGCGGAACAAACCTCCACACTCATAGCCTTTACCAATAAATGTTCCAAACTTAGACAGTACAAATTTATTGGACTCAAACACAATCTTGTAGCCATCACGACATAGAAGTGATCCACTAACAAGATTCTTATTTATTGAGGGAACATGATGCACGTTCTTCAGGCGCACGGTCTTTCCCGAAGTGAACTTCAGATCGATCGTACCAACACCATGAACAGAAGCATACGAGCCGTTCCCCATCAACACGGACTGAGCCCCTCTGACCCAATATGAAGAAAACACGGAAACATCAAAACAAACATGTACATTAGCGCCCGTGTCAATCCACCAATCAGGAGAATGACATAACGAAAGAACAGTAGGTAATATACCATACCCAACATCTTTCATCTCAACGTTGCCCATGACAATATTAGCAGTCTTGCTGCCCTTTCCATGCTGGCGCTTGTCAAAGCGGTTGGGGCAAGCAGGAGCCCAATGATCAGGATCACCGCACACGTGACAAGCACCTTTCTTCTTATCAGTCTTCTTCTTGAAGCTAGTAGACCGTGAGGCTTTGTTCTTTCCATCGAACTTTCCTTTTCCATCAAACTTTTCCTTGTTCTTGGACTTGTGTGACTGGAAGTTCTTTTTCTGTACCAGATTGGCACTTGAACCTCCCTCAGCACCTCGAGCACGTGTGTCTTTTGCTCTCGCCTTCTCTTCCACATCAAGAGTACCAATGAGATCCGAAACGGAAAACTCTTGTCTCTTGTGTTTCAGGGAAGTAGCAAAGTTCCTCCATGAAGGGGGAAGTTTGGCAATAATGCCCCCGACAATGAACTTGTCTGGTAAAACACAAGGGAAGTGCTCAAGCTCTTTGGCCAGTGACTGTATTTCATGAGCCTGCTCAACCACGGAGCGGTCATCAGTCATCTTGCAGTCATAGAGTTGTTCCATGACATACAGTTCACTGCCAGCGTCTGAGACCCCAAACTTGGCCTCGAGAGCAGCCCACATGTCCTTGCCATTATCAAATGACATAAAGGGTTCAACAATGTTATCCCCTAGAATAGACAGCAAAGCAGCCTTGAACAGTGTATCAGTTTTCCGAAAAACTTGTTCCTGAGCAGGAGTAAGATCTCCCTCAGGCTTGCCAAGAGTGGCGTCATAGCAGTTCATGTTCTGAAACCAGAGAACTGCTCTCACGCGCCACCTCTTATAATGCGTACCCTAAAAAACATGTGGCTTCACAGAAGCAACGAAACCACTTGGAGCAAATTGCCTATAATAAGGTTTTTGGATTTTTGAAAAATAGAGCAATTTTCCAAGAGATTTAACCAAAATAAAAGGCAGATAAAGCATAGGCAGAATAATAGAAAATGACCAAAAGATGATATACATCACGGTAGAGGAACCGTCGGTGTTCCCGTTAGCGTTGGCACTGTCGTTAGCCATGTTGTCGAGGAAAAGGTTGTTGATGTCGGGGAAGAAGTCGTCGTTGGGGAAAACGTCGCTGCAGTCGCTATCCGTGAAGGAGTCCGTGATGAAGCCAGTAGTCGCGCTGGTAGCTCTCCCCAAAAACCTTATCGCCTTTCTCCCGTACAGGACTCGAAGTAGCGGGGTCTCGGAGGCCTACTGTCCCAGCTCGCGGTGCACGCCGCAAGACGGGATGGGGAAGATCTAAGCAGCGCAATGCTCTGAAACTAGAGGCGCAGGGTGTGTGCGTTGGTGTGTCTGAGGAGAGGAGCGACCTCTCACTCTTATAGGCACGGGTAGGCAGGCGAATAGTCGGCGTCGGGAGAGGAAACGAACAGGCATCGACCGAAGCCGAACAGCCTCCACTAAGCTCGAATTAAATCTCCACTGAGTTCGTGCGTATTAAAAATACACTCACGCAGACTGTTCAAATTATTATCCATTTATGCGTGGCTCTTGGCTCGAGGCATTCCCGCAACCCGCGGCGCGCGCGCGCGTCGTGACGAGGCGGGCGGCGGAGGAGGAGGAGCGCGCGTGTATATGTCTTCTCTTCTCAAGCTCGTACAAGTGGTGGAAGAGCTCTCCTTATAAGCTGGTCCAACTTGCACTTAACTAGCAATGTGGGACTAAACTCTTGTCCCACCTCTTTGCCTTGCATGAATGGGCCAAGTGGGTCTCTAGGATTTCAGGAATTGTTGAATAATATAAATGGGCTAGGCCTTTATTAGGCAAAATTCCAACACTTTCTTGGTTGTTATTTCTTGATTGGTTTTATGCCTGGTTTATTTTCTTGAGCTCTGTATTATGAGAGTTCTTGGTTTATAGTGTGCCTGGTTGGGGAAACACAAGGATATAAGCAACCCGATGTTGTCGTTGGTAGTGCAGTAATTTCTTCCCATATCTCTCTCTTTCTCTACTTTGTTTCTTTGGTGGCCATCATGTTGTGTTAAGAAAGAGTAGTGTCACATGTGCCCTGAAACCGCTTGTGTTCATGATTGGATGGATAACTAGAAAGCAAAGATCAGGAAGCTGCGCCTTTACTCGCTCGAATTAGAGGAAAATATAAAATCTGTGTGGAAAAGTTAACTCTCACCTGATGGAGAAAGTCATCATGTTGTGTTTAAAGAGTGCCACATGTGCATTGCAACTGTTTTTGTTCATTTCTCAATTGATCTCACCCGATGGAGAAAGTTTCAGAAAAAAAGGGAACATTGCGTGTGACTTCTACTTTATTTTTTTATTATGTCTATGAGAAGTGGTTTTTTTCTTTGGCGCACCTCTGATTCCATGGAGAGTAGAAGCAGTGGCATCTGCCCGTGCGTCGGCGGGCTCCAAGGCGTGGGGACATTATTAGGTGTCTAAATGCATTATCGTGCAACCACAAATGCAGTTAGTTATTTTGTTTTGTTTAGTAGGCCAATAATCCTAATTGATAAGCCATACCCTTCACACAAAGGATCATTGAAGCTTTATTTTCTTATTTAGTGAGATATGTTATTACCTATTGGAGAAGGCGGCTGACCAAAAAATTGAACTCTATTTGTTTTAATAATTATTTGCAAGATAAATGAACTTCAAGTTGGTGCATTAACAGGTGGTTGTTTGATTTGTTCTAAATGCCAACATCTATGAACTTCTACTTGATATGTGCAGCAACCTGAAGAGGCGCGTGCACATGAGATGCGTTTGATCTTGCCGGACAAGGATGTGAATCTGTTCTTCAATGACGAGATCGATTAAATATCCTACATATTGAAATTTTAGAACTGAATATTCTTGTGTTGTGTTGCAGGCCTATTGCTTTTTTGACACTACTTTATTTAGGGAGCATACAAGCTGAATACCAGATGGAATGGCTATCAAATGTAACAAGGTTTTTTTTATTTTTTCCTTCGTATTTGATCTCATAGCAGTAAATTGAACATTTCTTGTATTTCCCAATCATGTATTAGCACAGAGCTATTTTCTTGTTTAGTAATATTAGAATGATTTTTTGTGGTAACTCTCTCAGAGCTCTTTGTGTATTTCTTGCACCCACAACCTATGGAATACAATTGATTGTAATCTAGCATCATCTATTTTTATGTGCCACGCTCTAGAAATTAGAACTTTTTTCGAAAAGGGGAATAAAACCTTGGCCTCTGCATTGGTTGATGCACACAACCTTTATTAAAAAACATCATCCAACATCCATCATTCTACGACCGTTACATCTATTTTTATGTGCCACTGGCTGGAAATTTGATCTACATGCCAATTACTGCTGGCTATATTTTTTATGCATTCTTCAGGCCAGACGGTGTTTACTGAAACCAAGTTCTACACACTTTATGGGACTAGAAAAATAGTTCAGTTGTAAACAGATATAATCGATATGTTATGTGTGACAGACTATTATTTGTTATCTTCTTTTTTGCAAGGACTTCTGTTTTTTCTACTTTGTATAATCATATATTAACATTCACTATTTTTATTGTGCATTGTGTAAGCTTATTAAGACTGTCAAGAGCCATTAACGGTATCCAACTTCTAAGTACTGAAATGTCAAATGTGTAGATCGGTCCCCTTTGTCCAGCGCATGCTAACCTGGCCTGCTGCACATTTTGTTATCTCATGCTTTGTGTAGTTCTGAAATTGTATTTCATACTTTGTTGGTCGTAGAACATAGTGTTCTACTGGTTATCTTCTGTCGTGAATCGATCGATGATGATACCTAGGAACAACCACACAAGTACACCACAAAATATTTGAAAATATACTGGGATGCTTGATTTTATTATCTTTTTTAGAACCCTAGGTCAACAGACACAAGAAAAATGGTTTTTCTTTTGCCATGTAGGGTGAATGATATTTTGAACTTCAGAAGCATCTTTGTACTTTGGTTGCCTATCTTTCTTTCACGCCTCATATGATTTCGCTTTGCTTTTTAAATCTAAAAGTATAAACGGTGCATCCTCCAGCTTGCTCCTCAGCGATTAGGCAGTTTTAGCCATCCGATCAGCTCCTAAGAACGCATTCCGTCCATTCATTTACACTAAGTCGGGTTTACCCTCATGAATAGTGTTTTCTGCAAAGGCTAGCCTCACACGGTACTGGTGGCTGTCACTGGGACCAGCATCCACCGGCCCTACCTAACAACATCTATCTAAATTATTTTGCCGGGTATGTCGGGTTTCATTGCAGGATTTGTAGTGGCCAGATTACCCACGGGTCAGAAGTGAAAACCCTAATAGTCCTGATTAGCTAGCTACATGCCCAATCCTCCTATCCTTCGTGCCGCCACTCCCATGCCTCTGTTCCTCTCTCTCTCTAGCCTACCTCACCGGGCGAGCTCCCGTCGTCGACATCCCCACCACTGGGAGCAGCACCACGGCCACGAGCGTCACTAAGGAGGTTGATTTCTCCCCCACGCCGTCGCACGCACCAAGCCTCCTCCGCGTGCTGCTGCAACCAGATCCCATCGTCGCTGTCGACAGGGACCGAGGTCGACGTGCGCCAGGAAGCTTGGGTGGCTGGCGGGGACGATGCTCATTGGCCTGACGAGGCTACTAGCGGCGGGAACAAAGCCGCCGCGCTCCTCCGCGCCCGCGGGAGGGGTCCAGGGGCCGGGGAGGCCAGGGACGCGGGCGGCGTCTCGTCGCCGTCATGAGGACCAGCCCCATCGTCTTTCCCTGGCCCCATCCTCTCCTCCATAACATCTTGTTCCTCCGCCTCTTGACCAACCAGGAGGACCGCGGTTCGTCGCCGTCGCTCGACGAAGAAGGCAATGAAGGAGCGCACGCCTAGAGGTGCAGGGTTGGGGTTGGCGGTCTCCTGTCTCTGATTTCCCTTTTTCATGTGTGTTTTGATATTTCTACTCAAAACTATTCTCTGTCACCTCCATTAATCATGGCTCTGCTCGTCTTGCAAGATGCTCACTGCAGTTTGACGCGGTGTGGATTCAACAAAATAGGAGGATGAAGGGAGTGGGAGACTGGGAAGGCCCAAAGGGAGAAAGGTTGGCATAGTTTTACTGTTATTATTTTTCCACCGGATGCACCGTATGCCCAGCAAAGAGGCGATGGGTCCAACGACTAGCAGGCCAGGCTATACATATGAATGAACCTGGCTTATTGAGGGAAATCAATCCACAGCCTAGGCTAGGAATGTACCTTAATCCTTAGGCAGATTTGCTTTTCTACAGACCCGATCGTCACCTACAAATAGAAAATCCAATCTAAAGGGATTCATGCATTTGTTCGTTCATGTCGATTTTTAACTACAAGAAAACTTCTCTAATCTGTTTGAAAGCGTGATTTAACATCTGTTAATGTTTCCTCATATTAAGCTCCAGAATGATCTCATTTCTCTTTCTGTTGTAATAAAGTCATCAAGCTATTTTAATATTTCTTTTGACATAGTTTCCTTGCTATTATAAGTACTTTTGCTCCATCTGAATGCTATTTTTTAATTCACTATTTCCACGAGATACTAAGGAGATATAAAGGGCTCGATGTCTTGCCTCATGCCATTCTCCTTTTGGTTCAAAGGGTTGGTACTATTACTAATTCACTAATTTGTTTCCATGGCTTTGGATTATTGTTTCCTATTTATTCTTGCCACAGATTGGTGTTTCTCATCTAAAATGGGGTTTGAATCAGGCAGCTTTTTTTATGCAGGTAAAACATCATGTTCCCATCTGTGAGGTATCTTCTGAAGGATCTGACTGTAGGCCAACCTACTACTAGAAGAACAGCAAGTCTGATCCCATTGAAACATTATTCAATACTTGGTTTTGAAGTTCAAGTGAGTTCATATGCAAATGAGATACAAAGCATATGAAAATCTAATGCCATGTGAGGTAATTTGGAAGATTGAACAAGTTTAAAATGGCTGTGAGGTAATTCCATGTTAAATATCATTCCTGTTATTATGAAAATGTATTCCACAATGTTCATGCTTCAATGGTTTTAAAATTTGCTTTGTTGTTCTCTAGGTTGTTAAGTGTATTCCCCTCATACATGGTTATGTATATATTATTAGCGCATCATATATTTCCATACAAAGTTATTTACTTTTTTGAACTTACGCTGCAGGTTAGAGGACGATGGGTCAAAAATATGTTCCTTGAAAGATTATTCTACTCTTGGTGGGAACTCTATTTGTCATGTGTTTTCATTTATTTCATCTCTTAGGCCAGTCCAATTTCCATTTCCCCTGCATCTCTGCTATGTGTCTCCTCACGACATCTTCTTCTTAGGAAGTTTTTCCATTTTCTATTTTGTTTCTTGGTTTATATTTTCTACTCCAGTATTCTTCTCTAGCCTAAGTCGGTGATCTAATTTCTAGCTGAACTGAAGTCGGTGCAAAAAAATGAAACCATTTTACATCCATATATGCACTACAATTAAAAATTGAAGTCCATAGACCCCTTGGTAAAAAAGGAAGGGCGTTCAGCCTCAGGTGATCTCAATTAATTTTTTATTCTGAGTTCACATTCTCAAATAATGGTAGCTACTTCCGAATTATTTGGATTCTTATTTTTTGGTCGTCGTTGCACTGTTTACAACTTCAAAACTGTATTGTTGCTAAAACTTTCAGACAACATGGATTTTTTAGGAGCAAATCCAGACCCACTCAATATATTTCATTCTAGACGAAATAGTATCCCTTGTCCTCCATGGACACACACACGTACTGTTCTTTCTCAGTCTTTTGTATGTGTATATATATCAGGACTCTTTGGACTGTTGACAATGCCATGTACACCTACAGAGCCATCTACTAGATACTCTTGTGGGCCAATTTCTATTACCGTAGTGTTTCAAAGAGCAAGATTGACACGTACTAATTTTTTCTGTGCCAATTGTACTTCCTGAAGCATTTCAAAAGAATCGGGCTCTCGAACTGTGCTACTCGAAAGTACAAAACCACCAACAAACTAGCAAGTACTGTAACTTTTGTGTTGCATTCCACCAAAACTATATTTGTAACCTCAAATAGTAGTAGAGCTACTGTTTTGAATACTCATCGAATTCTCTTTGTATGCACATGTCATGGTCCGTGGCTGTTTTTTCTGCGTTTAGAATCATGTTGTATTGTTGGTGAGCTTCAGCTCTTATTCTTATGCTCGGTACCTGCTTGTGATTTGGTATGGACCATGGATTGGGGAGGTCTATAACTGTTCGCCATGGTCTGAGAAAGAAATTCATGCACTGTGCTTCAGAGATGGTGTACTGCTTGATGAGAAAAGTAGCTCATGTTATCTATGGTCTTAGATAATTTTTCATGTGTTGTCCAGAGAATTTTCCATGTACTGTCTCTAAATAATTAGGTGCATTGACACTTCATACACTGCAAAATAGGTACACTGCATCTTAATTTTAGTTGGATAGTTAGTACTAACTATTTTCTTATTGCACCCTATGTTTTTTTTTGTGTTTGACAAATGATATAGTGATCGAGCCACACCATGAGATTCTCCGGTGAACTATGCACCACACACTAAAATTTAGGTTTTGTAAGCGTATTCATTGGCAGTTTTGCCTAGGTTATCTATTTCTTGGAAGTTAATGTTTATTTACAGTTTAGGATTAATATTCCAATAATACAAAGAAAACACGGTGGTAGACATGGTATATAAAATGATAATTAACATGTTGGATGGTGACATATAATGAATTTTATATTCAACTATTTATACTCTATATTACTCAAATTCTTATATGTTCCTTTCTTTAGTGCTTCCTTTCTTGTTTACACAAGAATCATGCTATGTCATGAAAAGCATTGTGCTACTGAACTCTGAGAGGCAATTGCGGTGCCATGAAGTTCTTCTCTGTTAGGTGGTTGTCTAATGCATCTTTCTACAGTTGTTTGAAAGGCTCTTTGATTTTCCATGTACAATTCCATCCAAACCAGACCACCTTTGAAGTAAAATTTGCTCATGTTTGTCTTGATGCTTACCGTGAGACACCTTATTCACCATCATTAATGAATGTCTCTTAACTACACAGTTCACACTTAGCCAGTTTCTTTTTTGCAGTCGTTAGCTACCCATGATTTTCCTCTTCATTGGCTTGGCCAATTAAATGTGCCTGTCCTCGCACTTGTCGCTCTGAATCGTTTAGAAATATCAAACAAACATGCTAAAGTGGGAACATAAAAGTGCACGTTCTTCCTTGGAAAAGTGATTATGTTTATGATGATTTATACAGATATTTTTTTATGCATTAGATAAGGCCAGCTCATCCGATTGTTCTAGGTGTAAGTGCTTGGCGTAGAAGAGAACGGTTGGGTGCAGACATGTCGGTTACATAGCGCATTAGCTCCCTCTATCTTCTTTGGTTTTTTCAGCTGTTCACCTCTGTCATTTGGTATCGACGTGGTCCAGACATACATGTAAGAAAGTGGAATCAATTCCTAAATTCTTCCGCTTCGGTTAACCTTTTATTTTTTATTTCTCTCGAGATGCTTGCCTGTGATTTTTTAGGTCATGTTAATGTATTCAGCGTGTCACCTGCCTACTACACTTTGCGCTTTTAACTTCCAGTGGTGTTATATACTAGCATAGCAATCCATTTGGATATACCGTAGATGTTTTCTCATGGGAGAAAGCCGTTGCTTATTATCTATAAGTGAGGGTAGTTTATCGTTTTGCCAGTAAACTATCTACAAATTTCAAAGACAAGCCAGGTATTTCGTTAGGGCCTATGCGCATAGAGAATTAAGATAGAGGCTTTGAACTAGGTAAAATAATGCTATCTGCTCATTACAGAATTGGTCCAGTCTTGCAATAATGAATTAATAGCTTGGTCAATCGACTGTGTGAGTCGGCGCCTTATGATCGCAAAGTTTGTCACTTCATAATTTCTAGGCTGCATTCTTCAAATTATCACTAGGTTCTCACTAATGTACATATTCTTCTCAGGTCAGGATCCATGGTATCGACTTGATGGAGACTGTCGAGATCCCGACCAGTGCCATGCTACAAGGCAATCTGCAGCTTCCATGCTCGAAGTACGAGCGACGTGCTATTGGACAAGGCCATTTTGTGACCAAAGTCATGTTCTACCCTTAGGCATAGTTTCTCGGGCGTTCATGATGTCGGGCCGCCCAGCTAACTCCTTAGATGCAATATCAAATGATGCTGCAGTCTAAGCAATCATATAATGGAGATTGTCCACAAGAAGGTCCTGAAAGACTTGCAACAATGTTGAGTTGGAGAAACAGACAAAAGGCTAATGAGGTTCTTCTCTAGCAGATGAAAGAAAATGATCAAAAGATTGTAGAGAAGACTAACCAGCTAAAACAAGTTGCCAGAGTCTGCAATAACAATAGGAATACTGTGTAATTCCACATGTTGCATTCACAAGATGGTTTCAGATAACCTCACTCCAAACTGCAACCCCTTGCTTGACATGCATAAGAATCTTAATCAGTTATTGTTCTGTGTCGACTGACATGCTCAAGACCATATGAGACTTTGTCTCAATTGCTCTTGTTTCATGTTTCGTATTAGATTGTATATGTAGTTAATGGAACAACTCTTTTTAAACCAAGATGTGACACCTCCGAGTTATCTCAGAACCATGTATTCGTCAGCTAATTCTTCTGCAGTAGTAAAATAAAACAGTAATTATTCACTTCTCATTTACTGCTTGCCCACCATCGATTTCTATAGATGTTCAATATAGCATTTTGTAATCCATTAAGCAGTTTGGAAGACTGGGGCGCACGTCAAGACGCACACCAAAATCATTAGAAATTGGTCTAACCAAACTTTTAGCCTTGGCACTACTTTGCTTTCTTGGATGAGAAAAAAAGGCTCTGATGTAAGAAGAAAAAGGCAGAGTGAGAGAAGATTGACCTTGCTTGATTCAATCTAGCGAACTATTAATATTTTATTTTCCAGCCCATGAGCCCATGGCGTCATCCATATGTCATCCATTCATTCTTCCCACCACAATGAAGATCTCCTCAAATAAGGCATGTTGTTGCTCCCTCTTGATCCGATGCGTGGTGGTGCTGCTTCTCCTTTTCTTGGCCGGCCATGGAGGCGAGGGGGATGAAGAGGGGAACTCGGTGACGGCTAGATCTAGAGGGATGCAGGGATGCTTTGCTCTTCCGGTGCTACGGTGCGGTGCTTGACGGGCGACCATGGAGTATGGTGATCTGCTTCCAAGGTGGAAGCGAGCGGATGGTGCTCCGATGGTCCATCCCCCAATAGGAACCTTCTTCACCCTAGGGTTCATGGCCTCGATGGTGTCCTCCTGATCTTAGCCGGCCGTGGAGGCGAGGGAGAAGGTGGATGACACCTTCTAGCTGTGGTTCTAGGGTCTCCGTAGAAGAGGAGCTATGAAGCTGCTCCCGTTCATCTGCTGCTTGTGCGGATCACACGGCGGGCATGTTTGCCACCGCGACCTTTGGCCGAAAGGGTGGCCCATTTTTGACCTCCATTGTGGAGGCTGCCATCGGAACCTTTCGCCGGAGCTCGACCTCTCTTCGTCCCCAAGTGGTTTTTCCCCGGAGGCATCGAGGTGGCCGCTGGAATCGGTTTGGCGTTGGATATGAGAGCTTCTTGAGCATCTTTTTCTCGGACCTTAGTGCGGCTTCGGCCCCGAGGTCGCCGACGAGCGGCAGAGAAGAATCTTGAGCACCTGATTGCTTTTCTGAATTTCGTGCTAGGGGCTTTTTTGCAAAGTTAGAGGCCTCAACTTCATATAGTAGGTTTTGCAGCGCAATAGAAGCCAGAGGGCCTCCTTGTAATTGTGTACCCACCGATTTTTAATGAAGCTTCCTGGCCTTCCGAGGCCATTCTCCGATCAAAAAAAGGTGACTTCCGTGGTGGTGTTGCAACTTTTTCTCATATCGATTTCTGAAAAACCTACGTGATAAGGGGTGGCCTGATCTTCTCGTTGAGCACGTCGTAGATGATGGTGGATGTAATGGAGATAACTTGTGGGATGCTATGAATCACCGACTGTTCCCCCGTTGCCAATGCAACAGATCTCAACCCAGATGGTATTCGCAACTTCACACAATTGCGCACGTAGCCACCGACCACGAAGCGGTTTGCAATCTACCAATTCCCAATGGAACAGCAGAAAACACGAGAACTTTCAGTAGAAAACTCCAGATCGAATCAAAGTGGAGGTATGGTAGATATTCCTGATCGAATCAAAGAGGAACATATAATTTCAGATGAATGCTTGCAGCAGTTCAACGAAACAAGTATTGGTTTAATCTAAACATGGTCTAACCCTAATTACGGCGGTTGTAGGGATACTTAAAGAGGTTGGGGCGAGCTCCCCACAAACCAGGCCTAAAACCAGCCTTAGTTTGGCCCAAACTGACCCGGTTCGACTCAAACTGATACATACCGACCCATAGATGGGTTCGGCCTAATTGGCGCGTAGGCCAAACATCGTGGAATACCTCACACGTGTATTTCTTGGTGCGCCACATCCCTCTCCTGATCATACATGATTTCCTCATTGTCTCCTAGTGCGCCTGCCTCCCTCTCCTCCCTTGCGCACTTGCTGATATTTGAAATCAGTTCTTGTTCTTCTCGCTGCAACTCTCCTTCTCCTCCACATGCAACGGTTGTGTTGTCAACAAACCTGATCATACAAAGGTGCATAGACTTAGGCAGTATAAAATTCTCATCAAATAAAATATCAGATTCAATTAAGATTGAGTTCACCTGTTTGCCAAGTAGCTTTGCACGTGCTCTTGTAATTGGTCCAATTCTGACTTCATTGGACTTGTCTTGTGCAACACCATTATCCTCATCATTGGGAGAAAATGGTAAAGGACTAGGGATGTCCTCATCATCCTCCCCCCTTTAAAAGGCGTCGACCTCGACGCTCGAAGGTCTTCTTCATCATATGGCGTCAAATCAGAAACATTGAACGAATTACTCACGTCAAACTCATCAGTAGGAAGATCAATCTTGTATGCATTATCATTTATCTTGGCAAGCACTTTATATGGGCCAGCACCCCTTGGCTGTAACTTGGACTTGCGATGTTGTGGAAATCTATCTTTGCGGAAATGCACCCATACCATGTCACCTGGCTAGAACAACACCTCCTTTCTCTTCTGATTAACACGATCAGCAGTGTACTTGCCCTTCTTCTCAATTGCTTCCTTTGTCTTCTCATGTATCTTCTTCACAAAATCCGCCCTCTTGGATGCCTCCATGTTAACTCTCTCTTGAAGTGGAAGGGGCAGCAAATCAAGTGGTGTAATTGGTTTAAAACCATATACCCCTCAAACGGACAAAGCTGCGTTGTTGAGTGTACTGCCTTGTTATATGCAAACTCCACATGCGGCAAACAATCCTCCCATACACGCAGGTTCTTCTTGATCATTGATCACATCAATGTTGAAAGTGTGCGATTTACAACCTCCGTTTGACCATCAGTTTGTGGATGACAAGTGGTGCTGAAAAGTAACTTTGTCCCTAGCTTTCCCCAAAGTGTCTTCCAGAAATAGCTCATAAACTTCACGTCACGGTCAGAAACAATCGTCTTTGGTACTCCATGTAAGCAGACGATGTCCCTGAAAAACAGATTAGCAACATGCGACGCATCGTCGCCTTTGTGGCAGGCAATAAAATGTGCCATCTTAGAAAATCGATCAACTACCACAAAAACTGAATCATGTCCTCTCCTAGTTCTAGGTAATCCTAACACAAAATCCATGCTTATATCTTCCCATGGTGTAGTAGGAGCAGGAAGCGGAGTATACAAACCGTGTGGCTTCAGTTTTGATTTTGACTTGTTGCAAGTAATGCATCGCTTCAAAAACCTGTCCACGTCACGCCTCATCTTAGGCCAATAAAAGTGATCAGCGAGCATAAGCAAAGTCTTCTCTCGTCCAAAATGACCCATTAAACCGCCGGCATGTGATTCCTGCAACAATAGCAAACGCACGGACGATTCTGGAAGCTCTAAA
The DNA here is from genome assembly GCA_910589775.1 of Avena eriantha. NCBI lineage: Eukaryota > Viridiplantae > Streptophyta > Magnoliopsida > Poales > Poaceae > Avena > Avena eriantha. The sequence continues at coordinate 138,689,688 of OU342740.1, read as the reverse complement.
CAAAAAGCCATCATGTATATGGAATTTTTCCCATGCTTTCCCATTAGTACACAAACCATAAGGTGCTGCAAAATCATGATCAGTAGCATATAAATCACGCAAACTCTCTAAACCAGGAACCTTTACGTCCAAGTGTGTCAACAACATATTTTTCCTAGATAGAGCATCAGCAACCACATTATCTTTACCCTTCTTATGCTTAATGATGTATGGGAAAGACTCAATGAATTCAACCCACTTAGCAAGACGTCTATGCAAGTTGGATTGAGCTTTTAAATATTTCAAAGCCTCATGATCAGAATGTATGATAAATTCCTTTGGCCACAAATAATATTGCCAAACCTCAAGAACTCTAACAAGCGCATACAATTCTTTGTCATAAACATGATAGTTTAACCGTGCACCACTCAATTTCTCAGAAAAATATGCAATTGGTTTACCCTCTTGCATCAGCACACCTCCAATACCAATTCCACTAGCATCGCATTCAATCTCAAATTGTTTAGTAAAATCAGGAAGTGCAAGTAATGGTGCAGTAGTTAACAAACGTTTCAGTTCATCAAAAGCATGATCTTGGGCTGGGCCCCAAACAAATTCAACACCTTTCTTAGTAAGTTCATTCAAAGGTGCAGCAATAGTACTAAAATCTTTCAAACGTCTATAGAAACCAGCAAGACCGTGAAAGCTTCGTACTTGACTAACATTCATAGGAGTAGGCCATTTTGTATAGCTTCAATTTTAGATGCATCTACCTCAACTCCATTTTTAGAAACAACATATCCTAGAAATATGACCTTATCTTTGCAAAATGTGCAGTTATCAAGATTGCCATAAAGCTTATTATCACGCAACACTTGTAAAACCTATCGAATATGATCACTATGTTCAGATTCATTGCGGCTGTAAATTAATATATCATCAAAGTACACAACCACAAACTTGCCGATGAAATGCCTTAAAACATGGTTCATTAATCTCATGAAAGTACTAGGTGCATTAGTTTACCCAAAAAGCATTACTAACCACTCATACAAACCGAACTTAGTTTTAAAGGCTGTTTTCCACTCATCCCCTTCTTTCATCCTAATATGATGATAACCACTACGCAAATCAATTTTAGAGAAAATAGCAGCACCACTCAATTCGTCCAGCATATCCTCTAAGCGTGGAATAGGATGACGATATCGAATAGTAATGTTATTAATAGCTCTACAATCTACACACATGCGCCATGTTCCATCTTTCTTAGGAACTAAAATAACAGGAACAACACAAGGACTTAGGCTCACACGAATATACCCTTTGTCGAGAAGTTCTTGCACTTGCTTCTGAATTTCCTTCGTTTCTTCGGGGTTGGTGCGGTAGGGGGCTCGATTAGGCAACGACGCTCCTGGTATCAAATCTATTTGATGCTCAATACCTCACAATGGTGGCAAACCTATAAGTACCTCACTTGGAAACATGTCACCGGATTCCTGTAATACATTAGAAACACCAAGACAGAGAGGGGTCATGTCGTTAGAAACTAAAATTTCTCCCTTGTACATAAGCACAAGTGGTACAACACTAGGATCCTCACAAAACTCTCTCATATCAGACTTGGTGGCTAACACTATTGATGGCTCAGTGTCGGCGCCAGGAAAATGCTGGTGCGATGTTGATGTAGAGCTGGTTGGGAACCCCAAGATGAAGGTACGATGATCACAGCAGCAAGTTTCCCTCAGTTATGAAACCAAGGTTTAATCGAACCAGTAGGTGCAAGGAAACACCCCAAAGGTTTTGCTAGCTGAGCCTTGGCTGGGCGCACTACCGGTGCTAGTAGCAACGTGGAGACCTGCACAACACAACCACATAACTTTGTCCCCAACTTGCGATGAGGTTGTCAATCTCACCGTGTTTTGCGGAAAACAAAGGATTAAACGTATCGAATGGAAAGAAGTAAAGTTTGCAGAAAGTAAACACAAACAGTAACAGTTTGTAGATTGTATGTAAAAGAAAAGGACCGGGATCCATAGTTCACTAGAGATGGCTCTCCTTAAGATAGATAACATGATGGGTGAACGAATTACAACAGGACAATTGACAAACATCGAGAAAGCAATACATGCATATACTAATCATCTTGACTCCTTTGAGACTTGATTGGGCATTACAACATTGTACATAGACCGCCATCCAACTGCATCTATGACTAATAATCCACCTTCAGGTTATCATCCGAACCCCCTCCAGTATTAAGTTACAATCAACAGATTATTGCTTTACGAACTGCGTGTAAAGTAAACAATACGATTGTTCTATAAACAAAGGATTGTTGTTTTCTCCCTAGTAGCAACAACACATCTAGTACCTTAGAGATTTCTGTCACTTCCCCAGATTACCAGAGGCATGAACCCACTATCGAGCATAAATACTAACTCTTGGAGTTGCTAGCATCTACTTGGCCAAGATAGCTACTAACAACGGTAAACATGCAAGATCACAAATAACAAAGAAATGATAGAATCAATAATCAATCTGAAATAGCATCTCAATATCCATCGGATCCCCGCAAACACAACATGCAGAATTACAAATAGATGATCTTGATCATGAACGGAGCTCAAAAGATCTAGACATGAAAGCACAAAGGAGGAGAACCAACCATCTAACCACTACATGGATCCGTAGTCCAAGGATGAACTACTCACGCATCACACCGGAGGCTTGCATGGTGATGAAGAAGGCCTCCAGGGTGAATTCCCCTCTTCGGCAGGGTGCTGGGAAGAGCTTCAGATCCCTCCCGATCTAGGGATGGAGATGACTGCGGCTACAGACTCTTTCGTGGATTTTTGATCGGGCACTTAGGGTTTTCGTCCCGAGGGCATCTTATAGGCGGAAGGGGAGGCCGAGGGGGTGCTGGAGGCGGCCACACCACCCCCTGGCGCGGGCCAGGCTGGGCCGCGCGGCTAGGTGGTGTGGTGGCCCCCTGGCCCCTCTCCGTCTCGTACTCTGGCATCTGATGACTTCTAGAAAAATAGGCACTTTGGCTTTTGTCCCTTCCAATTCTGAGAATATTCATTTTCTGACTTTCCTGGAACCAAAAACAGCAGAAAACAGGCAGCTGGCACTGTGGCTCTTGTTAATAGGTTAGTCCAAGAAATCATATGAAAAGTATTCCAAAGTGTGGAAAAAACACAAGAAAGTGGATAAAACCAAGCATGGAACATCAAAAATTATAGATACATTTGCAATGTATCAACATCCCCAAGCTTAACTCCTGCTCGTCCTCGAGTAGGTAAGTGATAAAAAGAAAGAATAATTTTTGAGGTGACATGCACCATCAAAGACTTGATCGAAGTATTTGTAAAACATTCAAAGTTGGGATCATAGTACTTCAATCATAGCATGAAAGACAAAGTTCTAGCAATAAGACAAAGAAAACTATGATGCAACATGAAAAGGCAGAAACGAAAGCTTTATGAATAACAATGCTTTGCAAGACGTTTGTTTGCTTCACATAAATAAAACATAGCATAATAGTATTCAGCTTGTCCCTCAATAGAGTAGCAAATATAAATGCATATGACACCTTCAAAGTTCATAAGAGTGACTAGATACAAATAGTTTAAAACAAGCAAAATCAAGTTATGCATCAATCAACTAGTCTTGGGACAATGCACATAGAACTAAGAATGGCCACTATGCTCTCAAAGTAGGTGCATAAAGGTAGAAGGTGGAGACTCAATATATAATGGTGGAAGAAAGGCCTTTATAGAAGGAAGTAGGGATTCAAGTCTCATAAAGAGCTTCCAAAAATTATGGTACTTATAGCTTTCAGCTCTCATTGCCCCTATCATAAGCATCTTGAAGGTGATTAAGGTTAAAGTGACACAACTAAGAGGATATGCTTGACAAGTTATAAACCGAAACCTCATGCCCCTTACTTACAAAGACCGAACCTCATGCTACTCAACTTTAGTCACAAGTAAGCTCTTTCCATTGTAAGTACATGTGTATCATAAAGAACCGCCAACGGGGTACCCCTTGCACATGATACAGGAGCTATCCCATAATCAAAATGACAAGGCAAGTAGACAATGAGCATCTCAACGATCTTTTTATTTGCTATTTGCATATGTTTTTATTGAGGCTGCTTCATAGAGTGCTCATTATGGTGTTGCTGCAAATTTCCACCATGATTAGGCATGGCTTAGGCTAGCGGCCCAGGCGTTTCTCTAACACACATACAAACTCCATGATCTTACAAGTTCAACTTTTATTTCACACCACCGGGATCCGTAAGCAAAAGAACAAGATATCAACGGGGTACAAAGTACAAGTGCAATGTTGAAAGCGTTCCCCATGGTACATGGTTCTGCTAATTTCAACTTATAAAGCGCAAACATATACGCAACAAAGAAGGACCCAATGGTTCAAGATTATTAAATGCAAAAAAATTAAAGTGTGCCATCAAGTTCGTGAGAGCTTTAATCACTAGTTTTCTCATAACAAGTTTAATCTGGAAGATAAACAAAAGCATGAATATACTTGGAATAGCATAAGCTAGTAGGTAGGTATAGTGGACTCTTTGGAATAACTTGGTTTAGGGAGTTGGATGCATGAGTGGAACTCATACTTGGTTGTGGAGGCTAGCAAAAGACTGGGAGCGACAAACTAAGAGAGCAATAATGGCCATAATCATGCAGAGCGACAAAACATCATTGATCAAAGCATAAAGTGATACTACAAGTTGAAAACTAAAGGATCATAAAGGCTATGGTGACTTTGGATAGTCATAAAATGGTGTGAGCATGTGCCAAGTCAACCCAAATAAAGCATCAAAGGAGAATACCACTACACTATGCTTTAATATGCTAAAACAACGCATGATTCATCCAAGGCACATTAAGCAATCTCAATTGTTTTATAACAAGTCATGCTACAGGAAAGAATACTAAGCATAAAGCCTAAACAATATCAAGCATGGAATGACACATAGGCCACAGTCAAAAACGATCTCTTTTTACCACATAAGCATGAACTTTCCTACTCTTTTCCAAACCAAACCAAACTATTTGCAAACCAATGTATGAAAGAGGGGGTCCAACCAATTTATTCAGAAAACTAAGAAAACAAGCAAACAAAAAACCAGAACGAAAACGAAAAAGAAGACGCTCCAAAAAAAACACAACTGTGCATGAAACAATAAAAATGAAGCGTTTGGAAGAAACCTGTGATTTTTATTGATGAAGGAGGGGATGCCTTGGGCATTCCCAAGCTTTGACGCTTGTACTTCTTGGATATTTCTTGGGGTGACACGTGTGGCATCCCCAAGCTTGAGATTTAGTCCATCCTTCATCTCATTACTCATTCCTTCCATACACCTGAAATTTTTTCTTCATACAAAACTTCACACAATCTTTATTAGCAACATTAGTGCACTCAAGATAAATAAGTCTTAAGGTTAAGTTCTAACACCAAATAAAATTCCATTAGAACACAAGCTACTGTAGCACTTCTCTCAAAAATCTCAATTCTCCAAAAGAACTCAAAAAGGATCCAACAAGAAACAAATGCAGAAAATGGCAGAAATCTGTCAAAACAGACCAACAGGTAAAGACGAATATTTTCGAAGACCTTCTGTTGCTCCAATCAAAAAGTGGTGAACTAACGAAAGTTAGATAACAACCTGCGGCAGAAGCACAAAAATTCACGCCTAAAAAAGAAGTTCAGAGATTTTACACGAATTTGTACGGTGAAGCACATAAATCTGTTTCGGGACAGCAACTTTCCCAATCATTACTTCTCTCTCATTAGAGGTTACTCTTGGCACAAAAAGCAAATAAAAAGGATAAGGAGCGGTTATTACTGAAGTAATAACTTCGAAGACTCATCTAACACTTTTGGGTTATCTCCCAATAAGTACTTTTCTTTAACGCCTTTAAGTTAGGCATAAGAAGCAAGAAAAAGAATCAAGTGTTCTCAAATGAAGAAGCATTAGGACCAAATTTCTTGCCCTTACCTCTATTACTTTTATTCTTAACCTTGGGGAAAATATGATTGTTTTGTGGATAAGAAAGGTGCATGGTCCCTTTTCCCACATCTATTATTGCTCCAAGGAGTTCTAATAGGGACCTTCTAGGTGTAATTTGTCCTTTTTCCTGCACATTCAATAATAAGATACTCAGTAGAAATCATTTTCCCAAGGATCTTTGTAAAAACTCCTTCAGCTATTCCAATAGGTAATATGGTAGCATTATTAGCAAGAGATATTTCTTTTCCTCCTTCAGTAAGACCCCAAGTATTCAAGGATTCATAAATATCTTTGGGCATAAGGCAAAATTCAGACATGATATCACATCGAGCTTGAAACGTTTCAGTGTTTATCTCAATCTTTATTGTAGGGAGCCACTTTGATGGTTCAGAATTTATTGGAACATAATTGTGATGTTCCCTAAGCGTATTATAACAATCTTTTAAGCTAGTAGTGCTAGTCTCAAGAGTGTTCAATCTAGCAAATATTCTTGCGAAAGAAATATCAGTTTGGATAGGCAAGTTGTAAGTGAGGATCAATTTGTTTATAGCATTTATAGCATCAACCTCATTAAATTGGAGGAAATATCCTCCCACAACAGCATCTAAAGCATATCTATAGCAAAGAGCAATTCCAAGGTAAAAACTGCTAAGCAACAAGCTTTGAGTCATTTTAGGCTTAGTTTTTTCATGTAGATCAGAGATTCTAAACCAAGCTTCCTTGAAGATCTCCTAAATTTCTTGTTTAAAAGTGAAAATCATTTCCTCGGGTGACATAGTGATTGGAGCAAGGCTAGACATAACGACAACTTAAGAAAGGAACAATTTTTTTTGTGTTTTTCAAATAAGAAAGCAAACTAGTAAAACTAATTTTGTGTGTGTTTTTGATAAAGAAACAAGCAAACAAAGAAAAAAAAACTAAGCAAAACAAAAACAACAAAGTAAAGAGATTGGTTATGAGGGACTCCCCTTGTGAAGATGTCCTTGACTCCCCGGCAACGACGCCAGAAAAATTCTTGATGGCTCAGTGTCGGCGCCAGGAAAATGCTGGTGCGATGTTGATGTGGAGCACGTTGGGAACCCCAAGAGGAAGGTATGATGAGCACAACAACAAGTTTCCCTCAGTTATGAAACCAAGGTTTAATCGAACCAGTAGGAGCAAGGAAACACCTCAAAGGTGTTGCTAGCTGAGCCTTGGCAGGGCGTACTAACGGTGCTAGTAGCAACGTGGAGACCTGCACAACACAACCACATAACTTTGTCCCCAACTTGCGATGAGGTTGTCAATCTCACCGTGTTTTGCGGAAAACAAAGGATTAAACGTATCGAATGGAAAGAAGTAAAAGTTTGCAGAAAGTAAACACAAAGCAGTAACAGTTTGTAGATTGTATGTAAAAGAAAAGGACCGGGATGCATAGTTCACTAGAGGTGGCTCTCCTTAAGATAGATAACATGCTGGGTGAACAAATTACAACGAGGCAATTGACAAACATCGAGAAAGCAATACATGCATATACTAATCATCTTGACTCCTTTGAGACTTGATTGGGCATTACAACATTGTACATAGACCGCCATCCAACTGCATCTATGACTAATAATCCACCTTCAGGTTATCATCCGAACCCCCTCCAGTATTAAGTTACAATCAACAGATTATTGCTTTACGAACTGCGTGTAAAGTAAACAATACGATTGTTCTATAAACAAAGGATTGTTGTTTTCTCCCTAGTAGCAACAACACATCTAGTACCTTAGAGATTTCTGTCACTTCCCCAGATTACCAGAGGCATGAACCCACTATCGAGCATAAATACTAACTCTTGGAGTTGCTAGCATCTACTTGGCCAAGATAGCTACTAACAACGGAAAACATGCAAGATCACAAATAACAAAGAAATGATAGAATCAATAATCAATCTGAAATAGCATCTCAATATCCATCGGATCCCCGCAAACACAACATGCAGAATTACAAATAGATGATCTTGATCATGAACGGAGCTCAAAAGATCTAGACATGAAAGCACAAAGGAGGAGAACCAACCATCTAACCACTACATGGATCCGTAGTCCAAGGATGAACTACTCACGCATCACACCGGAGGCTTGCATGGTGATGAAGAAGGCCTCCAGGGTGAATTCCCCTCTTCGGCAGGGTGCTGGGAAGAGCTTCAGATCCCTCCCGATCTAGGGATGGAGATGACGGCGGCTACAGACTCTTTCGTGGATTTTTGATCGGGCACTTAGGGTTTTCGTCCCGAGGGCATCTTATAGGCGGAAGGGGAGGCCGAGGGGGTGCTGGAGGCGGCCACACCACCCCCTGGCGCGGGCCAGGCTGGGCCGCGCGGCCAGGTGGTGTGGTGCCCCCCTGGCCCCTCTCCGTCTCGTACTCTGGCATCTGATGACTTCTCGAAAAATAGGCACTTTGGCTTTTGTCCCTTCCAATTCCAAGAATATTCATTTTCTGACTTTCCTAGAACCAAAAAACAGCAGAAAACAGGCAGCTGGCACTGTGGCTCTTGTTAATAGGTTAGTCCAAGAAATCATATGAAAAGTACTCCAAAGTGTGGACAAAACACAAGAAAGTGGATAAAACCAAGCATGGAACATAAAAAATTATAGATACATTTGCAATGTATCAACTATTAAGGAATGCACTCCCTCACTTTTCTTTTTACCACTCAATTTTGGCTGTGGGATCTCGCTCACCGAAGGAGTAGTCTCGCGTCTATCTACTCTCTCAGTTTCTTTCTCAAGATTCACTTCAATTTTTTGACGAGATTCAGTTACAATATGTTGTGGTGTCATGGGCCTCAAAGTAATGTCTCTACCATGCTAATTCAAATGATATGTGTTGGCTCTCCCATTGTGTTGCACATTGCGATCATATTGCCATGGGCGTCCCAACAACAAATGTCACACGGTCATAGGAACCACATCAAATTCAATGGTATCTTTATATGGTCCAATCTGAAATTCCACACGCACCATGTAGCTAACCTTCATCTCTCCATTATCACTTAGCCACTGAATATAATATGGATTGGGGTGTGGTAAATACTTCAGTTTCAGCTTTGCACAAAGCTCTTTGCTAGCCAAATTGCGACAGCTACCACCATCAACTATCACTTTGCACGCCTTGTCAGGACCAACAACAGCCTTTGTTTGGAACAAATTGCATCGCTGATTTTCAGAGCTGGGCGTAACATTCAGAACTTTCTGCGAACAAACAATGGTCGGATAGTGAGTCGCATATGCATCTATAGGACCATCACTTGAATAACCCTCATCATCCAAAAGTTCAGACTCATGATCAGCATCATCACCGATTTCATATTCATTGTCCTCATTAATCAACATCACTTTCTTATTAAGACAATCTCTCTTGAGGTGACCCAAGCCACCACATGTGTGAGAAGCCATGTCCCGATTTCTTGCTGTAGATGTAGATGAACCAGTACCACTAGCTGCAGGGTTTGCTATTTTCTTTGCATTAGAAACAACAGTATCTGGCCTATTTGACGATGAAGCACGAAAACCTGAATTGGTACTTTGTGGTGGTACGCTACTAGCTGGTCTTGGTGTGAAACGACCACTAGTTGTAGAAGAACGAGCTTTATGTTTGGCTTCTTCACCTAGCTGAGCTTCAACTTCACGTGCATGATGTAGGAGATCATTCATATCATGATATTGGTGATGTCGAACAGTGCGCTTGATATTATACGTCAAACCTGAGAGGAAGCGCTGCAATGTTTGTTCGGGTTGTTCACGAAGTCTAGCACACTGCATAATCAACTCCATCTCCTGATACTAATCATCAACACTCTTCGTGCCTTGCTTCAAATTCTGCAGTTTATCATAGAGAGAACAAATGTAGTTGCGTGGAATAAATGTATCACGCATCACTTGCTTCATAGTTCTCAATGTAATAGTTGGGGGATCACCTTCTTCTTTCCTTGTTTGCACCAGATTATCCCACCAACGCAAAGCATACCCATCAAATTCAGAAGATGCTAACTTGATTTTTCTGTCCTCGGTGTAGTCATGCAAACGCCATAGTTTCTCTATCTTCAGCTTCCATATAAGATACTCTTCATCATCATTTGAGCCCTCAAACTTGGGAAGAGAAAATTTTGGTTTTCCTAGCCCATCCTCTTGCTGGACCTCAGGATTTTCAAAATTACGCTGTGCACCGACAGGCGCAAAACCACGGCCATGAGGTATACCAGCACCTCGACCTCCATTGCCACGGCCTCCAGGATATGCAGCACTAGTAGCTGCAGTACCATCATCAACATGTCCATGATTGTCACCAAGTGCACTTGCATTACCCTCTTCTTCCTCAGCAAATTTTTGCTGGTTGCGCTGACGATCAACAGATGCTTACAATATAGTCAGAACGTGTGTTAAATCGGCGATAGAACGCTGAATTGCAGTCATGGTGTCCTGAGTTGTGGCTGCTGCTTCTTTTGCCTCCTTAAGTTCCAAATCGACAGCACGCACATCTTCTTGTATATTAGTAACAACAACATCTATTTGACGTGTCAAGTGATCACGCAATGCTTCATACTCATTCCAATGCACCACAGAAGTAAGATCCTTTTTCATCTACACATTAACACTCTCAGACATGATTAGTATGTTAGTGAAAATAAAAATGGTGTATGGTGGAACTCTCCCAACTCACTCAAAACTGAAAGAAGACAATGTATCTTACCGTTCCAAAGTGAATTAGGATAGCTTACCAAATTGTATGAACAACACGTGCACGGATGTGACGAAGCGAATACCGAGGACAAAAACTATCACACGACAACCAGGGGTATAAGGTGGAGCTTGGTATGGATACCTAACAACATCAATTCAGAAATCCTAGTGCTGATCGTATGACACAGACCCACGGAAACACACACGGTGGAGATAAATGAGGCAATTGCAACTATAAAAAAAGAGCTCAAAAATTGATATATGTCGGAGTAATGCTCGTGTTGCAATGCACAAGGAGAGACGCTGGCAATGTCTCAACGAAACGGGCACAAGATTGCTAAACTGAGCAGCCCGCAAAGCACTAAGTACGCTAGTCTCGTAGGATATTTTATACACCAAGAAAGACTTACTAAGGCTCACAAGGATAGGTACGCTATGTGGACTCAGTAAAAAAATAAACACAAAAGAAAAAAATTGACTTGAGAATTGGTCTCTGCCACAGCAGAAAAACGGCCTAAAATCCTGTCGCGGCAGGATGGCGACAGAATTTTTTTCTCGTATTAGCACAGACTGGTATGTGGTCTGGCGTGAGTTTTTTTTTGCTCTGAACGCTTCATGTATGGGAGCAGACCTTGCTGTGGTTTGGCGACATCTGTTGTTTCTTTTTTTTCAAACGTACGCACACAATACAACGAGTTCCGATTGGGATTTTTTTCTTTCTTTCTCGTGAAGGAAACTCACGTATGCATCTAATTAGGACTTCCTCCTTTTTTTACTCTAAAACGGATCTACAACTCCAACTTATCAGGGACACATATCTAGTAGATCTAAACCTTAATACCGCGACGAACAGTCTCAAAAACACGAGAACCAGTCTAGAAACAGTCTAGGGAATCCGACGACGCAACAAAAACAGACGAAAACTGGACAAAAACTACGACTCAGATTTAGAAGAAAGGCTACACAAAAGGACAACGATCAGCAACTAGAACTCACAAACAGTGTTATCTAGGCTATGGCAAAGAACTATGAACGCTAATCTTTTTGGGTGGCTTTTTCTGTATAGGACAAAAACAACTAATCTATGGGATGAATTTCTCACCGAGTAAAACCGAGAATCTGATACCAAGATGATAAGGGGTGGCCCGATCTTCTCGTTGAGCACGTCGTAGATGATGGTGGATGTAATGGAGATAACCTGTGGGATGTTGTGAATCACCGGTTGTTCCCCGTTGCCAATGCAACAGTTCTCAACCCAGATGGTATTCGTAACTTCACACACTTGCGCACGTAGCCGCCAACCACGAAGCGGTTTGCAATCTACCAATTCCCAATGAAACAGCAGAAAACATGACAACTTTCAGTAGAAAACTCCAGATCGAATCAAAGTGGAACTATGGTAGATATTCCTGATCGAATCAAATAGGAACATATAATTTCAGATGAATGCTTGTAGCAGTTCAACGAAACAAGTATTGGTTTAATCTAAACATGGTCTAACCCTAATTGCGGCGGCTGTAGGGATACTTAAAGAGGTTGGGGTGAGCTAGCCGGTTCGACTCAAACTGATACATACCGACCCATAGATGGGTTCGGCCTAATTGGCGCGCAGGCCAAACATCGTAGAACACCTCACACGTGTATTTCTTGGTGCGCCACATCCCTCTCTTGATCATACATGATTTCCTCATTCTCTCCTAGTGCGCTTGCCTCCCTCTCCTCCCTCACGCACTTACTGATATTGGAAATCAGATCTTGTTCTTCTCGCTGCAACTCTCCTTCTCCTCCACGTGCAAAGTTTGTGTTGTCAACAAATCTGATCATACAAAGGTGCATAGACTTAGGCAGTATAAAATTCTCATCAAATAAAATATCAGGTTCAATTAAGATTGAGTTCACCTATTGGCCAAGTAGCTTTGCACGTGCTCTTGTAATTGGTTCAATTCTGACTTCATTGGACTTGTCTTGTGCAACACCATTATCCTCATCATTGGAAGAAAATGGTAAAGGACTAGGGATGTCCTCATCACTACGAAATGTATTATCAATTTTCCACATAAGATTTGTTGCTGTTGTATAAAATGTTAATGTGAATTTCACAATTACATCAACCTAATAGATGCAAACACAAACCCAGCTTGTGCCATAGATACATACACTAGCTTTGTAAAACTAAAAAAACATATTATCATATTTTAACCTTATTTTTATCATGCTTATAAAATGTAAATCAGTGTGAATTTCACGGAGTCGTGCGCCAAGACGCACCCCTAAATCTAGTTATTTCATAAGTGTAGTGTTGCTCAGTCTGACTCTAACCTAGCTAGTGCATGTATCTGTGCTAGAAAATATTGTTAAATATTGTTGATTGAACATCACACATTTTATTTATTAAGCCAGGGTGCTTTGCTAATTGAATCTGAAAAATATGACGAACTAGGACCAAAATTGCATCTTAAAAACTGTATAAGAAAATGCGGTGGAAAATAGCACATGGAAGAAATATAAGGTACATCTCAAAAAAGAATGCTCGACAAGTAATGCGCATAGTTGGGGTTCTTTTATAGCAAAATAAACTCAGGTTGTACTATTGTTCCGGTAGCTACTATAAATCGAGAGAGAGAGAGTGATGAAATTTAGAGATTGAGAATTGGAGGGTCCGTCAAAATGTTAATGCAAATAGAAAATTTAGAGGATTCTCCAAATTGACATATAGAAAATCAAATGACGCTTCCGTTAGACTTTCCATTGGGTAGGGTTAGGATGGCTGAACAATTTTGGAGCAAAATTTGGTTTACACCGTCCTGGTGCAACGCACATGCATTGTTTCCTATCTATATCTATACCTAATAATAAAAGCAGTAAGATTTCTCTCTTGGTCCGTCATAATACGCCTTCAACCGTCCGTCGGGCGTCTTCCTAAGTTGCCTCTTTGTTCGAACGATCGACATGGAAGTCTCCCTGTCGTACACGCCTAGGGACTTTGCAACCTTTAGCTAGCTGTTTGATTTATTAGACCGTGTCCTACTCCAATAGCTCCCGTAATTTTTCTGACCCTCTCGCCCCAATCCCAATCCAAACCCGAAGGGCGCCATCGCCCTCAAAACAAGACCCCGGAATGTCTCCAGCGAAGATTGTCATCATGAGGAACCTTGGTTGTCGTCACGGACTTCATCACGAGCATCTCGGCGCTGATGTTAGAGACGTGGCCCCAACTGCTGTCCGTTGCCGCCCTCGCCGGACAAATACAAGACTGCCAGAATGACCGGGTGCACTCGGTGAGGCAGTCCGGCAACGGGGAACGGGCACAACGTCTTGGCACGATGCCTCCATCAAGTCGTCGAGTTTCGAGGATAGATTGTTCCTCGAGTTCGGCATGCGCTACATGCTATTGGTTGGTCCTCAGAAGCTAATGCAAGGCAGCGATTGGAAGCAAATCGGAAGAGGCAACCATGCACGAAAGCTGCAATGTTCTCGAACTCGGCCCCATCAATCAATCTGATCTATGGCGGCGCTGCGGTGGGCGTGAGGTGCTATAACGCACGGGCGAAGCCCATGGCTGAAGCAGCCTAGCAGAGGAGTCCGCGGTGCCACAAATCCTTGGCCGAGGCAGGCGTGCTGCTGCCATGCTGGGCAAATACGCGAGGCAGGTACTACCCACAGAGATAAAAAAAGAGCCAGAGCATGCGAGCCTAGGCCGAGCTAAACTGATGCATGAAATTTGTTAAATAAATAAAGGTGTAAGTTTAGTGTTAACACCTTGGTTATTAATCACTTGATTCACGACGAACCAAGGATTTGTAGGAGACAAACTTGCTATTAATCACTTGATTCACTGGGAACCAAGGATTTGTAGGATACGAACTGAGGTACCAGAGGATGAAGATGAACCAAGGATTTGTAGGAGACGAACTGGCTATTAACCAAGCTAGGCTGAAGCCCTTCCATTCTGTCAAAGATGCCCCATCAGTGGCCACTTCCTGCTATATTTATATGGGCTGCGTCTGGTAGCCTCCGAGTAGGCCGTGGCCAACCCGACTCCGCCAATTTCCAGCCCAAGGCTAGAGCGGAAGGGTCCCTGACACGGGTATACCCTATGGGTACTCGAGCTTGGTATATACGGCCTGAATACGTAGAGGACCACGGTGTCGCCAAGGCCCAAATGAAGAACTCGAGTAACCTACGGACTCTCGATTGCTTGAAGAACAAGAAAAAGCTAAAGATAGAAAGTTAAAAGGGGAAAACCATAACATGTAACCGACTCGACCTGCTACCCGAGACCTAGCCTATCTATATAAAGGCTAGGAGGGGGCGGCGAGGAAGACACACGCAACCCTAGTTTCCACAACCCTCGCCAGATTACATCTGCGCACCATTGTAATCTTCGATTCCTTTGATAATTTCATGAGCAAACAAGCAGGAGTAGGGACCTCTACGAGGTCTGAACCTGGGTAAATCTTCGAGTCCCCTGTGTGCTTGTTTGCTAGCCGATAGATGTCTCCAGCGCTCCCTCCTTCTCTAAAACCCAAGTCCATAACAATGGGCAGTAATGAGTTAAACCCTCGTCAATTGGCGCCGTCTGTGGAAATTGGGAGTGTTGATGTTGCGGCTTCTTCGGCACCATCAACCGCGATCTACAACTCCGCAATAGCGGAGATTTGCCAGCTCTTCGGCGCGTTCGACTTCACCGTCCACACGCCGGCCACTCGCCCAGATTTCGAGTCCGTAGGCGATGGAATCAGCCTGGCGATCGGGAGCTTCCGCTTCCAAGTTGGTCAGATGGGCACGCTTCGCATGCCTGACCTGCCGACGGTGCCATCGATTGCCCCAGCATCATGGTTCCCTCCATCGATCGGCACCCTCAGTGAGCTCAACACCCCGACAACAGTCGAGAACACGGTCAGCGATAGCAGTCGCGAATCCAATCAGAGTGATTTGGCAATAGAAGATGAAGCCTACGGCTCCGGATCTGAGAGTTGCGGGAGCAGCAGCTTCCCCAATCACTTCATGTGCGCCGTCATCAAAGCGGGCGACACCTCCGCCAATTGCGACAACACGGGCAACCGTGGCAACGAAACCGACCCGCCAAACGGTGGCAAAGGCGGCAACGGTGGCAATCGCACCCCCGTCAACAACGGAGCGGCAGTCGAACCTCCAACCATAACCAACGAGCAAACCGGGGAACGCGTCGTGGTCAGGCTCAATGAGCTTGAATGGGCTCGCTGTCACGAGGCCCTACGGGGGAACCCTTTACCCCCGGATCCTTGCAAGAACTTCGGATGGGCTACCATTGGCTCCCGAAGGAGGAATTTAAGTGCCAAGCGCAAACAATCGCGCAGCTCGAAGCGCGTAAAAAGGCGGTGGACGAGCCGAGCCTTCGACGTGCCGGGCTCTCCTCTCACGGAGGATCCTCCTCAAAGGGCAACGAGTACCTCGCAAACAAGAGACGGTCTCGGATGGCCCATCTCACTGAGCAAGAACGCATAGAAGCCGCAAAGGTCCTCGACTTCAGCTCTATGACAGTCGATACATGTGGCAACATGGTCCCCAAGACGCCGCAGGCTGCGGTGACAGCAACCACCATGTACCTCCTCAACAACCAGCCACCAGCTAGAGATCCCCGAGCCGCTATGCACCGATATACGATCACGGGCTTGGGACTAATTGAGGCTGCTCTCGATAAGGAGCCAACACCAGAGCCAAAAAAGGCAAAACGCTAGCAAAGCGCTACTCCTCGCCCTCATCCAGCAACGACAATCACGACCTGTCTCGACGCCGCCGCTCACGGTGACATGACCGCGACTATGATGCGCGCGATGACCTCGCGCAGCGCAAGATCGACAAATCATGGGCGCGACGCGCCCGGTCGACTGACTCGGAAGAGGAAGATGTGGAGCTCTGCGGCGCCAGATGCTTCAGCAGGTCCATCAGGCAAAAGCGAATGCCCAAGGGGTTCAAACTCCTGTCGGAGAACCTGAAGTTTGAAGGCCTACAGGACCCAAAGATCTGGCTGGAGGACCACATCTCCTCCGTCAGTCTCCATGGCGGCAGTCGAAGCACGACCATGCAATGTCTACAGCTACAGCTGCAAGGTGCCGCTCGAGGATGGCTCAACAACCTCCCACGCGGATCCATTCGCAGTTGGGACGAGCTGGTTTACAGCTTCGTGCACAACTTCAAGGGCACATACAAGCGACCTGCATCAATCGAAGAGCTGAGATGCTGCCAGCAAAGATCGGGCGAATCGCTATGCTCCTACATCCAAAGTTGGTCCATCATCAAGAACTCTGCCGAGCAACATCTCGGAGGATCGCGCGATTGACGCATTCAACGGCGGTGTCCGCCGCCTAGAACTCAGGGAAGAACTGGGCCGCTCAAAGCCCAAGACCATCGACCACCTGATGGAAATTGCGAATCGGTGGGCCGATGGAGAAGATTGGGTGAAGAATCGCATTCACTCCGACGAGGAAGCAGAAGTGGATCGAAGACGCGGTCGCCGAGGCAAACGCCGCATGCGCATCTATGATGACCGCGACAACGTCAACATGGTCGCAGCTGGCTACGCCGACAGAAGCGACGATAACCGCAACCGCGGATACCGTAGCGGCGGATACCGCGACTCCGGGAAAACCACGCAAGTGTGGCAACACCGCAATCGCGATGAGGCACCCGCGACATCCATTGAAGACAAACTGTCCGGGCCATGTACGGTGCACTTCTACATCGACAAGCATGTTGGAAAGAAGAAGTCCAGCCACCTCCTCAAGGACTGCCGCGAGTTCCTCAAGCTACATGAGGGATTGGTTCGGATGAATCGCAACACGGTCGAAAGAGGCTACGGAGCCGCTCCAGGCGCCGTGGCACATGGTGCTCCGCCACCACCACCTGGACCACCCCCAAATGCAGCTGCGCCGGACCAGAACCAGGGAGGCGAACCATACCCACGGGCCATGGGTACCATGATGATCCAAAAAGGGCGCCCCTCTAGTCGGGTGCAGAAGGCCATCACTCGCCAAGTCAACTTGGCCACAAACTCGCCACCATCTACCACTGAGTACCTCAGCGGAAGCGAGTTCTGCATCACCTTCGACAAACGCGATCATCCGCCTCAGGTACCTCGTCTAGGCCGTTGTCCCCTCGTACTCGAGGCGCAAATCGGAGGTTTCGACATGAGCCGCGTCTTTATGGTTGGCGGAAGCGGCATCAACCTTATATTCACGAGTACCTTGCGAGCAATGAGGATCCCTCTGACTTGCCTAGAAGCCTCGGACACAACATTCCACGACATCGTCCCTGGAAAAGGTGTATATCCCCTGGGCAAAATCAACCTCGACGTCATCTTCGGCACGCCGAAAAACTTCCGGCGCGAGCGCATCGACTTTGAGGTCGTCGACTGGCCCTCACAGTACCATTGCATCCTCGAGCGCGTCGTGTTCGCTAGGTTCATGGAAGTGCCACATTACGCCTACCTGCATATGAAAATGCCAGGTCCCAATGGCGTCATCACGATCAACGGGAGCTTCGAGAGATCCGACAGTTGCGACAGGGAATTCAATAGAATTTCCCAGTCCTTCGGCATGCAGGAAGAACTCGCAAGACTAAAGGAGTCGACAGACAACAGTCTGCCTCCCCTGAGCGGGCCAAGCTCACCCGATCTACCCTTTGACTCATCGGTGCATACAAAGAAAGTGCAGGTCCACCCATCGGATCTCGCCAAGATGGCCCTCATCGCCAACAACTTGAGTCCTGCATAGGAACTCGCGCTCGTCGAATTCCTCCGTGAGCACTGGGAAATTTTCTCTTGGTGTCCAGTGGACATGCCAGGAGTCCCCAAGGAATTTGCCAAGCACGCACTCAACGTCAACCTAGACGCAAGGCCAGTCAAGCAAACAATCCGGCGATTATCTGAGCCAAGAGCAAAGGCAGTCGGAATGGAGATCAACAGACTCCTCGACGCCAAATTCATACGCGAGATCAAGGAAAGCACTTGGCTCGCCAACACGGTGCTAGTACCAAAAAAGGACACGGATATCCTGCGGATGTGCATGGACTTCACCTCTTTAAATAAGCACTGTCCAAAGGATCACTTCCCGCTACCGCGAATCGGCCAGATCATCGACTCCACCGCGGGATGCGAGCGCCTCTGCTTCCTCGACGCCTACTCAGGCTACAATTAGATTCGAATGAAGGAGGAAGATGAAGAAAAAACAACGTTTATAATGCCCTTCGGTGTGTTCTGCTACAACACAATGCCTTTCGGGCTAAAAACGCAGGAGCCACCTACCAGCGGTGCATGTAGGCTTGCCTCAAGGATCAACTTGGTCGCAACATCCAAGTCTATGTCGACGACATAGTAATCAAGACCAAGGAGGAAGCCTCCCTAATCGATGATTTACGCGAAACCTTCGCCAACCTCGACCGCTACCGGATCAAGCTCAATCCGGACAAATGCGCCTTTGGCGTACCATCTGGGCAACTACTCGGGTATCTCATCTCCGCGAGAGGAATCGAGGCAAACCCGAAGAAAATAAAAGCCATACCGGCCATGGAGAAGCCGAAAAACATAAGGGGCGTCCAGCAGCTGGCCGGGCGAATCGCGGCCCTCAGTCGATTCATCAGTCGGATGGGAGAAAAAGCACTGCCCTTCTACCAACTCCTCCGCAAAGCTGAAAAGTTTGAGTGGACCAATGAAGCGCAAGAAGCATTCGAAGACCTCAAGCGCCTGCTATCCACTTCGCCAGTACTGGTGATCCCACGAGAAAGGGAACCGCTGTTGTTGTATATCTCTGCCACCAACCAAGTGGTCAGCACAGTACTTGTGGTCGAATGAGCCGAGGAAAACAAGGTCCACGGGGTACATCGCCCAGTCTACTACCTCAGCAAGGTCCTCACACCAACAAAACAGCGGTACCCGCACTACCAGAAGCTGGCATACAACGTCTTCCTGACCGCCCGGCGACTGCGCCACTACTTCCAGGAACACCCAATCGTGGTGGTCAATGACGCCCTGCTGGGGCATATCCTCAATAACCCCGATGCCACGGGACGAGTCACGCTTTGGGGAAAAGAATTGTCTCCACGAGACATCACATACGAAAAGTGCGACGCAATCAAATCGCAAGTTCTCCCTGACTTCCTCGTGCACTGGATGGAGAACCAGCTCCCCGGAAAACCAGATATGTCCTACCTCTGGACAATGCACTTCGATGGATCCAAGCGAAAAGATGGAGCAGGTGCAGGCGTCATACTGAAATCGCCTCAAGGAGACAAGCTGAAATATATCATGCGAATGCAATTCACCGCCTCCAACAACGAAACTGAATACGAGGCCCTGCTACACGGGATGAGGATGGCAAAAGCCTGCGGCGCCAAGAGGATCATTATATACGACGACTCCAAGTTGGTCGTCAACCAAACAATGCATGAGTGCGACACACTGAACGACAACATGATCGCGCACCGCGACCTCTACGACACACTCGAAGGGGACTTCGACGGTTGTGAGTTGCGACACGTAGGTCGCGAAAGCAATGAAGAGGCGGAGGCACTCACCAACATAGGCTCTAGCAGCGCCCCCATACCACCTAGGGTATTTCTCGAGCGCATCTGCGAACGCTCCATCAAGCGAAAGCTAGCAGAGAAGAAACCAAGCGTAGCAACGGACTCGGGGGCTACGCCACCCAATGAGCCAATGGCAATTGACGACTTGGAGCTGGATATAGGACTCGAAGGACCAATGAGCGTCATGATGATCGAATCATCCTGGACTCAGGCATACATCACGTACCTCCTCAGCAAAAGGCTACCGAACAACCCGACCGATGCACGGCACATCGCGCGGCGATCCAAGACATTCGCTGTTATCAACGACGAACTATACAAGCGCAGCATCACATGAGTACTTCAACGATGCGTCTCCACGGCTGATGGAAGAGCTGTCCTCCTCGACATCCATGAGGGAACCTGTGAACACCACGCTGGCAATCGCGCCCTCATAGCCAAAGCTCTGCGGGCTGGGTTCTACTGGCCTACGGCCATGCGCGACGCCAAGGACATTGTCCAGAAATGCAACGCGTGTCAACGATTCGTGGACAAGCCGCACACACCTGGCACAGACCTCCGGCCAATTCCATTGGCCTGGCCCTTCACGCAATGGGGACTCGACATGGTTGGCAAACTCCCAAGGTCCTCACGAGGAGGCTACGTCTACCTCTTGGTCGCAGTCGACAAATTCACCAAATGGATAGAGGCCATGCCAGTGACCAATCAATCATGGCACATCGCAGTCAAGTTCTTTGAGTCCATCATCTACCGCTTCGGAGTGCCGCACAGCATCATCACCGATAATGGAACAAACTTCACGTCCAAGGAATTCCAAGAATTCTGCGAGAATCTGGGAATCAACATCAGCTATGCCTCGGTGGCACACCCACAGACCAACGGTCAGGTCAAAAAAGCAAACGGGCTCGTCTGGGGCGGCATCAAGAAACGACTCCTCCGGCCACTCGAACAAGCCGCGGGTTGCTGGCCAGACGATCAGTACTCTAGAGCCTATGCACAACTCCAAACAGTGCTACAGGCTACACCCCGTTCTTTATGGTGCACGGGGCTGAAGCGGTGCTACCCGCTGAGGTCCGGTACAAAGCGCCGCGCGTGGTCGCTTACAGCGAGCAGGAGTCAACCTTGGCACTCGAAGACTCCATCGACCTACTTGACGAGGCAAGGGAAATCGCTGCGAAAAGATCAATGATCTACCAGCAGAACCTGTGCAACTACCATAGTAGGAGGCTACGCTCCAGATCCTTCGTCGAAGGCGACCTGGTCCTGCGACTGAAGCAGCAAGGACATCTCAAGCTCGAGTCCCTCTGGGAGGGACCATACGTGATTAAGAAGTAATCCTAGGTGGCGCCTATCGCCTTCAAGATTTAGAGACAGGAGTCGCATACTCCAACCCCTGGAATGTCGCGCAACTACGACGCTTCTACCCTTAGTTGTTTTTACTTTTACATCACAAATAAGGCACTCAGCCAAGGCTACTTAGCCACACATTGTACTTCGTACTGTCTCACGAATAAATAAAGCTAAGTGCTCCAAAACTCTGTGTTCTCCTTTATTTTTCGCAACTTATCCACTCGGGGGCTGCGCCACCCTATACATCTGTTCTACGAACTAAAACGCGATATCCTGAGTAGCTAGCACACCAATCGAAACCCTTGACACACATCAACCCAGTTGCAACGCACCTGGCAGGTTGACAAGGGACTGAGATAAGCGCATGGCCAGGCTAACGAAAAGGAGTCGCATAGTGCAACGCACTCACAAAACATACACGCTAACAAGCTCTTTACACATCATCAACAATTATGCACATCATTACATACGAACTTTACAGCATTGGTACGTTTATGTGCAGGATACAAACCAAACCACTATTGCTAAAAGAGAACGTTGGTCTGCTCCTTGAAGAAGTCGACGATCTCCTCTGCTGGGCGATCCACCGCCTGATAGTGCGGCACCATATTCCAAACAGAACCCGCTGGTGGTGTAGGTGGACCGGCCACAATCGCCGCAACGTCTACATCAGGCCTATGCAGTCGCACCAGTGACAAAGCGGCCTTGGCACCAGCCACCAACTACTGTCTTACACACTCGCGAACCGCAGACATGTCTTGGAACTTGGCAAGAAGGGCCAGCAGGCTCGAATGAGCAACATCCAGCAGAAACATCGTCCGATAAATGTTCTTCAAGCATGACTGTGACTTCTTCAGAAAGTGCAGCACTTGTGACGCACGATTCTGCAGGGTCGCCAGTGCGATCGCACGATCATGATCCACCCAGAAGTATCCACTCTCGTGAAGTTGCTCTTGGGTCAGGTCATGCATGCGAATGGCAATCCTATCTTTCTCATCATGCGGATGGCGCGCACTTACAACTATACAAGGCAAAAAGCGGAAGTATGAGGACAGCACACCATCGCGAGCGACTACAAGGATAAGATAAGAGTAAGAAAGCTAACATTTAAATTGGTCGCCTAGCTGCGTCACCTCTCCCAACAGATATTGTTCCCGGGCGGTGGCCTTCTCTCCCTTAGATTTCCATACATCTGCGTTACCGCGGAGTACGGGCAATTCACGCTCCAGCTGCTTCACGCGATCACGAAGTCACGAGAGTAGAGACAACTCATCCACCCTTGAGCGCGGCGGTGCCAAAGTGTCATCAAGAGGTGGCGAATCCTGAGGTTCCCTCAATGGTTCACTCGACGTGCCCTATCAGATACACATACAAAAGATTCGAGTGCATTCAAGATTAGCAAAAGTGTCAGCAGATACACTCGCCAACATGCATGTTCTTGACAAAAGACAAAAAAAATCAACTATTACAAAGCTACTGAGGAGAAACTGGCTTCTTCGACTTAGATGGCTTCGGGGGCCTCATCGAGTCCGTGGCGGTATCATACGCCACTGACTTTCCGCCGGCCCCTGATGTCGCAGCCTTTGCCGCCTTCTTGGCTCGCTGCAGCTCCTCAGAGTACTTCGCAACTGTGTTAATCAGCTGCGGCCCATACTTGCCACAGGCAGTCGCGAAGGGAGCAAAGACTACCTGCTGGCTGTCCGCGCTAATGGGTATCGCCCTCGAGACCGCTGCAGGATCAACTTCGACTCCGTGGGCTTGAACCATCATGAGCGACATCGACGCACCAGCCGCGCGAAGCGAATTCTTTAAATTTGCAGGGATGCCACCAGCAAAGGACTCCACCAGCTCGTCCATATTCTCAATATGTTCAGCCTTGGGCGCCAGCTCCTCCCGGAGGCGACTGAGTACGCCCTTAGCCTTGGAGAGCGTCTCTCGCACAGCAGAGCTGCGATCCTCGACTGCTGCAATAGCACCCGCCAAAGCATCGTCACGACGGAGAGCCTGAGGGTCAAAGCTCAAATCATTGGCATCTGCAACCATGCAAAGGTTCAAAGAGTCAGCACCAATAACAAATTCGAAAAGCAGAAGAAAGCACCACAAATTCACACAAGGGACTACCTGAGAGAGCCTTGGCGATTGAGAAAAGTTGTTCCTCGAACAACTTCTCCCTAGCTGTGATGGAAGCACGCATATCCTCTTCGCGATTTTGCGCCTCATCACGCGCCGTGATTGCCTCATCGCGACTCTTCACAGCCGCGGCGAGCGTCTTTTCCATGGCGGCGGCGTCGCAAAGAAGGGAATTATGTTCAACTGCAAAACAACACAAAAGGGATTGACTATCAGTCGACTAAAGGACAACAATGTAGAAGAATGAGAAGAAAAGGGCACTTACTTTCCACCACGCGATATCGGGAATCCAGCATTGCATGCTGGCGACACATCGCAAGCACTTGGTCCACCAGATGGGCGGCTTCTTTCACAAGGAGCTATCACAAAAAAGAAAACAACAAAGTCAGCAGACGCCATAGGCAAAATCGATGGCAACACAAGAAGAAGAGAGGCTACACTCACATGATCCTCTAGTGACTCCGAAGTCGACTGGTGTGCAGTCATCCGGGCAACCATCCGATGCTCCTCATCGTGTGGAGAGCTTGATGAATTGTGCCCGGAGTGGGCCGCTAATGGAGGATAAGGAGCACGCTCAACCTCTTTCTTGGCTCTGGAGGTCGCGACTCTAGATTCTTTCAAAAATTGGACGTTGCCAGAAGATGACGACGCCTGCTGACTGCAAGATAAAATCAACATCAAGAAAAGGCAACTGCAATGAAGAACCAAAAAGGAAGATTCGAATACTTACCAATTAAACTTATCAAAGTCAAAGGTTGGCTCCCCCGACTCTGACGAGGACTCCTTTGGCAGTCGCATCTTCTTGCGAGAAGAGGGTGCCACAGCACTCACAGGAATGGTAGGGATCGGCGACTCCGCACCAACGCCTGCACCTTGGAGTCGAAGGAGACGACGCATCGGAATCCTTGCTGCGCGAACGCTTGTGAGTATCCGGACTACTCAACTCAGGGGCTTCCTCCTCCACATCGGATAGGACGGTCGACTCCGACTCGTCCTCTTCCAAGGCTTCGCGAGGGATAACCCCCTCAGGAAGAGGGGGCATACAGGGTGACACCGCCCAATCCTGCATACAGACAACAATTGAACACAAAGATAAGAAACAGCAAAGAAGCAATCAACAAACCAAGCTACTCCATAGCACAACTATACCTCAGGAGGAGGGTTAGCAGCATCAAACGGAGGAACAACTGGTTCACTGGGGAGCACGTCCTTGACGGTGTACCTAGTAACCAATCGAACCCTTTTATCTACCTCACTCGCGGACATGCCATCGGCAGACACGCGAGTGATATCGTCAGCGCCAGCCCACTGAAACATGGGGTGGACTCTGGCCTGCAGGGGCTGGACGCGACAGCGCAACCACATGCAAATGAGGGCGCAACCTCCTTCCTCTTTGCCTATGCGACTCTCGAGGTCGCAGACGTGCTCGTACAGCACATCTGTCTCCGCGGACTCGCCGGGCATAACCACATTCTTCCAGGAGCGCCTCCTCTTGCATGGCGTCGAGGGGTCGAAGGGCACGAGTCCGAAGTGGTCTCCGTCGGACTTCTGGTCGTGAACGTAGAACCACTTGTCCCTCCACCCTTGAACGGACATCATCAGCTTGATGTCGAAGTATGTGGCGGATGGATCGACATGGATTCCGCAGCCGCCTACATCGTAGACTATGGAACCAGATGCCGATTGGCGTTTCAATTTGAAGAGGCGCTTGAAGAGACCGAAATGCGGCTCGATCCTGAGCCAGCACTCGCAGAGGGTGATGTAGCAAGCTACGTGGAGGATGGAATTGGGGGACAGATGATGGAGCTGGAGCCCGTAAAAACAAAGAAGCCCCCTGAAGAAAGGATGCAGGGGCAACGTGAGGCCGCGAATGATGAACGCTAGGAACATCACTCGAAAACCGGCAGGAGGAGACGGGATTACCTCGCCGCCGGGGACGCAAATGTCGGCGACTACGGCGGACAACACTCCATCTTGGCGAAGAAGACGAAGATCAGAGTACTTGATGACGGATGGATGCCACGCACCATTCGTGACGCGGGTGCCCGTGCCCTTCTTCTTCTCGCCGGCGGCGGTGCTGGTGCCCGTAGCGGCGGAGCCGCCTTTCTTCTTCATCGCAGCAGTGGCAGCGGTGGAATCGACGACAACACCTCCTTTCTTCTTCCCCATTACGCGGCGGCGATGCGACCGGAGGAAGTAGCTGGGAAATGTGCGGAGCTAGTCCAACGCCACGGAGGGAAAAGAGCGCAGAGAAAGCAGAGGAGCAGCGGCAATGGCGATGAAGGAAAAGGATGAATGAGAGTAGATGTGAATTTTACCGTCGCATCGTCACTACTTAACCCCTGGAAGATGCAATCCAACGGCCTAGAAAAACCCTACCAGACGCGTGACGTTCATCGCGCTCGACACGTGGAAGAGCTGAAACGCGAACCGTCCCCCCACTACTCCCATTACGCGCAGAAATTGAGGAGGCGCAGTTAAAATAAAGATTACGCACACCTGGTCAAATCAAAGTCAGGGAGTGGGATCCACCGCTCGTCACGTCCCGTCAAACTCACTCACGCGGGCAACTGAGGTCATGAAATTGTCAGCAATGACGTCATCAAAATTACGTAGCAGAAGACTTCGACTACTTTAGTCCTTGCTCGAGTCTTCGACTCCACCAAACACTCGGGGGCTACTCCCATAGGGAGCGCTGGTCGCGCACCCTACGATTTTTTCTTCTTCTTTTGCAGGAACATGGACAATCAAGGCAAACCCAACCACTCGACACTCGGTTTGACTATGGACATGGGTTACTCCCATAGGGAGCGCTGGAAACAAATTCAACTGAAACAAGCAAACAAAAGACGACATCAGTAGCAAAAGTTCTTTAGTCCCTGCCTGAGTCTTCGACTCAACCAGGCACTCGGGGGGCTACTCCCATAGGGAGTGCTGGTCGCGCACCATATGATTATTTGTACAAAGTACTATGTGTTGATAACATCCACACTCGAAGTTTATAGCGACACCGCCTCATAATTTTTCACTACAAAGAGACTGCGTCTCCTGGGTCACCCGAATCGTCTCCGCGATGATAAAATTCGGATGCCACGCTTACAGCGTGAAGATAAGACATGAATAAGGCCTGGCAACGCATTAGCTGCGCACTACCAGAAATATATCCGTGCCTACAGGTACGATGGACATGCCTTGACGGACGCGTCGAGTGCTCACACCCATATATCTGGAATTCGACTCCTGTAAGACCTCCGCGGCTTGAGTCGAATTACACCAACACTTTTCTGGATTCGAGTCCGGAGACTCAAGTTTGAGTAGATGGTGTTGTTTTACCCTAGGGTAGTTAACTGATACCGGTACATCGGTTAAATAAGGCACGCACATCCACAATCCCTATGACATAAACAGAGCAGTCGAAAAACATAATCAGTCATGCACTCAAAAGGCTTCATAAAGTCTCCAGTCGAATCTGCGATTCCACTGGACACTCGGGGGCTACTGACATGGGTATACCCTACAGGTACTCGAGCTTGGTATATACGGCCTGAATACGTAGAGGCCCACGGTGTCGCCAAGGCCCAAATGAAGAACTCGAGTAACCTACGGACTCTTGATTGCTTGAAGAACCAGAAGAAGCTAAAGATAGAAAGTTAAAAGAGGAAAACCCTAACATGTAACCGACTCGACCTGCTACCCGAGACCTAGCCTATCTATATAAAGGCTAGGAGGGGGCGGCGAGGAAGACACGCGCAACCCTCGCCAGATTATATCTGCGCACCATTGTAATCTTCGATTTCTTTGATAATTCCACGAGCAGACAAACAGGAGTAGGGACCTCTACGAGGCCTGAACCTGGGTAAATCTTCAAGTCCCCTGTGTGCTTGTTTGCTAGCCGATAGATGTCTCCAGCGCTCCCTCCTTCTCCAAAACCCAAGTCCATAACAATGGGCATTGATGAGTTAAACCCTCATCAGTCCCTAACAAGAAGTATCGCTGACAGAGCATCTCCATTAGCATTCCGAGGGCGCCGTTCCCAGGACAATTTTTCGTCTAGATTTGCAAAAAATAGCCCAGTAATATTCCGAGGAGTCGGATGTAACGATTGCCCAATCAGTCTCCCCCACATGTCCTCTCTATGTCCCCTATCTCTTTCCCATCTCTATCCCCTTCCTGTCCGCCGAGTGAAGCTCCTTCCCGTTCGCCAAGTGCCAACCGCAGCACGCCTCTACACCGCGTACCTCCTTTGCCAGCCGCTACCCCGAGGGCCGGCCTCACCACCAATCGCCGCCGCCAATCGAGCTCTCCGCCGGCCGCTCCTTTGCCGCGCCCCGCCTCTCTCCTCTGCCAGCCGCTACCCCGAGGGTTGGCCTCGCCACCAACCTCCACCACCAATCGAGCTCTCTATCGGCCGCTCCTTCGCCGCGCCCTGCCTCTCTCCTCTGGCTCGACCACCGCTCCTTCATCGGCCTCGTCGCTGTGCCCCGCGAGCCGTAGAAAGCCCGAGCGCCGTCGGCTCGTCTGCCCCCGCCTCTCCATCGGCCTCGTCGCTGCGCCCCGCGAGCCCCGTGCTCCCGACACCGTCGCCGTCCGCCGCTCGTCTGCGCCCGTCCTCTTCCCCGAACCCGGCCGGCAGTCTGCCCGTAGCTCCTTGGCGCCATCGCCTCGCTACGGCCTCTCGTCCTCTGTCCCCGGCCGGCGCCCCGCACGGTCCCTCTCCGATGCGTCTCGCCGTCCCCTCCTCGCGGGCGAGCGTGCGAGCGGGCGGGCATTTCCCTGGGAATCCGGCTAGGAAACGGCGAGTCCCAAAACAAAAAATTAGCTTCATCCGGAGCTATTTAGTCTCATCTGGAGCTAAAATTTTCCCCGGGAACCGGAAACGAGTGGAGATGCTCTTAGGTACTGTGTCGCACTTTCCATCAGGAGTAAAAGAAAAAGACATTGATCCATGATCTTTGGAGCACATGTGTAGATGAGGACATAAAGTGCGAGGATACATAGTAAATGGCTGAGTTTGATTCGATTCAAAAGCTTGCTATTCTTTGGTACATGCAGCCCAAAGGTACAATGATGTTTTTTCTTAGTTTCTTTGCTCGATACATGTTTGTGTATGAGAATACAATGGTTGCATGATACACAATAATGGCGTGGACGTGATGTGCATATAAGGTTCGGAGCATCCTAGAGTGTGTTGTGAGGATCATGCATATACTACGTTCTAGGTAATGCAGCGCCAACGTGGCATGTGAATTTCAGTTGTCCCACCGGTGCATCTACTAGACTTCTTTGGTAGTTCAAGTCTCTCTAGGGTCAGACTACGACTTATTGATCATCGGCAGCTCTTTGTTTGTAGTACCTACCAATGTCTGTACATGGAGTATTGTGTGTTTGAGATGTTTTCTTCTAGGCGTAGAAGCTAGCTAGATTTGGTTGATGCTTATTTAAGAGTATTATAAAAAATTCACGTGTATATCTCCGAAGTTTCATAATTAGCTTAGGTTTTGGATCTTAATTAATTTCTCTCAGTGATGGTGACAAAGTTCAAAATAATCATGTCCACTGAATCATAGACAAGATATTCATAATTGTCGTGGTGACATAACTGAAAAGTCGAGAGACGAGTAAGGAGGGAGCTAGCGAAGTTAAAGGAAGTTGATTCTTAGTTTTTTGTGTTTATAGATTTTTTTCTCCCGTTGCAACATACGGGTATTTTTCCTAGTCTATACCTATAATAATAAAGGACGAATTATTTCTTGCGGTCCAACACTCCATCAAAAAATATAGTATACCAATCGTTACATCAACTGCCAAGTCATGCTTGATTCGGTTACGATCCGTTTTGGTTTTGTTTCGTGGCACCTAGGGCTTGGCTCAGGAATCGATTGCCTAGACTACATATAAACAAGAGAGATCAAAACGTTACAGGGAAGAAATCAGAGGAATCCAGTCTAAACTATAGAAGGAGGAAATCAGTGGCAGCGCAACGGAGTAGGAGCTCTACGACAGCACCGAATTTTGGAAGCTGCGCTCTAGCTGCCGTCCAACCCGTCGTGTGTGCCAAGGTCGCTAGCCATTGTCTAGAAGCCGACCGGCGCTAATTTACGACAAGACTCCGCGTCCGCTGCCACTTCGAGGACACCAGCGCAGCGGCTCCAGCAGCTCCGGCGGGTGTAGCTGACCTATGTGATCAAAGAACCATTTATTCAGGCACAAGACGACGATGTCAACATCTCCTCTTGCTCCATCGACGTGAGCTTCCACCAGTGAGTCTAGACGGCAGAGGAGATATGAGGCTATGCTCTTAGCCGGTAGTAGGCAGGTGCAGCCCGCGGTGAAGACAATATATACTAGAGTGTGCTTCTTCTATTTTTTTAAGGAAGCACGTGTACTCAGATACGTCGGTTTTGTTGAGGCTACAAGATATGTCTCCCCAACAGTCGGGAGGAGGAAAGTTAAACCAAAGTTCCCAAGCGGGCCTAAGATTTTCCATAGGCCACTCAGCTTTTCCTTCACCAGACATACGTTGCTTCGGCTGATGTTAATTCTAATGTGTATATTATTGTTTAGTTATTAATTAATATGATAGCCTGCAAATTACTTGAGAGCTCAAAGAGAAGACAGATACCGGTTTATTAGTTGATGATATCTTTATTTTGTTTGCCACAGGTAGAAGGTTACAATTCAACTTATAAGGAGAAGTCTATTATGTCGGCGTGGGATCATGGATGGGTTTGGAGTCTACCTGGTGCCTGAATTGTTTGGTCTTCTACTGAGTTCTTTATAAACACTAAGTTGGCAGCTGAAAGCACTATGTGAGAAAGCTAAAAAAATTGGTAGACGAAAGCCGTCCTGATATGATGTCACAGTTTCTTAATTTTTTTAACTGGAACTCCACTTTCTAAATTAATACCATTCAATTTTTCAAATTATTGCATGCCATTTTGCTAGCTAAATCCATTCGACTTTTTTTCTTCTAATTACATTGATTTGTGGTTCTCAGACGCTATTATCTACAATTAATCTCGTTAGTGGATTTTATGAATTCATGTGTTACAAACTACTACTAGAAAATCGCTTGGTGTTTCTATTTTATGCATCATCATGACCACATGTTCATGTCATCATGCCATATTGTATTTGAGCGTCGTCATGTTATCATACATATTTTTGCCTAAAACTATTTTCGAAAAGCCTATCTTTGTTTTCTAAATATCCTATCTTTACCTCAAAAGAAAACTATGGGTCTACCTGGATATTTTATTTGTCTAAAACCTATTACAATAATCTTATAAATGAATAAATAAAATTTATATTATTTTTAGGAAGCAGCCAGTCAGACCTAAAAGCCCAGCCGGCCACCTCCAGACCAAACCCTAACTCTATCCTACCTAATCCCACCTAGTCCCACCCCAACAACCACCGCCGCCACACAGCAAACACGCCCCAGCGTGCAGCACAACACGTACGCCCCCTCATGCGACTTTGCTCGCCACCAACCGCATGCGGGTCCCACCCACCTTCTCTCTGCCCCGCACGCCTCCTGCCCCGCCTCTCTCTCGCTACTGACAACGCCGCCTGCTTTGCGTCTCCTCCCCGCCCTCTGCACGTCCCTCCGCCTGCGAGCGCGCCGCCCGTGTGCTCGGCCTCGCCTCTCCGTCTCTCCTCACCAACCCTGGCTCCTTCCCCCTGCCCTGATCGAAACCGCCAAGGCGCCGTTGACGCTGATCCCCTCCTCTCTACTCCAGGCGCCGCCGCCAAGGCCCCTTCCTCGACCTGGAGCTGCCCCTCTGCTCGCCTCGGTTCCGATCCGCCGCCTCACAAGGTCGCCGCCTGCGCGAGGCCCGCCCCCGGTCGTCCTTTTCACCGCTGACAGGAGCTCGCCTGCCCTCCGCCGGAGCTCGGCCCCACACCAGCACCGCCAACCGCTCGTCACCGCCTTTCCGTGCCCCTACATCCTCGAGCCGTGCCGCTCGGCCACGGCCACGTCGTCGTCCTCAACGCCTCGACCCGCCTTCGGCCGGAACTCTGCCATCTCCCTCCCCTGCTGCCGACCCCATGCCACGTCGCCCTCTCTGCTAGCGCTGCTCACCACTCTCACCTGCAAGCTCGCTTGGCCCCGCCGCTTGTCCTCTTCCACGCGGCCGACCACCCTTGCAGCCAGCGCCACTGTCATCGGTCCGCGCCCCAATCCCCGGCCCATCTCGACCGCGTCCTAAGCCCCGGCTCTGACCGTACCGTGGCCGCATGGTTTTGTCCACACCGGTGGTACCTGCACATCCACCTCGCCTTCACGCACGCCTCCTTGTTCCTGCATTTGGGTTTGGTACCCTCGAGTTGTGTATGAATACACTCGCGTATGGATGTGTTTCCGTGCTCGTGTGGGTTAGATCCGGCTAGGTCTGTTGGTTGTCACCGCTGAAGCAAGGTCACTGAAGGGCCAAACTCATTTTCGAAGTTGAACATAGGGATCGTGTGGTGGTACCTGAAGACCCCCCGACGCAAGTTCTACCTCAGGGAATCCAGGGCCTTCGACACGGGACGACAAGATCATCGTCCTGGAACCGAAGACCCCAAACCTAGACCTGAAGACCGATCCCGTCGAACCCCGAAGATCTTCTAGATTCCGAAGCCGAGCCCGACCTTTCGGAACCCCAAGTCCTCTGACCCCAATGTGTGATCCCCTTTCCGAGTCTCTATTTTATAAAATGCCATATAAACTTGTTGCATATGAAATCATCCATACTCGCATACATGTTTATTTGTTTGGGGCTGCTTTATCGATCCACCTAATAATTAAATATGGAGATTATACGCGGGTTATTCTAGTCTTATATTGGATCCATTTAAATTTGTGTAATGAACCAGTGCCATGTTTTGCTTGTTAATACAATATTTAAATTGCGGGTATCTAAACACCTTGAACCGTCTAATTAATTGTCGGGACCTGGTTCCGCTTAATATTGTCTAATTGCATCAGATCGTTGCCATGTCATGCATCATACACGCATCATGCCCATTCTTCTGCCATAGTATTAAATAGTGCATTCGGTGTTTCTTTTTGGTTCTTCGCGGATTAGGCCGTTGAGTTGATGCGAGTATCGACAAGTCCTTTGGATATATATCTTTAGTAGTATTCCAGGCGAGCATTCTCCCCCTTTCTACCTATTTTGCATTTACAGTCTTTACTTCCTCCTGTTGATCTATGGCTATCCATGTTGCGATGATTTAGTTTCTGTGCACCATTTATACACATCCTATTACCTGTTGATTGATAGACAAACGGCCTTGCGAGTTGTAGTTGCTTGTTCAGGTGCTGCTTCGCGTCGTTGGAAGGTTGGTACATAATTAATGGTGGAGATGATCATGTTTTTCATTATTCTTATCAATTAAAATGCCGAAATTAGATATAATGCAGAGACACCGGTGGGTAATAGATGTTATTTGGTTTTTACCCGTCCACTTGTGTCCACCTAAGACCCGAGTTCTTGACACCTGTTCCGAGACTGAGCGTGCTAACCACATGTGGGGTGTTTGGGCACCCCTATCGGCTGATTACATGATTTCAAAGTACTATACTGAGGGCTACAAACTAGTTCGGGTTATACGTTACCTACTATATTTATGCCATGTATGTCTTGTTTATTACTTGTTGCTCGATGAGCGTTTATTATTTTTGCGTAGGTGTGACACTCTATCACGGGAATATATTGTCTATGGTCTCTACTCCCATGACAAGTCCACGCGACCTCAGGGTCCGTACGAGGAGGATTAGCTATACCTCGTACGGGTTGCTCTTTCGGGTGGCCCCCATCTACTTGCTTTGGGTCTGGGAAAGCGTCATGTCCGAAGCCCCGCCAACATACCGATAGAAGTATGTTAATTGATCTGGCAAAAAGGGTTGAAGTGCGTGTGAAAACTTTGGTGCACCCCTGCAGGGTTAAATCTTTTCGAAAAGTCGTGTCCGCGGTTATGCACGACTTGGAGCATAGTTTCTCGATCATAGACAACTATAACTAAAGTTTACTATTATAATTTCACTTGTATCTGATATGAATAGTAAGTTGGATAACCACCATGGAAAGAATGAATAAAACTGCCAACCGTGTGAGTTTTTCTCGGAAGGACTTCCTCGTTGGTCTCGAGGGGGAAATACCAGGAAGGGTATGATTGGTGTTAGTATCAGGTTGGTTCCGAAAAGGTCTTTCTTATCCCTCTCTGATAGGCGACAGTTAAACCGAGTCTCTATAGGTTGTTTAGTGCATGCTTCGTTGCCGCTTCAGCCCACCATACCTATGTAGGTGAGAGCCGCTGAATTCTAGACTCGCCGTGTACTGTTCTTAGTACTGACCGCTCTCCTTTTCCTTTGCCCTTTGTCGACACCCCTTTTGTTTTAGCAGGTTTGAGATCGACGTCGTTAGCAGGGTTACCCTTCTGGCTTGGCCTGTGCAGGGTTATGGACGCCATTGGTTATTCGTTAGGGCTCTTAGCCCCATTTGCTTCTTATCCGTACTCGGATGTGTATCGTTTTCAAGATGATTTGGATTTTTGTATTATATATATATTCTTGTCTTGTTGAGTCGCTGTTGTATATATATGTTCCGTGGGTTCTATCGTGAACTATTGTGTAATGATATTACTTCGTTTTCCACCCGCACGCAAGTGCCTGGTGGGCATCTTTGAATCATTTATATGCGGGTTTGGAAGGAATCTCTAATGTTGGGGATGTACTTTCCGGGTATCCTCACTGTGCCTCACTAACCAGGGTGGCCCACTTCGGGTTAGAGCTTTGCTTCACGGGCGGCCTAGTCAGAGAAAAGAGACAGAGTCCAGTCCGGCTACGGGAAGGCCAGAAGACTTACCGATATAGGCATGTTATGTTACTTGTAGTTCAAGATGTACTCTATAACCGACTCTTAGTCGTAGCCGGATAGGTCTCTCCTATAAACCCTAGGCCAGATATCTATATAACCGTCCTAGGGTAAGCCTTTAGGGCACCCTGACAATAGTCTACAATCTCAACTCGCACAGGCGAAACCCTTGTAACCCATATCCAGCTCTTCCGTATTACTAGATTGCTAGCAGGAGTAGTATCCGTCAAAAGCTGGCGGATTCGAACCTGGGTAAACTTTTGTACTCACCGTCCCGGAATACCGTACGTCTCACACCCCTCTCTTCCACACGCCTCGAGGACCCCCTCATGGCGCACTTGTCATCAATCCGAGGACAGTTGGCGCCCTCCATGGGGCAAGTGAGCTTCGGATATGCGAGAATCGGAATCGGCGAGACCATCACCATCGGTCGCGTCCTCTACGCCAGCGACGTCCCTCTCATCATTCTCGACGAGACCTGAATTTTGGCTAGGAAGGCCATGACTGTTTACACCATCATGTCTTTTGGCGAGATCGATGTATACATCGGTTTCGCTCAACCTGCCCCACCCACCCTAGTGGTGATGATAGAGGAAGAAGAAATATCGGGGTCCACTATGTCCGTGGAGGCGGCAGCGTTCCGGATCTTAGAAAATCCTAATCCCACCCAGCCTACACCAGTTGCGGAGATAGTGGAGAAAGCTGAACCTGAAGCAGACCTTGTGGTGCAAGTCGAATCTGGAGTGGATCTCCCTACCAAGGCCGAATCCCAGATCGATCTACCCGCTGAGGTCGAAATCTAGGAGGAGCAAGACAATAACCTCGGTTCCTGTTCCGCTAATGCCAAACAGACCAACCTTTTCTGAGGCATACATTGAGGCGCATGATGCGGCAAGGTGCAAATGTGGATGAAGTTCTCGAGACCATCTGGATTTCCGAGGAAGCCCACGAGGAGAGCTGCAACTACCTCAAGACTCACACGTCGCACTTTGTCGGATATGTTGGATCCGGATCCGGCTCTGCTGATGCTGGAGACAACGAAGACTCGGTGCTAGAGGTGATCGGAACAATGTCGTGGTGGTGTCACGGCAGATGCCATGGATAGGCTAAAAGTGGGGACTAAATGCACTAGGGGAATCCAGGGAGGGATAGTGTGGTGATTCCACACACGGTTGCTTTGTATTCGATTCACTTCCAAAATTTACAAGTGCTCCTTGAGTTGTATTGGGGAGAGGAGGGAGAAGAACTCTCTTACTCTCACCACTATCAAAACACAACTCTCTAGGAGACAACCAAGCCTAGACCAATCAACCCCTTCTATAGAGGCCCTAGCCCTCCTTATATAGGGGGGGCTAGGTCTCCACTTAGGGCATACGTGGAGGCATATTCCAGGGAATATGCCTCTTCCCAAAATAGTAAGCCGACCGGGTCACTTTTGCCCTGCGTCATCCATGCAGAGGCTATGTGAGCCTCTGCAACGCCTGCGTCATCCGACATAGGCATCGTCACCTTTGTCGGCCACGCCTCGGTGGTCCTGCCTCTGTCCGCTTCGCTCACGCTCTGCGTACAGTGGTCACCTTTGACCAGCGAGATACCTTCCTTCTCTTACAAGCTTGATATGACCCGGATCCTACATAGTTGATCCGGCCACACCTGTTCCTGCATACAAGTTAGATACATCTTACCGACATACGGCATAAGTCAGTTGAGACCAAATTAGGTTGACGTCCCCTGGTCTGGGTTACTCCGTGATCCGGCCTGCCTTGAGGTGACTCGTCCAGCACTTGCTTTGACCTTGTGGTACCTCGGCTAACTAGGCCTTTATACCCCGGCGTGACCCTACCCGGGGGTATCCCCCAACATTAGTCCCCGAAGCTGGTGCGGTCTTAGCTGCCTTAGCCGCTAAGGCCACAACAGGTTCAATCTTACTGAGCTCCTTGCTCCTTCTCCGAGTTACCTCATAATCCGGATTCCATAGGTTTACTTTCCCTTGGCACATTCCAAGTTTTTACTTGCTGGCCGGGTTACCTCGTACTCATCCGGGTCATTCTTCCTTCTCTCGTACGCTTACCCACGTGGAGGCTAATCATTACTTTGCCTCATTTTAAGGGCCTACTACATTAACCGCCGCAGTTATTGTCAAAAGTTACTGTGGCACATGTCACGTCGTTCCTGCCTCCTCGTTAACTATATCACAACGTCGCGTCGTAGGATCCGCTGCGCCCTGTGGCCCTTCTAGTGGCTCGTCGCTGATTGGTCAATCCAGATCATACACGGCCACACTGTGTGGCCCTCCCGCAAAACACGATCCCACTACCCCCTTAAGGGAGTGGTTAAACAGGGGAGGGGCGCACCCCTTGGGTCCTTTCCCCAGTTTCGCGCCCCTCTGCCTCTGCTTCTTCCTCATCTTCTCCAGCGACAGCGCCGTCGCCACCGCATCTGAGTAGCAGCGCCGCTGCCGCACTGCTTCCACGCGCACCAGCGTCGCCGCCACCTCCGCGCATCTCCTCCGCCACGGGTCCCCGCCAGTCCAGGCCACTGCCTCCCACCGCTGCTAGCGCTAGTGAGGATAGTGATCTAGAGATGACTGAGGAGGAACTCACCGTCGCAGAGCAGGAAATGGAGGAAGACGCGGCGAACGCCGACCGCGGCGCGTGGGCCGGATCCTGGGTCTGCCAGGATGACCTGGATTGGCTCTATCGCACCAGGCGCATCCCGGAGGGCGTCACCGCACGCCTCACTTCCGCCGAGCTTGCCCCCTCACCCAATCCAGGTGAGTATGTGGTGTTTCTATCCCACTTCCAACGCGGGTTTGGTCTCCTAGTTAGTGATTTCTTCCACGACTAGCTCAATACGTTCGAGCTTCAGCCGCACCATCTTCCGGCTAATGCCATCACGTCTCTCTCCGCCTTTGCCTCCATCATCGAGGGTTACGCCGGACTATGGCCCACGAAGGAGCTCTGGATCCGGTTCTTTGGCCTTCGCCGGAACGTGATTCCGAACATAGAGCTTAATTCGGAGGACAAACAGCTCACGCAGTTCGGCGCTGCGTTAATCTCTCCCCGGAAGCAGTCCATCTTGCCTCGAGTCACGGGACTTGACTCTTGCAAGGGATGGGCCCGGACCTTCTTCTATGTCCGGAACAGCACCTCCGAACATTTGATCCGGCTGCGCCCCTATACAATGGGTCCTCCTAACCCGGATTTATGGGACAAGGTCCCCAAGAAGCCCACTGTCTTGGCGAACCAAGTCAACAAGAGGTTTCAGGAGTTGAAGGATCTGGGATTGCGCAATGAAGACGCAATGATCACGTTTGTTCGCAACCGGATCTCTCCCCTCTAGAAATGCACACATAAACTCTGTCATATGAGCTGGGGCCGCGACCCCAACCGGACCTCTTCTTTCGAGTTAAGAAACACTAAGATCTACCGCCGGGTCAAGGCCCTCTTCACCACCCACAAGGAGTTCTCTTCTGAGTGGACGTGGGGGCTTGAACACTTCTGCCGAGATAGGGTTCCTCCTGCGGTAAGTCTCGTGCCCCAAACTCTTTCCGAATTAAATCACATGTCGGTCCTTCTTGTAGGTTTAATCTTGTTGCCTTTTCTTTCCTTAGATGTTTGTTCAGCAAACCATCGAGGATGGCACCGAGCCTTCTCTCAAATGGGCGCCCGATCGCGATACCTCGGACAAGGAGGAACCGGATCAGGAGATGTTCCTGCCTATGGCAGATGCGACCAAGCAACCCACCGGTAAACTCTCTTCCATTAGAGATTGGCCCGATGATGAAGATGGTTCAGACGTTGAGGTGATGGACGCATTTGATGCTGTCCCCCTTTCTTATGCTTTTCCGGCATCAGCTAACCCCGGTGGGCAGATCCATGAAGATCCGCCCCTTACCGTGGTGAGCCTATTCCGGTCGCACCAAAGAAGAAGAGGGGAGTTGCATCAACTTCTTCCTCCGGACCCTCTCAGCCAGCTAAAAGGCGAAAGAAGTCCGAGGACAAAACTACCACCAAGCCTCCAACCAAGGCCACAACCCGGATGGCTCGGAAGCCCAAAGAGCCTCTGACCTCGGATGAGTAAGCCACTTCACCCTTTGTTATTTATTCGTTCTTCCTTAGTCATAGTCTCTCATCATTTATGATTTGTTTCGGCAGGGCCGCAGTAGAGGTTCCCCAGAGCGGATGTGGTATTGCTTCACCGCTCCGACATAGCCCTTCTCCCCCTCGTGGCGACGATTCACGCCTGTTGAGCCCCATTCAGGAGGGTTCAGCGGCTGCTCCGGGTTCCGGCCCACCTCGTCCAGAAGAGGGCAACCTCGGAGCGGGGGAGACTGGCTCTGCCGAGGCAGCAACAACCACCACTTCGGCTCCGCCGCAAACAGCTTCATCCGAGATACCCACAGTACCCCCACCAAAACGAAAATCACCACCAGCACCATCTTCGGCTCCAGCACCAGCAGCTACAACAAATGCACCAAGCCCCTCCGCCTTGTCCGAGTCTTCCAAGGCTTGGCGAGAAGACACCAGCAGCACCAAGGAAAGCACCAAGGCAGCTCCCAAGGGAAAATCCGCTGCAGCACCTTCCGCCTCACAGCAGCAACCCAAGGGCAAGAAGGCTCCTGACGCCACCAGGGCAATGTCCATTGAGACTAGACAGTGCACACTTGCGTCCATGCTCCCAAAAAAGACTCCACCACCGAAGGACGCCCCTGCCGAGCCAGCTGATACGCAACTTGCTTTGCACACCAGTCCGACCCTTGCCCAGGTTGAGAGGAGGGAAGCTCATGCTAAGGGTCTAGTTGCACCCCACATGCTCAGCGGCGAACGATATCCTCCGACCTTGATCGAGTTTGTGAACAACTGGAACAAGGCGGAGTTCGTCCACAATGACGATCTCCCGGAGAATTTCGGTCCCGCCGAATTTGCTGCCCAGATGAATACCGCTGCCAAGGCAATCAATCTTGCAGGTCGGATGATGGAGGTGCGTTATTTCGCCTTTTCCGTAGCATGCAGAAGATATTAGTGATATAACCATTAGTCCCCGAGCCTCCGGGGGAGTAACTTGTTACTCGGCCGGATGCTCCTTAGAGAATTAACGTAGCTCCTTAATAACTTCGAATATGCACACACCTAGAGCCGGGTTAAGTTCCACTTGGCCCGGATCTTGTACACTTTGAATATGCACACACCTAGAGCCGGGTTAAGTTCCACTTGGCCCGGATTTTGTACACTTCAAATATGCACACACCTAGAGCCGGGTTAAGTTCCACTTGGCCCGGATTTTGTACACTTCGAATATGCACACACCTAGAGCCGGGTTAAGTTCCACTTGGCCCGGATCTTGTACACTTCGAATATGCACACACCTAGAGCTGGGTTAAGTTCCACTTGGCCCGGATTTTGTACACTTCGAATATGCACACACCTAGAGCCGGGTTAAGTCCACTTGGCCCGGATTTTGTACACTTCGAATATGCACACACCTAGAGCCGGGTTAAGTTCCACTTGGCCTGGATTTTGTACACTTTGAATATGCACAAGACTAAGCTGTCCATTTTTGCTCTTTCAGGTGACCACCAATCATCGGAGCGCTGAATTTCAGCGTCTCCTTGATACTCACAAGATGCTGCACGCAAAGCATAGTGCGCTGCTCGCCGAACACGATAAAAGGGGTAAGTTTTCTCCTCGTCAATTTTCCATCTCTCTTCATCTTTTTCGCCGAACTAATCCCTTATTCGGATTTCGCAGCTGGTGTGGAGGCTGAGAATATCCTTATGAGGAAAAATTTGGACCAGATAAAGGGTAAGTTAATCTTGCTCCACCTTGCTGTGCTTTCTATCTCCTTTTCTCCTTGGCTCGGCAAATATTCATACCTCGGCTTTGCCGGGTCAACAAACTATTTCATCCTCTCTTGAAGATAGTGTGCCTGTGCCTGACATGATGCTGCATTTTCTCGAACAAGCAGGGCAGGACCAAGCTGAACTCAAGAAGAAAGACGACGAGCTTGCCCTCCTCCGGACCAAAGATGAAAAATTGCCCAGCTTAAGGCAGATATGAAGAAGCTTAAGGCACATCAAAAATCCGAACTGGAGAAGGCAGGCCAAGACTTTACTGAAGAAAGAGAACGCCTCAATCTCCAGATCGCCAAGGACCAGGAACTTCTCAAGGAGGCCAACGTCAAGCTTGAGTCGGCGGATGCTGAACTTGTGCAACTTCGGAAAAGGCGTGATGATTGTACCAAGGAGTTGACCCGGATCCACAGCCATATTTCACGCAAGTTCTTTTCCTTCATCCGGCATACTTCTCTGGGTTGCTTCACATGTCTTTTCCTTACTTGTTTCTCTTGTCTTGTTTTCAGGCAAATTTCCAGAGGGCAATGCCATTGCAACCACTGCTGTTGCCAAGTTCCGCCAGGAGAGGGATACCCCCATTGCTCCTGACGCCGGTGAAATTCCTTATGACATGGAGGACCTGCAGGTCAGTTTGTCTTCTCGCGTGGAAAAATTGAAGAACTACGGCAAGGATATCCTTGATGTGGCAATCCGGATCTTCAACGCCTTTTGGCCTGATGAAGATACTCCGGGGGGACCGCAGTTCTCGTCGACAAGTTGATGGAATGCGAGACCCAACTCGACCTTTGGAGGGAATCCGCTGGACGTGCCAGAGCTGATACCGTTCTCCACTACGTTCTCACATGGTATGAGAAAATCGACCTCAATCTCCTAGCGCGCATGCGCACCGGATCCAGATGGTCCAGTGACCCGGAGTGGATTACTCGGCGCAAGGCTTGCGCCCATAGCCTCATTGAATATGCCCCCATTCATCAATGGAATGAGGGTCCAAGCTTCCTTGGCACCGCTGACGATGAAAATGCCAAAGATGGTTCGGGTGAGGACGAAGGAGACGATGCCTCGGACGTCGAAGATAGCGAAGATGACCCTGACGCCGAAGCTGGAGCTGCACCTGCTGGCGCCGAATTACCTCCTCCTGCTGCTCCTTGAGCAAAGAAACTTTGAAATTTATCAGATCCCCGGTATGCCAGGTGCAATTGTATCTAAGCACATCAGTTATATTTTGCTACTAAGTTTTTATGCCAGATTAACTTGGGCGTAGTCCCCGAGTTTCATTTTCTTGTTCCACCAATTTCTTGGCTCGGCTCGTGTCCACCTTGGTTAGGTTTTATGACTTACGAATCCGAGTTTCAAAAATTGACTTAACAATACTTGGAAACTTTAGGATTAGCTCAAAATAATTCAGCGTAATAAATTTAAAGTAAGCACAAGGTTAGTCCGAAAAACAAACGTCGGCTCGATTAAGTTTCTTTCCTTCGTCGTTTTTCATGTGCTACGCAATTCCAAACTTGTTCTCTTGCTTGCCATGAAGCCAAATCTTGTTGGACAGCAGCAAGTCGAAGATTTAGGTTTTTGGTGCTCACAAACTACTAATCCGGCTTAAGTAGATGCAACTTACGCCAGCCGACATATAAATAGTAAATATAGAAGAACTAAAACTAATAAGGCAGTCCCCGAGTTACTGCTCGAGGTGCCAAGATTTCATTGATAAGCTCATTGCCGGCATACATACCGACATATGAGAGACTCGGATACATACACTTCTCTACTAAGTGTAGAAAGGACGAAGTAGAGCTTCATTCCATGGACGCTTGGATTCCTCGCCGGACCTATCCGCCCTGTTCTTTTCCTGTGGTTTTGCATCGATAAGATATTAAGAATCATTGTGCAATGCTTTGCTCACAATGAATGGCCCTTCCCATGGGGGGGGGATAATTTATGCATGCCAGCAGTACGTTGTACCAACCGGAGTACCAGATCACCTTCTCGGAAAACTCGGGGACTTAATTTCCGGCTATGATGGCGTTGGAGATTTTGCTGATATATGGCAGATCTGGACAATGCCAATTCTCTCGCTTCTTCCAGCAGATCAACATCATTTTGCCGGGCTTCTTGCACTTCGGCTTCTGTGTATTAGGTGACCCTAGGTGAGTCATGCTCTATGTCGGCTGGTAATACAGCTTCTGCCCCATATACCAGAAAGAATGGCGTATACCCCGTTGATTGATTCGGAGTTGTTCTTAAACTCCACAGTACCGCTGGTAGTTCTTCTATCTAGCACCCCGTTGATCTTTGCAGCGGCTCAATGAGCCAGAGTTTTATCCCGGATAGCACCAATCCGTTGGATCTTTCCACTTGCCCGTTCGATGCAGGGTGGGCTACCGAGGCAACGTCCAGCCGGATCTTCTTATCTCGGGAAAAACGCGCAAATGCTCCTTCAGCAAAATTTGTGCCATTATCGGTTATTATACTATGAGGATAACCGTATCTCAAGACGATGTCTTTGAGGAATGTTACGGCAGTAGCTCCATCACATTTTCTTATTGGCTTCACTTCAATCCATTTCATTAAATTTTCAACCATGACCAGGATGTGGGTCATGTTCCCTCTTGCTGGTTTAAACGGGCCAACCATATCCAAGCACCATACGGAAAATGGCCATGTAATTGGTATG
Source organism: Avena eriantha (assembly GCA_910589775.1). Lineage (NCBI taxonomy): Eukaryota > Viridiplantae > Streptophyta > Magnoliopsida > Poales > Poaceae > Avena > Avena eriantha. The sequence continues at coordinate 138,646,529 of OU342740.1, read as the reverse complement.
GTCTTGAGCTCCGACATTGGCATATGTGTCTTTGTCGCATATCTCTGACAGCCATTGCATTTTCTCACCAGATCTTCTGCTTGTTCCAAGGCACTTGGCCAGTAAAACCCATGGCGGAAAGCTTTTGCTACTAGGGCTCTGGACGAGGCATGATGCCCACATTCCCCTTGATGTATATCTCGGAGGATGTCATGTCCTTCCTCTAGGTCAACACATCGCTGGAGGACATTAGTCACACTCCTTTTGTATAGCTCGGAATTGATGATCGTGTATGCTTTTGCTCTCCTTTGAGTTTGCCTGGAAAGTACCTCCTCAGCAGGTAAAGTTCCATCTTTTAGGAATTGGAATATGGGCAGTGCCCAAGCTGGTACCGCTCGCACTGGGAACACATCCTCATCAATTTCCATCTGATCCACCAGCATAACTTCTACCGAATCATGCTGTGCAGTTCCCGGGTTTGCCAAGGCAGTCCTCGGGTTTCGCGAACCACTCCCCACATCAATGTCCATGGGCACAGCCTCTGATTCTGGATTTGCCGGGATAAAATTGAGTCGGACTCCGGGGATGGTCTGATAGATGGTTTTCTGAGGTGCTCTAATGCTACGCCCGGTGGAATTGCTTGTCGGGTTGATCCGAGCTTCGACAATACGTCGGCAGCCTCATTTTCCACCCGGGGTATATGGTGAAATTCGCATCCCTCAAAGTAACCAGATATCTTCTGCACATGAAATCTGTATAATTCCATGTTTGCATCCAAAGCATCCCATTGTCCGGAGACTTGCTGGACTACGAGATCCGAGTCACCGAAGCATTGGATCTGACATATTTCAATCTCCTTTGCCACTTTGAGCCCATGTACAAGTGCCTCATATTCTGCAACGTTGTTTGATGCAGTGAAGTGGATCTGCAGCACATATTTCAGCTGGTCCTTCTTGGGTGAGGTAAGCACAACTCCGGCGCCTAACCCGGTTTTTGTTTCTAACCCGTCAAAGTGCATCCTCCAGTAGTTCGGATCTGGCAATGGTGGCTCATATTGCACCTCGGCCCAATCCACAAAAAAGTTCGCCACATCCTGAGATTTTATTGCTTCTCTTCTATCATATTGTGGCGCATAAGGAGCCAGCTCAATTGCCCATTTTGCAATCCTGCCGCTTGCATGTTTTTTGCCCATTATCTCGGATATGGGAGCTTCACATATTACCTTGATTGGGTGCTCCTCAAAATAGTGCTTCAGCTTCTTAGCTGCCATATACACACCATATGCCACCTTCTGATAGTGAGGATAGTTCTGCTTTGAGGCTAATAATACCTCGCTCAGATAATATACTGGCCTTTGCACTGACTTACCCCCTTCGTCGCGCTCTACCACAATTACTGCACTTACAACTCGGTTGGTTGTGGCTACATAGAGCAGCATTGGCTCCTTTGATAGTGGAGAGGCTAACACTGGTGCAGTGGCTAACATCTTCTTTAGTTGGATAAAGGCTTCATTGGCCTATGGCGTCCAAATGAACTTGTCCGACTTTTTCATGAGTTGATAGAGAGGCAGTGCCTTTTCTCCCAACCGACATACAAACCGACTTAAGGATGCCAGGCAACCAGTGAACTTCTGGACATCGTTAAGACACTTCGGCAGTTCCATTCTCTCTATGGCCCGGATTTTAGTTGGATTAACTTCGATACCTCGGCTGGAGACAAGAAATCGGAGTAATTTTCCAGCCGGGACACTGACGGTACATTTCTCCGGGTTAAGATTCATTCGGAACCTCCTTAGGTTCACAAACGTCTGCCTGATATTGTCAAGGAGCGTTTTGCTTTCCTTGGTCTTTATCATAACATCATCCACATACACCTGCACATTTTGACCAATTTGGTCATGCAAACATTTTTGCATACATCTCTGGTACGTTGCCCCTGCATTACGTAAACCAAAAGGCATGGTGCGATAGCAATAAGCCCCATATGGGGTGATAAACGCAGTCTTTATTTGATCACTTGGGTTCAGAGGTATCTGGTGGAAACCAGAATATGCATCAATAAACGACAACAACTGACACCCAGCGGTGGAATCTATGACTTGGTCTATCCTTGGTAGTGGGAATGGATCTTTTGGACACGCCTTATTCAGGTTCGTGTAATCGATACACATACGCCAAACCACTGCCACGTTCGGATCATCCTTCTTCTTCTCCACCAGCACCGGATTAGACAGCCAATCCGGATAAAGCACTTCCATGATAAATCCTGCAACCAACAACCGAGCTATCTCATCTCCTATGACCTTTCTCCTGTCTTCGGCGAACTGGCGGAGAGGTTGCTCCACCGGCTTTGCTCTGGGTCTGACATTCAAAGAGTGCTCGGCCAACTCCCCCGGAACACCTTGCAAGTCCTGTGTGGACCAAGAAAAAATATCCCGATTCTCACGGAGGAAGTTGACGAGCTCGCTTTCTTATTTATCATTTAACCCGGCACCAATTGTTACGGTACGCTCAGGGAACATATCATCAACAGGCACTTTCTTGGTATCTTTTGTCGCTTGGAATGAGACACTACCATGCGGGTTACTCAGCACCGGCATATACTGCTGCGCGGACTAAGCCAATGCTGCCACCTCTTGGATTTTTCTCTTTTCTTGCGCAATCATGAGTGACTCGGCCAGGTTAGACCCGACGGATGCACACTCAATGGAACGTCGGAAATCACCAGCGATGGTAATCACACCATTTGGCCTGGACAGCTTCATCTTTAAGTAACTGATGTGACAACTTGCCATGAATTTGTTCAGAGCTGGCCTGCCGAGCAACGCGTGATATGCGCTCTCCAAATTTACAACCTCAAACTCCAGATTTTCAGTCCGACAGTTATCTCTTGTGCCGAACAATATGTCAACCCGGACCTTGCCTATGGGCTCACAAGAAATGCCTGGCACAAAACCATGGAAAGTTGTCCTTGTAGCTTGGAGCATATTCTCCGAGATACCTAATTTGCATCGTGTCCACATACATGATGTTGATGCTACTGCCATTATCAATTAGCACCTTTGAGAACCTCACATTGATGTTAGGCCCAATGAATGTTGGATCCAACACCAGTTCATACGAACCAGGACTTGGCATGAGCTTCGGATGATCTTTGATGCTCCAGGTAATCTCCTGATCCGACCAAGGCATATACCTCGTCACGGCCGGCATTACTGCATTGACCTCCATATGTCGGTGCTGCACGCTCTTTCTGTCTATCTCTTCCGTAGTGAACACACAATAACTCTGATGATGCTCTCTGTACTCATTCCTCCCCTCGTTTCCGGGGTACCTCTGATCCTGTTGGTTTTGGTTCTCCACCTGATGCACTGCATCCCTTCTCTCATGGTTGTCATACCTCGGCAGAGGGGGATGCAACATTAGTTGTTGCGTGTTCGCTCCGGAGAGCAATTGCTGCCGGGGTAACTCCTGCCGAGGTTGATCATTCCGAGGTGCCTGAGCATTCCCCGAACCACTTTGTTCTATCTTTCGCATCCACTCACACTGCCTGGTTGTGTGACCCGCTGGGTTACTCGAATTAGGCGTGTGAAATTTACACGACTGATCCAGCATTGCCTCATAGGTGTACCTCGGACGGTCCTTCTTTTCTTGCCACTATTTTTTCTGCTCTAGCGTCCAAGTTTTCTTGCCATCATTCCTTGGTGTCCATTGCTGTCCTCTAGTTTTCTGACGTTGATTGCTTCCTGCTCCGGGTTGATCCTGATTCACGGCTACAACTTGTTGTGAACTGTACCGATAATCCGGTCTATCATCCCTTCTTTTACCTCGGTAATCATTTCTCCGGGATGCCCCGGCCCCATCTCGCTGACAATACTCCTCGCTTGACTCATTTGACGTGAGCCTAGGTTGCGTCGGATCACCCAAGGCATATGAATCAGCAATTCGGATTGTTTCTGCCAAGGTGGTTGGCATATCTCTTTGCAACCTTTGCCATAGCATGCTTGCATATCTGCATCCTTGCGCAAACCAAGCTATGGCCTGTGACTCAATCACACCCTCACACGAGTTTCACACAGTGCACCAGCAGGTTAAAAACTCCCGGTCAGTCTCATTCGGTCTTTGCCTGCACATTGCTAGGGTCTGTGGCCTGTTGGGCCTCTGATACGTACTTGAGAAATTGCTAACAAACATCTCCTCAAAATCGATCCAACAGTTAATACTTCCGGGTGGCAAATTGTTTAGCCATACCCTCGCTGGCCCCTCCAGCATCTGGGGTACATATCTCACAGCCCATCTCAAGTTGCTTGTGGCAATTTTCACAGCAGTTGCATAGTTAATCAACCAATCCTACAGGTTAGTGCTGCCGTCATACGTCTTTGTGCCTCTGGGTAACTAGAAGTTAGGTACCGGAGGTTCCTTCATGAACCGGGGCCCAAAACATGCTGGACCCGGAGGATAGCCAGCGTTCACCATCTCCGAATCACCATCATTGTATCTATCTTGCTCCTGTGGAGCTGCTCTCTGTTGCATACCTTGGCTGGCACTGCGCTCTTACCGTGGTATATTCCGCTGCTACGGTTGACCTGCACCTACCGAATTACGCTGTCCGTCATTGCCGTTTACAGCATTCCCTTGACCGGCATTGCCTTGGTCGCGGTTACCTCGGCCAGCTTCACCTCGGCTCACACTCCTTTGATCCTCATTTATCTTCACTTATTTTCCTTTCCCTGCCCTTGCCAGGTCATATGGGACTATCTGCTTATTCCTCCTGGCCGAAGTTACAACCTCTTCTCTCCTAGGCCCACCATGAGGAGACGATGCGGCTCCAGCGGATTTCTCCGGGTTAGCCACCGCCGAATGAACGATCTTGGAGGCCCCAGCTCTCTCCGGGTTTGCCCTAAGCAACTCCTCGTTTTGCCTGTTCACGATCCGAACCAACTCATTGACTCTATCCTGCTGTCTTTGACGGGCTTCACCCGTCAGACCTTCTAACTCGGATGCAGCTGCATCTGCTGCTCTGAGGTTCTTTGCCGGGGTACTATACTTCGGCAGCCCCACGGACAGCCAGTTCTCTGATTCCTCAATCCTAGTATCACCCTCTCTGTTCATTTCACTCATGAGATTTCTCCCCTTCACTTTTACATCATCTACCTTATTTGCCTTCGTGTACTCACGCAGTGTCATGTTCAACGACTGCTGAGCCGCGGATATCTTTTTCGCACCCTCTAGTATTTTTTGCCTAGTCTCCTCTAGCTCGGCCTGCGCCTAAGCTGGATCTCCTGCTACTGCTACTGGATTTGCCAAGCTATCCATCGCCTGCTGCAGCACATTCTCAGGCCTCTCTAGCGAAGGACCTCTACTTTTCCTCGGTGCCTTAGGTGTTACCTCTGGATCTGGTGCCAGATCCTTGCTTGCGCCAACGCCAGGCGCGGTCATCATTACCTCAGCGTGGTCTGAGGAGCAAGTGATACACGCCCTGCGAACCGCACTAAGGGGTGGCTCGCCTCCTTCGACGACGTGCCGCGGATGAACGCACGACACATCGGCAGCAACGTAGATCTTGTGCGCGTCGAGCCTGAGAAGAGGCCGTTGCGCGGGAGAGGACGCTTGCCGAAGCAGCCAGCATTGTCGCTGACGAAATCCAGTGCTCCAAAGCACTGAACGAGCCGGGAAACGATGTGTTCGCCGGTATCGATGAAGCTTCCCGTCCGGATCTTCACCCCTGCTAGCGCTGCTAGCCCCACGGTGGGCGCCAACTGTCGTGGTGGTGTCACGACAGATGCCATGGATAGGCTAAAGGTGGGGACTAAATGCACTAGGGGAATCCAGGGAGGGATAGTCTGGTGATTCCACACACGGTAGCTTTGTATTCGATTCACTTCCAAGATTTACAAGTGCTCCTTGAGTTGTATTGGGGAGAGGAGGGAGAAGAACTCTCTTACTCTCACCACTATCAAAACACAACTCTCTAGGAGACAACCAAGCCTAGACCAATCAACCCCTTCTATAGAGGCCCTAGCCCTCCTTATATAGGGGGGGCTAGGTCTGCACTTAGGGCATACGTGGAGGCATATTCCAGGGAATATGCCTCTTCCCAAAATAGTAAGCCGACCGGGTCTTTTGCCCCGCGTCATCCATGCAGAGGCTACGTGAGCCTCTGCGGCGCCTGTGTTATCTGACATAGACATTGTCACCTTTGTCGGCCACGCCTCGGTGGTCCTGCCTCTGTCCGCTTTGCTCACGCTCTGCGTACAGTGGTCACCTTTGACCAGCGAGATACCTTCCTTCTCTTACAAGCTTGATATGACCCGAATCCTACATAGTTGATCCGGCCACACCTATTCCTGCATACAAGTTAGATACATCTTACCGACATACGACATAAGTCGGTTGAGACCAAATTAGGTGGACGTCCCCTGGTCCGGGTTACTCCGTGATCCGGCCTGCCTTGAGGTGACTCAGCCAGCACTTGCTTTGACCTTGCCGTACCTTGGCTAACTAGGCCTTTATACCCCGGCGTGACCCAACCCGGGGGAATCCCCCCAACAAACAAACACTGACTTACCCGCATCTTTGGATGATTCGATGACGTCGGCGGATTTCCAAAATTTCTCTGCGGAATATGAAGAGGAGTTCAACTCCAAAACTGCAGAAGAAGGAGAAGCCATGGACGAAGGATCTAGAGAAAACTCTCCTAAAGCGCAAGATGACATGGATCTCGGAGATAATCCCGACGTCCAGATATCCGAAAGTACCGCTCAGAGCTTGACTCCGAGAAACGGACCCAAAGCCGTCTTTGCTACCGGCGTTACCAAGAAGGCAAAGAAGAAGAATAAGAAGAACAAGACCCCGACAAAAGAACTTCCGATAGAGGAAGTGATTGCCGAGGAATATGAGCAAGACTCGGATGGAGCACTTATCCCAAAAGAGCCCAAGGAAGCTTTGGTGGATGGACACGTAGTCACTGCAGGTGCCTGTAAACTGATCGATGCTGCTATAACTACACCTATCCCTACAACTGCAGAACTTACTGCTGAAGAGCAGGAGGATAGGGCTCAGGACCTAGAAGCGCAACGCCAAGTACTCCTAGATGAAGCCAACAACATCGAGGAAGAGAAGAAGTGCATAGCTACTGCGCAGAAGTATATCTCTCTGCAGCATCAGAAGACCCGGAAACAACACACGCGTGACAATCAATTTCTGGAAATCCACAAGGTTCTCTTTGAGGGAGACCCAGGGATGCCTCGACTAGACAGCAAGGGAGATCTGGTGTACCCAACACCAGTACAAAACACTATCGTGGCTCGAGATATCCTGGCAAATAATCCAGGCCCAGAACAAGTCCGATTGGGCATTAAGCTACTCACCAAGGGTCTAGAGCAGCAGAAGGTCGCGAAATCCGGGAGCAGAAAATTGGTCTCTCAATCTGACCAATGTCGCACGGATCCAACCTGGAATGACGTAAGGCCCCAACGGGTTCTGGAGCAGCATCACCATTCCAACCGTCGGGAAGACAACTACTCAAGAACTGGATCTTCAGGACATCGCCACAGAACTGCACATGACTGACGCAACGTTGCTCCAGCTGTGGAGCAGGAGGCAATTGTTGTACTGTATCCGAGAAATCCTCCCCGGTGAGAGTCGAATGATCACAAGGAAGAAGACAAAGAGAAATGTCGGGAGAAGGACCGTCAAAGAATGCCGCCTCCTAGACACACAAGCCGTCCGGCTGAACCCCATAGTGGTGGGAGTGACGTACGAAGGAACGACGAACACCGTTCTAAGTCAAGCTGACAGGGGGCTCATCACAATGAAGATCCTCCCCGGAACCAGAATAATGACGCTCCGGATGGAGACCGACGATCAGCCAGAAATAATCCACCTGCTCCACCTTCTCCACCAAGCAGCCATCACAACAGCTCTCAAGGAGGCCAAGGAGGGTGTTGTGGCGGAGAAGGTGGTGGTAGAAGCCGAAGTCCGGCTCCAAGGCACCGCAGCTATAGCGAACAACCGAGACGACATTCCCTATCACCTAGTGACGCGAGACACCGGATTAACTCCAACATAGAGGCACAGCGTTATGAAAACGATGATATATACGTGGGCCCAAAATGCTTTGGACCACGAATTCGACAAACACACTTCCCGGAAGGATTTGCTATCTCAAGACACATCCAAGCCTACGATGGTGTGGCCCAGCACAATACTTGGCTCCAGGATTTTTTCCAGGCCTGCTGCATCGCCAAAGGCCAAAACAGCTTGGTCATAGCCCGATATCTCCCACTTACGTTGCGGAAGATGGCACGATCATGGCTCAATGAACTTCTAGAGAACACCATCCACAACTGGTATGACATGCAAATCGCGTTCTTTCAGAATTTCGAAGGCACATATCAGAGGCCCTGTACGGTCGGAGACCTACAACATTGCACCCAGAAAGCCAGAGAAACTTGCCGAGATTACCTCGGATGATGGATCGACACCATGAACTCCTGTGAAGGAGTAAATGACCAAACTGCGATCGAATCTTTCATTGCAGGACTCCCAATTGGTTTACTACGTCATCGCTTGAAGTGTGACAAGGTCACTGATCTGGGAGAGATGATAGAAACGGCGAGCAAGTATGCAGATGCTGACGATGATGCAGAGGGATTACTGAACGCCCTAGCCATGCCACAGTCGGCAAAACAACCAAAGCAACAAGCTTAGAAGCACAAGAACACCTCGGAAGAAAAAACCAACGCGGAAACGGTAGTGGTCACTGCTACTTTTGGGTCTGGAGGACGAAGAGGACGCAGCGGTGGCCGCGGAGGCAATCGTGGGACATAATAGTCCAGGGTAGAGGAGACCAGCAACCTGGTAAAACCTATTCCTGGGCTGACAATGCTAATAACCCCTGTGTGCATCACTTAGATGCCAGTGGGGGCTCGTCTCAGACAAACGCCGAGTGTCGTTTTAATGACGACATGAAGAAAGGCGATACTGCTGGCTACATAGCTAAGGGGAAGAAGGGAAAGAAGAATCCCGAAAAAGAAAAGGAGACCAAGGAAGATTCCGATATGGAGGAAGCTGATCCTTCAAATCCCAAGCTGGATGGAAAGAAAAACTTCCCAACAAAGAAAGACACTTACGTCACCTTCCTTGGATCTCAACCAGCTAAGGTCAAGAAAGCAGTTCTGCATGAGCTCAACGCAACTGTTCCGGCTGTCCCACAATTTTTGGATTGGTCGGAAGTAGCAATCACCTTTGACCGTGTTGATCATCCGCCTAAGTTACACATGCGAGGAAAATATGCATTAGTCATCAATCCACTTATTGACGGCTATGGTTTCTCCAAGACTCTTATGGATGGCGACAACCACATCAATATTCTGTATGTCGAAACGTTGCACCGGATGTGGATCTCAGAGACGCGGCTGAATCACAACTCTATGATCTTTCACGGAGTTGTCCCAGGAGGACAAGCAAATTCCCTGGGAGAGATCACTTTGGATGTTACCTTTGGAACTCCAAAGAATTATCGGATGGAGGCACTTTCCTTCAAAGTGGTCCCGTTCAAGAGCGCATATCACGCTATATTCGGACGTCCAGCTTACTGGGCTTTTATGGCTCATCCGTGTTACATTTACAATATAATGAAAATTCCAGGTCCCAAAGGCATGATCACCATCAGGGGAGACCCGAAGAAGGCGCGAGAGTGCGAGGACGGAAATGCCGCCTTTGCTGAAGCCATGCTGCATGCCCAGGAGTACGAAGAGATCAAAAAGACCATTGATCCGTCCGAGATACCCGTGACGAAGAAGGAGGTGACAAAGCCAAATCCGGAGTTCAAGGCATCAAAAGAGACGAAGAAGACACCATTGAAGGATGATGACCTCTCCAAGGTGACCCAGATAGGTGTAGGCCTAGATAGTGCATAGGAAAGCACGCTCGTCAAGTTCCTCTAAGAAAATCAATATATCTTCGCATGGCAGCTATCTGACATGACCTGAGTACCTAGGGAACTTGCCGAGCACTCTCTAAATGTACACCCGAATGCTAAACCCGTCAAACAGTCCCTATGATGTTTCGGCGATGAAAAGCATAATGCAATAGCTAAGGAACTAGCCTGGCTCGAGTTAGCCGAATTCATAGAAGAGGTCATCCATACTGACTGGTCGGCCAATCCTGTAATGGTCCCTAAAAAGGACACCACTGATTTAAGGATGTGTGTTGATTATATTGCCTTGAACAAGGCTTGTCCCAAAGATCCGTTTGCTCTGCCTAGAATTGATCAAGTTATCGATTCTACGGCAGGATCGGAGCTCCTATGTTTTCTCGACGCATATTCCGGTTATCATGAAATCCGGATGAAGGAATCCGACAAGGTCAAAACTTCATTCATAACCCCCTTCGGAACCTTCTGTTTTGTTACGATGCCCTTTGGGCTCAAGACATTGCATCCATGACCAAACCAGACGCAATGTACATGCATACGTGGATGACATTGCGGTGATGTCCAAAAATAAGGAAACATTAATTTCCGACTTGGAGGAAACGGTCACTAATCTACGAATATACAACATAATGCTTAACCCGAAGAAATGTTTCTTTAGAATACCAGCCGGAAAATTGTTAGGTTCCATCATGTCTCAAAGAGGCATAGAGGTGAACCGAGACAAAATTAAGGCCATACTCAATATTTCTAGGCCAACTCGCCTGAAGGACGTTCAAAGACTAACTGGCTGCATTGATGCAGTTAGTCGGTTTGTAAGTCTGCTCGGTGAAAGAGCCGCACCACTCTACAAGCTCCTGAAAAAGACCAAAAAGTTCATTTGAACTGACGAAGCTGAAGCTACACTACAAGACCTGAAAGCAGTACTCTCATCTGCTCCTATCCTTGCAGCATCGGGACCATGGGAACCCATGTTGCTCTATCTCGCTGCGAAAAATAGTGTCGTCATGGTGGTGGAGAGACCAGAGGAAAATCAGGAACACCTGGTGCATCGTCCGACTTACTATCTCAGCGAGGTCCTAACTGAATCAAATAGCGGTATCTGCACTATCAAAAGCTGGCTTATGGTGTGATTTTTGCATCTCGTAAGTTACGACATTATTTTTAGGAACATTCCATCACCGTGGTGAGCATAGCTCCCATGAGAGATATAATCAACAACAATGATGCTATAGGACGCGTCGCAAACTGGGGCATAGAGCTTTCAGCTTTCGACATTGAGTATAAACCTTGTAGAACAATCAAATCCCAAATCCTCGCTGACTTTGTCACTGATTGGACAGAGACAACGGAGAATATGACCCTCCCAGAGTTGGAATACTAGACATTACACTTTGACGGGTCTAAGGCACGTAGGGGCTCGGGGGCTGGCGTGGTGCTCAAATCACCCCAAGGAGATAAACTTTTCTATGTGCTGCAGATCCACTTCACGACCATGATGAATATGAAGCATTGCTGCATGGAATCCGGATTGCAAAGGATATCGGCATCCGACATTTGATGTGTTATGGAGACTCGGATCTTGTTTGCCAAAAAGTATCAGAAATCTGTAATGCGAATAAACACGTGGCAGCATATAGAGCTGTCGTGGATGAACTATCTAAATCGTTTGAAGGGTTTGAGGTTCAACACATCCCTCGAACAGAAAATGAGGAAGCAGATGCACTATCTCGTATAGGCTCTGCACGGAAAAAGGTCTCGGATGGCGCTTTTTGGGAGCACCTCAAAGTTCCTCTATAAAAGGAGTAGACGAGGAATATCTGACCAAATCCGACTCACCTTTAGTAGCAATTCTGGTTGTAATTCCCAGCTGGACTCAACCCTACCTTGATTACTTGGTAGATGGCAAGTTACCCGAAGACTAGGTTCTTAGCCGATAGATCATCCGAGGAGTAAAATCCTATACTATAATTAGTGGTGAGCTCTATAAACGGAGCGGGTCTGCGGTTTTTCAGCGCCGTGTATCTCTGGAAGAAGGAGTGGAAATCTTACGAGAAATCCACGAAGGCGAATGCGCTCACCATGCTACAGCCAAATCTTTAGTGGCAAAAGCTTTCCGACATGGTTTTTTCTAGCTTATAGCCAAGGTAGATGTCGAACGGCTGGTTAAAACGTGCAAAGGTTGTCAAAAGTACGCCAAACAAGCTCATGTTTCGGCTAATCAGCTGCGAACAATACCTATAACATGGCCTTTAGCGGTCTGGGGGCTTGACATGGTAGGACCGTATAAATGGGCTCCAAGTGGATTTACTCATCTCTTAGTGATGGTGGATAAATTCACAAAATGGATTGAGGCTAAACCCATCACCAGTTGTGATGGAGCAACAACCAGAAAATTTGTTGAGGATGTCATAATCCGATATGGTTATCCGCATAGCATTATCACAAACAATGGGAGTAACTTTTCTATGGGAGAGCTTGCCAAATTTTGCAATGAACAAAATATCCGGCTTGACATTGCATCAGTCACACATTCATAGGCTAATGGACAAGTCGAAAGAGCAAATGGTTTAATCCTACAAGGCCTAAAACCGAGACTCAAAGCACCATTACGATGTGCTGCGGGGGCTTGGGTAGGGGAATTACCTTCTGTGATATGGAGCTTACGAACAACTCCGAACAGGTCAACTGGATACACACCTTTCTTCTTGGTCTATGGTGCAGAAGCAGTTCTTCCTAGTGATTTGATTCATACTTCTCCCCGAGTTGCTGCGTATATTGAAGAGGATGCCGAAACTTCTCGACAAAATGATCTCAATTTAATCAAAGAAGTTCACGTCGTTGCTGAGATGAGATCAACAAGCTATCAGCAGAAGTTACGCAACTATCATAGGCAGAGAGTCAGAAACCGGTCTTTCAATAAAGGCGATTTGGTTCTCCGGCTCATGCAGAAAATAAAGCACAAACTTTGCCCAGTATGGGAAGGGCCCTTTTAGTTAGCCAAGTATTGCACAATGGTTCTTACTACCTAACTGATATGCGGCCAGTCAAAGCAAGGCCTGCTACTAAGAAAAGAAATAGAGCTGGAGGCAGTACATACCCGGAAGAATTAGACAAACCGTGGAATATTGCTCAGCTACGTCCCTTTTATTCTTAATTTGTCTTTCTTTGTAATCATATATGTGTACATGTTCAATGAGAAATAAAGTATTGGTTTCCTCATTTTTCTGAGAAGTTTTATATTACCATCTTATTTTTGAATGATCATGTCACAGTCGAAAATCCTAGAATACTTTAAAGTACTTTATGCTCATGCTTGTTCTGGTTAAGATTTCCGATTCTAAAATTGCTACCTTTGGGTATAAATCTAAATTTTCTCGTTTGTACTTTGGTTATTTATCTGGTTGCCGGATGCAGGCATTTTCCGAATAGTGAATTGTCGGTACTGGAAGCCGGCTTTGTTTCCTAGTTTAAACTGGCTTAGCAATTAAGCTCTGTTGCTCGGCAAAGTGTCGATGCCGAAAGTTGGCTGGCTCACTAAAGGGACGAGGGGGAAAGCTAGATAGATGATAAGTACAGACAAAAAACATAAGTGCTTATATTTTAGGCACATAAAATTAAAGCCAAAAGTGCTAAATAGAAATAACAAATCTTGGCACTAGCAAAAGTATTATACTACTTATTTAGAACCCAAATTGTTTTCAGAATAACACATTGTTTTTTATGATGCTCTACGATGCAGGGGGAGAGGTAGAAGCTGCCGGCTCACTGGAGACATGAGCCTCGCCTTGATATCTTTCCGAGACATTCAAATCTGAAACGGTTTGTTTGTCGTCGGAAAATTCTGTTGTTACCTTGGTAGGCGGAGGAGGCGTCTCCACGCGAGTGAAGAAATGAGTGTCGTAGCTGGTTAAGTCAGCTACATGGCACCCATATCCAACACAAGAGTCCATGATGGCTTTGATGTCTTGCTCCTGTCCGTCTTCATCCACAGTCGAATACCCTCTGGTTACTTGCCAGATTCCCATGCTTCCATGGTGGCTCAAAACCATGGTGAGAGTGTTCTGTGCCGCGGTTCGCGCGTAGGACATGTTCCAGTCCTGGATGAGCTGGGGCATTTCCTTGGCCTTGTCTCACACTTCAAAGCCGAATATTCTATGCATGTCCGGAACCTTGAGAACTTCGCCAATATCCTCCAAGGATTGGCGGAAATCATGAAGTAAATCGCCGACTTGGGTAAGCCGACTAGTGCGGGACTCGGTGGAGGCTGAATCCAGTAAGTTCAGAGGACCTGCGCATGTAATGCAAATGGTTAGTAAAATAAATCCGAACTCCAAGAGCCGGAAAAAGAAGAAAGTCAGAAATAAATCACCATACTTAAGATGACATTGTCAACTTTGGTCTTCTCTTCCCATAGGCTCTGGTGTTCAGCTCGGAGTGCCTCGGTGATGTCCTTCTCTCTGAACAGAGCATCGTTGATATCCAAGATCTTTTGATCCTGGTCCGTGATCCTTCGATCACGTTCGTCGGTGGCCATGGAAGAGGATTCAAGAACTTGAGCAATGCTCCGTTCATGATCCGCCTTCAACTTGTCCAGCTCCCGACGTAAGTCGGTGTTCTCCACCTCCAGGGTCTTCAGATTTTCGGCTTCTTCAATCATAGCACATGATTGCTTTACTAGTGCTACAAGCAAAAGAACAACGGTTGAATAAATAATTCGACTATGGAATAAAGGGCAAGGTTTGAGGACTGAAATGTTTACCTTTAGCCTCATCCCTTGACACTTTTAATTGAGCATTTTCAAGCCGGGGAGCTCTGATCTCTCTCCACTTGTTGCAAATATTCTTCGACAATTGCTGGTTATATGAATTAACTTTCTGTAAGTCAGAATACCCAGAGTCAGAAGTCTACTAAAGACTCGAGCTAATATTTTTACTAATATCAGCACGAGCCTTGGGGGCTACACTAGTTCATTCTTTGGCATCCTAGGGAAGCATAAATCCGGATTGTCTATCCAACCTAATGCTTGGGGGCTAGAGGATATGATATGAAATAAAGTAAAAAGATGAGTTGGAATTCGACTTACATGATGTTCATGGGTAAGCTTGCTTAACCTCATAGACACCTCGGTTCTAACCTTCTCGGCGAGGGTCAGCGGGATTACTGGGGGTGGTGGAAGCACACCGGTTCTCAGTGCCTCATCGCGAAGACGGATTTGCTCAAGGATTTCGGAGTACTTGACGTCCTCTGCTTCTTGTGCCTCCTCCTTGGCAATAATATTCCAGCTTTCCAAGCATTGTTGGGCTAGCCGTTGGATCTCCTCCATAGACTTCCGAGTAATGCCAAGTTTGGCAAGACCCGGATTGTTGAGGAGGTTTTCAGCGAAGACCTCTGCCGAGGGATCATTACCCAAAGAGGGTTCACCCTTATCAAAACCTGAGCCACCCATGGTGACGTCAGTTTAAGATCCGAGGATCGCTAGCTCTGCTTGTTGAGCCAGATCTTCTGCGACGGTCGGAGATGGAGTAATCTCCGGCGCCGCAGAAGGCTGGGGGGCAGGAGTCGGAGGTGCTGTGGCAGGAGTAGTCAAATTTAGCTTAGACTGGCGCAGGGGCTTCAACGAGCCACCTTTCCCCTTGCCCTTGGTGAGCTGTTTAGTTCTGAGAAGGTAATAGAACAAAGAACATTACACCTCGGAAAGAATTAAGAAACATAATACAGAAACCTTGTGAGGAAAGTTACCTCTTCACAATGGGCACTTCCTTCATGCCAATAGCCAGAGTCGGAGCCTTACGCTTTCGAGTAAAGGTCTTCGGCAGTGGAACCAGCTCCCCTTCATCCTGAGAGATCTCAGGAGGATATCCCTCGAGAGGAGCAAGCTCTGACTTGGGGAGGTCAGCAAGCTGAAAAGAAGAAATATCTCAGTATTGCAAAAAGAGACAATAATGTGAAGATGAACACATAATTCGAGTTACTGCTAGGAACTTACCGGTACAATAGGATCTTCGGCCGTATGCATGTCCAAAGATAGCTCCGGGATTTTCCTCTCGATCCCCTCCCTTATCAACCACTTGATTTGGGACTCGTATTCCTTATCCGTGTAAGGACAGGAGCAGATCCGGAGAGTGTCCTTCTTGGACGCTGTAATGGAGTGCATAAGCCAGTATCCATGATGTTGAAGAGGCTGGATCCGGCATGCCAACTAGTAGTGAATCAAGTCGGACCCCTTGAGGCCCTTGTGCTTCATCACTGAGAGTCGGTGGGTCTGCGTCCCAGGACTCTTGGGGCGTGGCAGCGCTGTCAACAAAAGTCGGCAAATCGGTGGCTTTGCCGGGAGCAGGAAGATCCTTGTGATAAAAGAAGGTGGATGGCGACTATTTCACCGACTCACTAGCTTTAATCCGAGGATAGACATATTCTCTCCTAACAGAAAAGCTAAGAGTGCCGGTAATGTATAGATTACCGGTAGTGATGCAGTTTCTTTGGGTATGAAAATAAAACCGGAAAAGAGTGAGACTTGGCCTAATGCCGAGACACCCCACGCACAAAGAAGCGTACGCGCTCATCTCTAAGAGTGAGTTCAGGGGGAGATGATGGAGTTGAACTACGTAGTGATCTATAACCTCATAATAGAAGTCTGAGGGTGGGAAACCCAAACCTCTGTCGAGGTGGGTGGCGAAGTGCACTCGCTCGTCGGCGCGAGGAGTAGGGACGGTTGTTGGAAATATTCCCTAGAGACAAATAGTAGTAAGGACTATTATCATATTTCATATAGTTTATGATTAAGTTTTATATCATGCTATAACTGTGTTGAGTGGAAACATCAATACACGTGTGATATATAAACAAACCAGGGGTTCCTAGTGAAACTCTAGTCACTGGTTCATTGGTCAACATATGATCATGTTTCCTGATCATGTGGCATTTATGCCAGTTGGAAATGAGATCATCTCATTCTGGAATGAGATGATGAACCAATACCCAAGCTAAACATCGTGATTCGATCATGTCACGAAGTTCAAGTTACGATGATTAGAAAAGGATCCTCGTAGACTATTCCTTAGACCGTGAGGCTATATCAATCACTGTCTCCCGAGAGTGCTTAGATAGCATCAAACGCCATCTGGTAAAACGGTGGTTATAAAGGTGTGTTCAGGTATTCAGAGGAAACCGTAGAGGCAATATATGTTAAGAGCGGGATTTGTCCGTCCATGTGATGGGAAGATACTCAAGGGCCCACTTGGAGAAGTTATATCCAATAGCTGCACAGCGTGTGATTAGATCACGGGGATATCACTTGTCGGAACGAGTCAAATAACATTGTTTAGTAACGAGATTGAACTCAACATGAAGATGTCATTGATCAGGTCTCAGGCAATGCAAGTATCAAATGACAAAGGGAATAAGACGCGACTATCACCGATTCAAATGATGAAAGATCTTCGTGGAATGCACAGGGGTCACATGGCCATCCAGGTCCCTCTGTTGATCATTGGTACGGGAGTGTCCCGGCCATGTCTGGAGTGTTCCCGAACTGTAGGGTATCACGCTTAAGGGCTTGATGATGCTTAGAGAGTGTTTATGGGATCGGTAGAATCACCGAAGAAAAGAAGGGAGAAAACCGGAAGGGTTTCGGTAAGTCCGGAGGATGTCCGGAGTGGAGGTGGAAGGTGTTCCATGGCCACGGAGAATAAATGATATGTGAATAAATGTTAAATATTGATTTAATCATTTATTCATAATTATTTAATAAAGAGAAAATCAATTAAAAGGTCAAAAGGCTTAATGGGCCAATTTCTGGAGGGAGAAGGCCCATTAGGGAAAGGAGAGAGGGAGAAGGGGCAAGGGGGCTGGCCGGCTGGGCCTAGCCCCCCGTGCGGGGCCCACCAGGGGCTGGCCAGCGGCCTCCCCTCCCCCTCCTCTCCTTTAGTCCCACCCCGAGACTTGAGGGGAGGTAGTACCTCCCCTCCTCCTATATATAGTGGGGTATATTGGCCTAGAAAATACAACCAATAATCAATAAAGCTCTCCCCACTTTTGGGAGGACCTCTAATTGATATTTTCTCTCTCCCCCTCTATCTCTCTCTCGTGACCGTGGTCCCAAGTCTAGACTGTGCGAGCGAGAGACATCTTCACCGCGGAGCGCCGTCGCGCTGCGGGATTCACATCCGGGAGCTCTACTTCCGCAACTGCTGCTGGATCAGGGAAGCGGGAGTCATCGTCAAGCACCGGACGTGTGTAACTCCCACGAGGTGTCACACTTGAGGCACTCAAGTCGTTGGAGCCAGAAGGAGCGCAAGGACTTCATCACGACCTTGAGGTCGGCTTCAGCTCGTCTACATCAAGCACGCTCTCCTGAGCATTGACAACGCTTTTCGGTCTTCAAGGGTAAGTTCGCGAAAAGCCCCTCCCTTTACTGTATTACTAATAGATAGGTCCTGGCAGCTTCAGGGGTTCAGGGGCATAGAGTAAAATTTATTGTTTTTATGCGCGGAACCCCTACAGTGGTATCAGAGCTAGATCTATGCGTAGTAATGCTAGTACGGGTAGAACACACGAGATGTAGCGTGTGGGCATTGATCTTTTAGTTGTTACCCTCCCACGTGTACTTGTGTATACCGCAGTAATGCTTGATGAAGCGGCCCCCAACCGACTTTACGCGTTCATTCGCGAGACTGGTCCACGCTTGACATACGGCTTGTACAGTATAAAGTGGCTTAGGGGGGTGTCTGTCTCTCTCGCGTTAGTTGGTATACCATTTGCAACGGAGGGCCCCGAAAGGGGTGTAGTATAGACAACTACTTGATCAACGTTGTGCTGAAAGTTCGTAGGTAAGAACGGTTCTTGTACGAAAGCCCATTCAGCCACGTAAAACATGCAAAGATAAAGTAGAAGCGTCTAACTTTGTTTTGCAGGGGGGCGTTGCTTTGTGATATGGTTGTGGCAAAGGTAAAGTAATTACCTTTTGTTGCATAGTAGTAGATAGTCACGAAGGTGACGAACTACCACGCCGGAATGACACTGGTACCCTAGTGTCTACGGCACCGCCGGAACCCGGTGACGACGGATGGAGATCACGACGTGAAGGACCATATCACATAGCATTTATATTCAATGTTATTGTTTGTATGTCTTATTGTGTGCTAGTATTAGATACTCGACGGTAGCCTAATAAGAAGATCCCTGTTAAAATAACCAACGATTGTGTTCCCCCTTAGTGTGCACCACCAAGAAAGTTCTTCGGTATGAGGCGATCCAGGGTGACAGGCCTGGGTGTCAGACATATCTACATTCACATACAGTGGGTGTAAGCCATGTTGCACAGCGAATACACTAAGGTTGAGTTGGCGAGCCTAGCACGCTAGAGAAGCGTGGCCTCGGAATGCGGATGGTCAAAAGATCGAGCACGAGTCGCATGAATGATGTGACCGACGTTTAGCGTCCACCCTTGAACCCACATTGATGGCCGTGACGATCGGGGGAGATGTGGCTGATAGGGGTCGTGTTATCACTAGGAACCCTCACTGGGGATAGGTGTTTCTGAGTGGAGTTATTATTAACTCATTTAATTATAAACTTAGTCTAAATTCCTTTTTGCAATTATAAATGTAGATGGGTTCTTTCGTGTTGACAATTAAATGGTTAGAACGAGAAAAGCTCAGATTAGATGGATCAAACTTCTCCACCTGGGTTGCCAGTCTCCATGTTCTCCTTAGCAAGAACGACATGGTCGACTACATACTCGACGGGATGGATCTGGATCCGTCCACAGACCTTGAGACCCCAGAGGAGAGGAAAGACCGCTATCTCTGTCATGAGATGGCCTCCTATATTTCAGTTGTGATGCGTTTCGGAATGGTGGACGAGCTGTGGCCTTTCGTGGGTGATGTCAACCCTCGTTCGGTGATGCTACAGCTTAGGACACATTTCGTGGAGGAGACACGCATCTGGGAGCATGAGTTGATGGGAGACTTCCTCGCCATTAAGATGGAGGAGAACTCATCACTGGACAGCCACTTACAGCACATGCATGATGTGTACATGAGGCCATCATACTTCCTAGACGTCTGGATTTGAGGCTCTTTCGCAAATGCTGCTGTGCTGCAGTCGCTGCCACCAAGCTACCAAGCACAAGTCAGGACTTGGGTAATGAGGGGCGACACGGAAATGGAGTTCCACCGGTTCATGACACATCTCAGGAATGTGTTGGTTGAACCAGATGTCGCTCAGGTCATCAACGACAAAGGTATATATTTGATATACAGTTTTATAAATGTTATAATCTTGCAAACACATTGCAGTGTTAAGTATATCTGATACTTGTTCTGTTTTGGTGAAAACAGGTCCTTCTGCATAGAGGTGCTTGCTGGAGAGGAGGTGACGTTGCGTATTGATGGCGAGCATGATGATGACGGCCAACGACACTCTCCCTCAACATTCATCACTTAGTTTATGTTTAGGATGATTAATGTAATCAAGAGATTGTGAACTTCTTTAGTTTGTCTCACACTTCGTGAGACAGTTATTCATATCAGTTTGTAACAATCGGTTGTTCTACTTTTATGAATGATTTCTATTCACGTTCATATCTTGGTTGATTATGTGTGAATTATCCTTATTGTTTGAAACTAATTGATAATGTATGAACATTTGTAAAACATTAAAATGCCTTGTTTTAAAAATACCCAACTTAATGATATTTCATTAGTGAATGAAAAACCATTGTTTAAATTCAAAGTTATGTGATAATATGTAAAAGTAATTCGATTTCTTTTCACATATAAATCATGCCTAAGTTCGGAAAAATAACTTGAACACCGTGTATTACTTGAATACAAAGTGTTTAATGAATTGTTAAAAGTAAATACATATTCGATGTATTGCGTTTTAGCGAAAATGGTAATTATCATTATATGATTGTTTAAATGTGTAAAGTAAGTTTACCAAGGGAAACATGAATATGAAACTATTTGATTTGATCAAAGTGTTTCATCAACAAAGGGTATAAGTAAAAAAGAGAATCTAATTGCTATGATTTGATCAATAGTGATGAAATTCAACTTTATAAGAATGGCATGAAAGAAATTGTGGAATTCAAAGTGTTTTGAAACATCAAAATACAAAGCATCACAATATGATATAAGATATCAAAAAGGGGTTGAATAAAAGGCACCAAATAAATCGTTGTAGTATATATGTAGAGGCCATTAGTTTAGAAATAGTTAGCACTCAATTAGAATTGGTGAACCATTTGAATTCGTGAAAGTTTTAGAGTTATTCGATATAACCAAAACAATAGCGAATAAGTCCTTGTAGTATATTCATTGGAAACTTTGAATATGAAACCCATAGCTCAAACCAAAAGGAAAGCAAGATTCGTATTGCTTGGATTTTGGTACATTCTTGAGAAAGCTCACTTCTAGTGATATTTCTCAAATATGGAGCAAATGGAAATTAGTGTAAAACACGATAAGGATTCAAAACCCTGTATCAGAGTGTTGAGAAGCGCAACGGACAGCATTCCTGAATGATTCTCTTCACAGAAGGAAAGAATCAATGATTTTGATCATTGGGTTTTTCCCTCCACTATTGTTTTCATTATATGAAGTAGGATTCAAAATGTAAATCCATATCTTGAATGAAAACATTTGTGAATCACTTGTCATGATTTTTGGAAAATGACATACCTACGAACTACAAAGGAAATAATGGTAAAATAGAATTATGAGAAATCCTAGAAGTAAACTTCCCTTGAGATTAGAAAGAAATTTGATGCTGAATCTCACAAGTAAAAGGGTTTACTTGAAGTTTCCCAAATGACTGAAAAGTCATAATAGGAAAAAGGGGGTAAAATGACAAAAGCATAATTTGTCAAGTATTGGACAAATTCAAATGAATTTGATTCATGTGTGCTAAGTGTCTAGTGGATTTAAAACTATTAAAGTACTAGTATCTCATAGTAAATCTCCAAGTTTGATATTTAATCAAAGGATTTTGAAGTTATTCAAAATATTAAGGAGATATGCAATTTGCATAAAATTGAGTGGGAGCTATGAAAGTCTTCCAAAAACAATATGTGATTGACATATTTTTAAGTGGGAGCAATATAAGACTCAAATTCAAATATGTAGGAACATAGTTTGAGTAAGAGTACTGACTCATACCCAAATATGTTAGCAACATAGTTTGAGTGGGAGCTTATAGGAGTAATTCTTAAAGCAAGTTAAGGATGAAAGCACAAATACTTATAAATAATGATTTATGAGATGTAGAAGTTGATGATAGATGTATTATGATATTATGTAGTATTCCTTAAGGGATTTTGAAAAAGTGTTCCGGAATAGAAGTTAATTAAGGAACCAGTCCTTAATGACTCAAATTAGGAATAGCATTAAGTTTAATTGGTTGAAATAAAGAAAAGGATGATCGTCATCCACTATGTTAAGACATAGGTTCTATCTTAGTAAACCATGATGATAACTTAGCATAATATGTGATCCAATTAAGGAACGTTTGAAAGTGATCAAGTTCGAATCACAGAACGTTGAGCTGAGTTTTGTCCGCAGTGCCTAACAGAGAACTGTGGACATATTTTCCAAATCCATAAAGGATGATATATCTTAAAGCATAAAGAGTTATGTTATAAGGGAATATGTTGGAAACTCCTGTAGATACCAATTAAAGTCAAGTAGGAAGCGAGGTGAACAAAAACATCGAAAGTTGCACCGAGTGCACTAGTGTTTCGATGAATACATTTATAATAATAGATAAGGGTACCATCTAAAGTGTTGTATAATGTTATGGCGGGGCTAATTCGCTTTTAACGTAGAATGATGTGTCCCAGGGCATAGTGCCCATGAGAAAGCCCTCGAGGTTGATCTAACGTCACTGTAGGCTCCTGGAATCAGGCCTCGTTCTGCTGCCATAGCAACAATGCACACACACAGATGCTGTCATACGATGATAGAATATTAATGTCAAACATAGTGACATTAAGAAGTTGCAAAAGAACTAGGACTGTAAAGTACAGACCCAAGACTCAACATTTTCCATGAGCAAGCATGTTCTAGGTACCGGTTATATGGTGGCAATAATTAAGAACAAATGCAGCTAGTGTATTTGTACTCTAGTGCAAGTGGGAGACTGTTGGAAATATGCCCTAGAGACAAATAGTAGTAAGGACTATTATCATATTTCATATAGTTTATGATTAAGTTTTATATCATGCTATAACTGTGTTGAGTGGAAACATCAATACATGTGTGATATATAAACAAACTAGGGGTTCCTAGTGAAACTCTAGTCACTGGTTCATTGGTCAACAAATGATCATGTTTCCTGATCATGTGGCATTTATGCAAGTTGGAAATGAGGTCATCTCATTCTGAGAATGAGATGATGAACCAATACCCAACCTAAACATCATGATTCGATCATGTCACGAAGTTCAAGTTACGATGATTAGAAAAGGATCCTCGTAGACTATTCCTTAGACCATGAGGCAATATCAATCACTGTCTCCCGAGAGTGCTTAGATAGCATCAAGCGCCATCTGGTAAAACGGTGGTTATAAAGGTGTATTCAGGTATTCATAAGAAACCATAGAGGCAATATATGTCAATAGCGGGATTTGTCCGTCCATGTGACGGGAAGATACTCAAGGGCCCACTCGGAGAAGTTATATCCAATAGCTGCGCAGCGTGTGATTAGATCACGGGGATATCACTTGTCGGAACGAGTCAAATAGCATTGTTTAGTAACGAGATTGAACTCGACATGAATATTTCATTGATCAGGTCTCGGGCAATGCAAGTATCGAATGACAAAGGGAATAAGACATGACCGTCACCGGTTCAAACGACGAAAGATCTTCGTGGAATGCACAGGGGTCACATGGCCATCCAGGTCCCTCTGTTGATCATTAGTACGAGAGTGTCCCGGCCATGTCTGGAGTGTTCTCGAACCGTAGGGTATCACGCTTAAGGGCTTGATGATGCTTAGAGAGTGTTTATGGGATCGGTAGAATCACCGAAGAAAAGAAGGGAGAAAACCGGAAGGGTTTCGGTAAGTCCGGAGGATGTCCGGAGTGGAGGTGGAAGGTGTTCCATGGCCACACAGATTAAATGATATGTGAATAAATGTTAAATATTGATTTAATCATTTATTCATAATTATTTAATAAAGAGAAAATCAATTAAAAGGTCAAAAGGCTTAATGGGCCAATTTCCGGAGGGAGAAGGCCCATTAGGGAAAGGAGAGAGGGAGAAGGGGCAAGGGGCTGGCCGGTTGGGCCTAGCCCCCCGCGCGGGGCCCACCAGGGGCTGGCCGGCGGCTACCCCTCCCCCTCCTCTCCTTTAGTCCCACCCCGGGACTTGAGGGGAGGTAGTACATCCCCTCCCCCTATATATAGTGGGGTATATTGGCCTAGAAAATACAACCAATAATCAATAAAGTTCTCCCCACTTTTGGGAGGACCTCTAATTGATATTTTCTCTCTCCCCCTCTATGTCTCTCTCGTGACCGTGGTCCCAAGTCTGGACTGCGCGAGCGAGAGACATCTTCACCGCGGAGCACCGTCGCGCTGCGGGATTCGGATCCCGGAGCTCTACTTCCGCAACTGCTGCTAGATCGGGGAAGCGGGAGTCATCGTCAGGCACCGGACGTGTGTAACTCCCACGAGGTGTCACACTTGAGGCACTCAAGTCGTTGGAGCCAGAGGGAGCGCAAGGACTTCATCACGACCTTGAGGTCGGCTTCGGCTCGTCTACATCAACCACACTCTTCTGAGCGTTGACAACGCATTTCAGTCTTCAAGGGTAAGTTCGCGAAAAGCCCCTCCCGTTACTGTATTACTAATAGATAGGTCGTGGCAGCTTCAGGGGTTCAGGGGCGTAGAGTAAAATTTATTCTTTTTATGCGTGGAACCCCTACAACGGTTTGGTCGTAGCCGTCCCGCCAGTCACCGGCGCGGAGGAGTCCTTCGTTCTCCATGACGTGGAGCTTGGCGTCATGCAAGATGCAGGGGATCCAGACCCCATGGAAGCTCTCCTTCTCCGCTGCTGTAGCCGTCGCCGCCACGCCGGAAGATGATGTCTCAGTCATTTTTCCATGGACTGGTGACCAGAGATGGGCGGCGCTATAAGATTTTGGGGAGGCAGAGAAGCTCTGTTTTCGTGGGAAGCGTTGGGAAGAAGGAAGTGGCGCAAATGCTGGTGAAGATACGAGAGAGAGAATCCCAACCCCTTATATCCTGCATCCGCGCCAAGATTCGTGAAGTGTGTATAGTAACCGTGCCACGCGTCGCGGAAGGATCTGGGTAACCCCACGCGATGATTACGCTGCCTCGATCTCCGTGCATGCATTAAAACGACGCCTCGGTTCCGTAAAAGGCGGACCCACCAACGGTCGTGCTGACGGGAATGTCTGCCAGTGACGTGATTTGACCATGACTGGTGTAAGATTACGCTAGAGACCAAGTTCTGGCTTAGTTTGAATTTCGAGCGAGAAACCCGAATAATGTATTCATAGGTCCTACTTGTTTGCGACTTGGATCCTATTATTCCGTTTGAAGTTTCAGGAACCCTTCAAGATTGTGCAAGCCGAAGATCAAGCTAGATGATGATGAAATCCGACTCTGGATCTTGGAGGCTTCCGGGGGCTGCTGTTGGGGATATACTTTCCAGGTATCCTCACTGTGCCTCACTGACTAGGGTGGCCCACTTCGGGTTAGAGCTTTGCTTCACGGGCGGCCCAGTCAAAGAGAAGAGACGGAGTCTAGTCCGGCTATGGGAAGGCCCAGAAGACTTACCAACATAGGCCTGCTATGTTACTTGTAGTTCAAGATGTACTCTGTAACCGACTTTTAGTCGTAGCCGGATAGGTCTCTCCTGTAAACCCTAGGCCGGATATCTATATAAGTCGGCCTAGGGTAAGCCTTTAGGGCACCCTAACAATAGTCTACAATCTCAACTCGCACAGGCGAAACCCTTGTAA
Source organism: Avena eriantha (assembly GCA_910589775.1). Taxonomy (NCBI): domain Eukaryota; kingdom Viridiplantae; phylum Streptophyta; class Magnoliopsida; order Poales; family Poaceae; genus Avena; species Avena eriantha. The sequence continues at coordinate 138,620,621 of OU342740.1, read as the reverse complement.
CCCATATCCGGCTCTGCCGTAGTACTGGATTGCTAGCAGGAGTAGAATCCGTCCAAAGCTGGCGGATTCAAACATGGGTAAACTTGTGTGCTCACCGTCCCGGAATACTGTACGTCTCACACCCCTCTTCCACATGCCTCGAGGACCCCCCTCATGGCGTACTTGTCATCAATCCGAAGACATCTAAAACTTGCATAGGGCCAATTCGAGGGTGTTACATTACGGGATTCTTTTTCTACAGCCGCAACACGCGGACATGTTTCCTATAATAATAAAGTACAGAACGCTTCTATCAACCTGTTTTTAGACCTTTTTATGCTCCCACAAAATTGTTTATTACCCACCAATTCCACAGAACATTATTTTCTTTTTCTTTTCTCCCATCGACCTAGCCTAGTCCGTCCGTTGCTGCCTGCGCAAGCATGGTGCGCGGAAGCGGCGGGACTCCCCCGAGCAAAACTGCTATGTGCCAGCGCATTCCGCATCCGCTATGAAGTTCTTGGTGGGCACCACTGGCTGACTTAGCCCCTTCAGGCCCGCCTGAGTGGAGTCGCCGCAGCCACTCGTGACCTGCCTTTCTCTGCGCATGAGCCGCTGCATCGCTTGAGCGAAGGGAGGAGAGGTGGCTTGCAAGTGAGGAGGGGCGGGTGGCCACGTGTGAGGGGAAGGGCAGAGGAGGCAAGACGACGTATAGCGTGGACAGCTTAAGCGCGTGCAGGTACTGGTTGGGGCACCACACGGCAAGGACATGCAGAGGAGGTCTGGGCGAGCTGCAACGGGTGGCGCTGGGCGGTACAGAGAGGAGATCGTGGTGGGAAGGCAAGGCATATCGCCGGCCTATTGCTGAGGCACATGATGACGACATGGAGGTGCGCGGAACTGTTCTTGGTGGTGGGGCACGACGCTACTCGGAGGCGTGCTGGCGGGAGTGGCGGACGGGAGGGTCTGCAGGCGTGACAACAAACATCAGGGTGGAAGCCACCGGGGCTCTGAGCGAGGGCGGCTAGGAGAGCCGGGGCGACGAGGAAGGCAGTGGAGGAAGCTTAGGGGGAGGGCGTTGGTCGAGGATGAGCGGGTCGAGACGGGGCAAGGACGAGGCAGGACCCATGGCGTCCGGAGGCGAGGTTGTTGCAGCGGGGCAAAGAGGAGGGCGACCAGCGGCATCAATGGCAGCGCTGAAGAGGGGATGGTAGACGCGGCGCCAGGAATCCCGGGCTCCTGCCGGCTATGGTGCTCGCGGAAGCTCGGGCAACCTGGAGGGAGGCGCGCAGGGGGACGAGGGTGGCGGTGGCTGACGAGGGGAGGGCGACGGGAGCAACAATGAGCAGAGAGGCCAGGGGAATAATTATTGTAATTTTTTCCACTCCCGTTGCAACGTACCGGCATGTTTCTTATGAAGTACTGTATAAAAGAGTAGATAAAATAAAAATAACTAATGATTAAGACAAGAGGAAAAACTGGGACCAAGGTTATGAGTCGATGGACTTACGGGAAATTTTTGGATCATGCTGACATACTCAGAAAATATTAATTTTTGACCTGGTGCAACGCACGGGCATTTGTGCTAGTATATAAAAATCTTAATAAATCTGCTTCCTCGTAAAAATGTGTAGTCGCACTAACTCCCGATGATTTATTGTTTGCAAATCTGTGACCTAATTGATGCTAGCAAGTTCTAGTCGTTATTGTCTCTATTTTATTCTGGTACAGTTGCACATCATGGTGTCCAATGGTTGTTTCATCTAGGCCTTGTTGTACATAGTCGCTAGTGGTAGAACTGTTTTGTTGTCGCCCTCTGTTGTGAAGCTAGTCTGTTTATTCAGAAGTATCTTCTATTTACCATCGAGGTTAAGTCAAGTGCATGATGAATCCTTGTTTTTATGTTTGTCCGTTGTGTGAATGTGTGATTGTTTGTTCTTATTGGACTTCATATTCTTGTATCCAATTTTCTTAAACTCAGACTTGTTTCGATTCTTTCGCTTCGATTTATCTCTTCATTTTTACAAATATCATGTTTCTTATTTTTTGAGCTAAATTGGTGAGAAACTCTTCCAAACGTCTACTCCGATAAACTTCGGTGAGAATTGTTTGCTTGTGGGCTAGGCCGGTGGCTATTCTTTTTTATGTTAGTCCAGTAAGAGACTGTTCCGAGTGGCTAGTTCCGAATTAAGTTCGGTGAGTACTGGGCTAGTCCGGGCGATATATTCAGATATCTTTGTGTTATAAGTTTTCCTATTCTTTGTGTTATTTAAATAGTGTGGTAGCACTGCCGGGTACGACAAATACCTGGGGTGTTACAGCGGCGCATCCAATATTAGTGGTTAACTAGCAAAAATGCCTTGCACCGGGAAGATCGATCCAGTTCGCGTGGAGAAATTTTTGTCTTGCCTCAGAACACTCGAGCTGGATACTTTTATTATCTTGGCCAAACCTATTCACACCAGCTACGGAACAAAGAAACTATTTCCACTTCCTATATTGATATGATTTGTACACTCATACCGACTTCCTAAAAAAGCACAAACGTATTGTCTTTGCATACGCCTAATGCGGTGAGTGCATGCCGATGTTTTTCAAACCCGGGACATGTGTGCGTGCGTTGGGCTTCACGCATGTGTGCTTGTGAGTGTGTTCGAGTCCAAGGAGCGATCGACACCTCCGTCATTGGTCGTCCCCAGGCTTCACCTCAATGCGCGACCTCCAACGCAGCACCTAGCGCCCGCCGCCATGCTTTTGTCCTAGCCACCGCCACCTCTACCACGCTTCCCACCCACCCTTGGTCTGGAGCAAGCTGGCCCTACTGGCAGCCGCACGCCATCCAATTCCCGACTGAAGCATAGTGCATGCTCCGCCACCCCTCCTTTGTCCTCTCATCTCGACGGCTGGTCATGGCCTCGCCTGCTAGCCAGTCTCCCGGACCAGCACTTCGATCCTTGATGAAAGAAAAAAACGAGATGAAAGAAACGTGTGTGTAGTTAGGACGACGAGGGTAGTATGCTAACCTGGTTTCCGGCTGTCCCCGGTGACCAGCGAAAGTAAACATGTGAAAAACCAAGCACGAGGCAGGGGCTACTGATGCCCACCGATCAAGTGAGACACAACAAAGTATTGTAGTCCTATATGTAATTTGTTCGTTAAAAAAGTACAAAGAAACAAAAAGGAAAGAAGCAAAAAGGAAGTCATAACATTTGGACTCTGACATCGAACCGCCTTTGTTCTTAATTTCCACGCTCTTTATCACTTTCACCAGTGGTATCTATCGATCTCTAGTACAACAATATATTGCCACCACTCGTGAGCTTAAGAACCAACATACGTAGTTGCAGACTTGTAGTAGCGATTGGCCGTCCGCACGAGGCAGACTAGCACACGGTGCCTGCACTGCACACGTACGACATAGAGAGCCGAAAAAGAATCAGTGACCGCCTCCGATCAGGAGAGCAGCGGCCGCCGGGGCGTGTCGCTGCTGGTGCTGCACACGTACGATGTAGCGAACCAAAAAAGAATCAGTGATCGCCTCCGATCAAGAGAGCAGTGGCCGCGGCCGCCAGGGCGTGTCGCTGTTGGTGTTCGGCGAGCTCCGGTGAGTGGTGTAGATCTGTGAGTCCCTAACAGATGACGCTGACAACAACATCATCGTGGTCTCTTTTTTTTAAAGCATTATATATTAAGTCAGCAGGCCGTATCATTAAAAACCTCCCAGTCCCCTTAGGTACCCTGGTGAGGAAAATAATGCGTCAAAAAACATGCTGCTTTGGGATCAGTATATAGTTACATCATTTGTGAGGAGCTCACGAATAAAGTCTGGCGGATCCTCCAACCAGGTGGTATGGGGTTCCACCGCCTTACAAGCAAGCGTACGAGCTATTCTATTACTATCCCTATCACAGTGAGCAAAAAAAACATGGGCGAAAGCTCTGGCCAGGAAGGTGCCCTCCTAATAAATTGCCGCCGCCTCCCCAAAAGAGTTTCCTCCATCAAGCATTGTCGAAATCACATCCATACAATCACTATTAACAATGATCTTCGTACATCCAACCTGCCCAGCCAGAAGAAGACCGCCATGGAGGGCCTGGGCCTCCGCAGACGACACGTTAGACGTAGATGGAATGCCACAGTTGCTACCGGCGATAAAGTTACCATGATCATCGCGAATGACGGTACCCGTGGTACCTTTAGAAGAATCAGCAGTGAAGGATGCATCCACATTTAATTTCCAGCACCCTTCCTTGGGTTTCTCCCAGCCATCAACCCTGGAACGGGCATTCTTTTTTATGCGCTCTAAAGTAGTTTGTGGTGATTGCCTGGATTGCAAGAGAAGATTTTGTCAGTGATGAGACTGGTTCATTATGGACGAACTGTCTCCGCTGCCACCAGATATACCAACATGCAGTGATCACAAGCTCCTTCAAACCCACGTCATATATGTAGGGAGAGGGACGATCAGGAAGCAATAGAATGGCCTCCAAAACCCCCGACCCCAGTCTATCAACAATGCTCATTTCATTAATCAGATCAGCCAGGCCCAGAAGCTCCCAAATTTCTGCAATGCGAGGGCACTGAAAAAAGGTATGGATGGTGTCTTCACAATAGATATTGCATACCGGACACGTACTACTAACAATAATATGTCTATTGGCGAGGACATAGTTACACGGGATAGTCCCATGCAGCAATCTCCAAGTAAAGATCTTCACTTTCGCAGAGGTTTTGAGACTCCAGAGTTTACCCCAAACTGGATTTGTACTAGAAGTAGATTGGCCACATGTGCGTGAGATTTTCCTCCCATGTCTGTAGTCCCATTCAGTATAATAGGCTGATCGGACAGTAAAAATACCCGACTTGGTGTAGCTCCAGGAAACAAAATCCTCCATCATCCCCACAGCAAGTGGGATCTTGAGGATACGGATAACATCAACACTACTGAAGGATGACCGAAGCAGCTCCTCATCCCAAGATCTTGAAAGAGGATCAATTAGTTCAGAAACTTTTGATAAGACTACATTACCTCAGGGGAGATCACCTTCCGGGATGGCAAGGAAGGGATCCATGGGTCGTTCCAGATATCAACATGTTCACCACTGCCAATCCGCCAGGTGCAGCCTTTTGAAAGTCTGAATTCCAGCAAAGATACTTTGCCAAGTATAAGAAGAGCCTTTTTTCAATTCAGCATTAAGAAGATCACCAGAAGGATAATACTTTGCCCTACGGACTTGGGCACACAATGATTCTGGTTCACAAAGAAGACGCCAGACTTGTTTAGCCAACATAGCAAGATTGAAGCTTTCAAGGTCACGGAAACCCATACCACCCTTCTTCTTCGGCACGCACATTTTCCACCAAGCAAACCAGTGCATATGTTTCTTATCATCATCACCTCCCCACCAATACCGGGACATAGCATCTATGAACCCTTTAATTACCGATTTAGGGAGTCTGAATACCGACATCGCATACGCAGGGATAGCTTGCGCGATAGCTTTCAAAAGAACCTCCTTGCCTCCGAAGGACAACATCTTCTCCATGTAACCTTTCAATCTACTACAGATTCTATCAACCAAGTGCATGAAACAATCGGATTGGTCAATACCAATAAGGGGCGGCAGTCCCAAATATTTGTCCGTAATTTCTTCAGTCATAATATCAAGCTCCACACAGATCAACTCCTTTACCTCAACAGTAGTACAGGGACTAATGAAAATACTAGATTTATTTGCACTCACCAATTGCCCCGAGGAAGCACAGTAGTCATTCAGAACTCTGTGTAAGGCTTGAGCATTCGAAGAGTCAGCTCTCATAAGAATAAGAGAGTCATCAGCAAATAGCAAATGAGACCCAGAAGGAGCATTGCGACAGACCTTCACACCAATGATGTTGCCCGCCTCCTCTTCATACTTCAGCAAGCTTGATAAACCTTCAGCACAGAGCAAGAAAAGGTAAGGGGACAGAGGATCCCCCTGACGAAGCCCACGAGACGGCTTAATAGGTACAGACTCATTGCCGTTAACCCGGACTTGATAATTGACTGAGGAAACGCAGTTCATGATCAAGCTGACCCAGTCAGGGTTGGACCCCAACCTGATCATAATCTTCTCCAGGAAAGACCATTCAACGCGGTCGTAAGCTTTATGCATATCTAGCTTGATAGCACACAAGCCATATTTCCTAGTCTTCTTGTTCTTTATGCTATGATAGGACTCATACTCCACCAAGAAATTGTCCGTGATTAACCGCCCCGGAACAAAAGCACTTTGATTAGAGGAGATGATTTCCGGTAGTATAACTTTCAGCCTCTTTGCAATAACTTTCGAAATGACTTTATACAGGACATTGCATAAGCTAATCGGTCTGAACTGAGTGACTTTCTCTGGATTGTCCACTTTTGGGATGAGAACAATAGTAGTATTATTCCATCCTTCAGGAATCAGTCTTGAGTTAATGGCCAAGAGAACTTCATCAATTAATTCCTCACCGAATAAGGACCAATACTTTTTAAAGAAAATGGCGTGGAGACCATCTGGCCCTGGAGCTTTTAGATCTCCAATATCAAACAAAGCTTTCCTTACTTCCTCTCTAGTATATTCCGCGCATAAAACATTATTCATATCCGGGGTGACATACGGTTTCACTTTGTGTATGACCGCATGATCAGGTTCCTCGACTTCCTTCGAGAAAAGACCAGCAAAGTAAGTGCGAACGTGGTCACAAAGTTGGTCCTGATCCTCAATCCAATCCCCTGAATTAGATTTTAGCTTTTTGATAAGATTTCGCTTCCTCCTAGCAGAAGCAAAATTGTGGAAAAAATTTGTATTTCTATCATCGTACTTCATCCAGTTAGCCTGGCTACGTTGAACCCATTTGATCTCCTCTTGTTCATGTAGATTCTCAATTTCAAGCTGAATCGACTGTTGGCGGGCAGTAGCCTCATCTGACAACGGCCCATCCATGATAGTATTGAGCTCTCTCTGAAGCTCGTCAATGCGCTGGCGAGGCTTCTTCAAAATTTCACGATCCCATACATGTAATGCCGCATGCACGTCTTGAAGCTTCTCAGCTAAGCTCGCATGGCCTCCGGACTGGGCCGAGGCCCAAGCATCGTTCACAGTTGTATCAAAAGACTCCTCGAGTAGCCAACGAGCTTCAAAGAATTTCTTCCCACGTGGTCGTGAAATGTTTGTGGATTCCAGATAAGAACAATCAATAGTTATTGGACGGTGGTCAGACTTTTTGAAATCTTCAAATTCCACCTCTGATCACAAACCACCCTATCAAGCCTTTCTCTCATTCTACCTCTCCTCCAAGTAAACTGATAACCAACGTATCCTAGGTCATCAAGATTGCAATCAGAAAGAGCATCGCGGAATGCTTGCATACACCTTTGTGGTCTCAGATTACCACTTTCTTTTTCTGAATTAGTGAGAATCTCGTTAAAGTCCCCCAAGAGAACCCAGGGTAAATCAACCATTGCCTTTAAGTCTCTCATATAGCCCCAAGTAAGGTGCTTTTGATCACCTCTAGGCTCCCCATAGATCCTAGAAATTTGCCAGGCAACATCACTTCCCTCATCGATCCGTATATCTAGGTAATTGTTATGAACCTGGCTAGAAGTGAGATTAATATCATTCCGCCAAAGAAGTAGGAGACCACCACTTCTACCATTGCTCTCTGACATGATCATATGGTCAAAGAGCATCTTGCGCTTCAGATTTTCCGCCCTAGCTTTACTCAGATATGTCTCAGACAGGAAAAGAACATCCGGTTTTAGTTGTGTCTGGAGTTCGAGGAGCGCACGAACTGCCGCAGACTTACGCAGCCCACGACAGTTCCAGCTTATGATTTTCATTGCTGTCGGACAGGCTCCTCTTGGGAGACCGCCGATCCTTGGGAAGTGGAGTTAGCTCTGTCCTTCTTCGAGCGTTTAGCCCGAACATTCGTCACACCAGAGTCAGAAGGTGGAGTTTTGTCCCCATCAGTTATCATGTCGTCTGGCTTATCAATTCCGTCAGCAAGAGTATCGGTTACGATTGTTGGTTCTACCATCCCCAGCTCTACCCTGCGCTTAGCTAAGGGATCGCCCATCACAACTTTATCTGTATCCATATCCTTTGCAGGACTAGAAGCCGTATCATTCAGATCAGTATCATCTGCTTGTCCTTCGGCAAGTGTTAAGGCATTATATTTCTATATTTGGTTATCACCTCTTCCACGCCCAAGGGGAGTACGATTTGCACCAGTTGTTAGAGGGTTTCTCCCACGTCCATGATCACCAGCCCTTCCACCACCACGGGAGGCATTAGAACCTCTCCCTCCACGTCCATGCCATGTTTCCCAATCAGCCTTTAAAAATCCACCCCATTTAAGTGTCTCTTCGTCATGTTCTCCAGTACCACACTCCAAATGAGAATGTCCAAAATATCCGCAAGCACCACAAAACCTGGGAATTTTCTCGTATTGAATTTGGTAAATTTCCCTCTTTTTTTCCCTAGAGATAGTGACCACTCGAGCCAGAACCTTCCTTACATCCAGCTTAACTCTAACACCGACAAAGTTACCCAGCTCGTTCATATCTGTCTCTACTTTTAGAGCCTTTCCAACCTTCTTCTCTATCAGGTTCTTGATTAAAGCAGCTTTCCTGTAGCCCACTGGGAGTTTATGAATTTGTATCCAAGTATCAAAAAAGTTCAGGTCCACTGTATCCGGAGAAGCTAGACCATCATACTCCTCAATGCATATGGCGTTTTGTCTGAATAACCAAGGACCACCTTCAGTAACCTTTAACCAATCTCCAAGACAATTGCATTGGACGATAAACAATTTTTCTTCAAGGTGCTGAAAATCCATCCGCTGCGCAGGAGTCCATGCGTTCCTCATATGCTGTTCAAAGGTAATGGGACTAAACTGATTCGTAGCATGAACACGCAAAAGGGCCATCCACTTCAAACCTTGTTTCGGGGCTGATTCCTCATCCTCAAAAACTAGGTCGTCAAGTTCATCTTCTTCCAACCCCAGACGCTGTAGCAGATCCCCGATCGCCTCGTCCTTCTTACTTTCTGATCCGCCCGCCTGAGATGACGACGAAGCAGGACTCGCCATAGAAAACGCGATCCTCTAACAAACCTTCAAAACCAGATGCTTTCCCCGATCCGCCCCAGAGACCAAACCGTGATGAAGTCAACACCATGAGCGGTCGAGGGGGGAGAGAGACCCCGACGTAGGGCACAGGGGGAGATCCGATCGGAGGAAGAGAGAACCCCACGCCGGCGCGAGCACCGGAAGCGGGGGCAGAAACCCTAGTCGCTCTGGTTTATCGCTAGAGCCCTAGGTCCAGTATATCGTGGTCTCCTTGTTCAACGTGCTCATGCAGCAAATGTGGACAAGCTGGAGGCGTATGTTCACCGCACCTCGAGCTGTAAATAAAGAAAGAAAGAAAGAACGAGCAATTATCTTATTACTTATGGGTGGCACAGTGGGTAATATCCTTAAACTGTAGGAGCAAAACGTCATAAAAAGTGTAGGAAGAGGAGAAACACTCATTTCTTTATTATTAGGTATAGATGAGCCCCCCTATCCAACATCCTCAACAATTCCAAAGAAATACGACGTGTCTCCCTTTGGGGAATTGAGTTATCCCCTCGGGACGTCACGTACGAGAAACACAAAACAATAGTCTCAGGTACTACACGATTTCATCACGGAGTGCTTGGAACTCCAAAGTGTGGGTCCGCCAGATCTCTCGAGTGCTTGGACCATGTACTTGGACGGATCCAAGAACAGAGGGAGCAGGCATTAGTGTCATACTGGTGTTGCCACATGGAGATAAGATACGGTACACACTTCGGATGAGCTTCCCGAACGCATCCAACAATGAGACAGAATACGAGGCCCTATTGCATGACATGCGCATGGAAAGGCATGTGGTGCAACTCACCTCAGAATCTTCGGTGACTCAAACATCATTGCACAACAAGCAATGAACAAGTGCGACACCATCAGTGACAACATGATCACATACTGTGACATGAACAATATCATGGAGGGCCAATTTGACGGATGCTAGGTCTCCCACATTAGCAGGGGGAGCAATGAGGAAGCCGGTGATCTGGCAAACATCGGCCCCCTCTGCCTACCCATACCACCAGGAGTGTTCTGGGTGAAAATCAGCGAGCGATCCATCAAAGTCAAAAAAGACGCAGATGACAAGGAGCTGAAAAGGCGCAAAGGGGTGAAACCACAAGCTGACTCGTAGACCACACCAGAGCCCGAGGACGTTGAAGAACTCGAAGACGTCATGATGATTGAGCTCACTTGGATGCAACCGTACTTGGCTTACAACATGAACAACAAACTCACGACACAATCGAAGCACGAAGGATAACCCGTCGCTCCAAAGCTTTCAGATAGTAAAAGGACAACTGTACAAATGGAGTATATCGGGCATCCTCCAAAGATGAGTCACACCCGAAGAAGGGGAAATAATCCTCAAGGACATCCACGAGGGAGTATGCGACCATCACGCCAGCAACCGAGTAATAGCAGCAAAGTCCTTCCAAGTAGGATTTTACTAGCTCACAATGGTCCAGTACGCCAAGGACATTGTACGCACATGCGAGGCATGCCAGCGATTTGTCACAAAACCGCACGCACCCACAACTGAGCTAGCTCCCATCCCTTTGGCTTGGCAGGCCGCCCTGTGGGGACTCGATATGGTAGGCAAGCTCCATAGATCATCTCCCGGCGGACACGTCTTTTTGCTCGTCGTAGTCGAAAAATTCACCAAGTGGATAAAGGAAATGCATGTTACGACCCAAGGCGCTACATCAGCCATAAAATTCATAAAGTTGATTGTTTTCCACTTTGGGGTGCCGCACAACATCATCACAGACAATGGATCCAACTTCACCTCGGGGGAGTTCCATGATTACTGCAAAGAGATGGGCATACAACTGAACTACGCATCGGTTTTCCACCCACAAACTAACGACCAGGTGCAGAAGGCCAATGGGCTCATGTGGAGCGGCATCAATAAAAGACTCTTGGCACCATTTGAAAGAGAAAAAAGCGCTTGGGTAGAAGAACTACCCTTCGTCTTGTGGATCCAACTAACAACTCCAAATACTGCTATGCAGGAAATATCTTTCTTCCTAGTCCACGGAGTTGAGGCCGTGCTTCGAGTAGAAATAACCCATGAGGCTCCACGAGTCACTTCATACGATGAAGCTGCCTCCATAGAGGCACTCGAATATGATGTTGGTGCACTCAATGAATCCTGAGACATCACACTCACCGGATTAGCAATATACCAGTAGAACTGGCGCAACTATCATAACCGTCGAACTACATCCTAGGTCCTTCAACATAGGGCACATGGTCCTTTTCCTTAAGCAGGATGGCCACCACAAGCTAGAGTAACCATGGAAAGGACTCTACATTGTTACAGAAGTGATCCCTGGGGGAGAATATTGCCTCTAGAACAAGAAGACATGAGTCAAGTACTCCAGTCCATGGAACGTTGCGCAGCTGCGACGTTTCTACGCCAAGGATTTTTTATTTTCCGCATCTTGTGTTCAATAAGGCTTACGTCCGGACTACTTAGCTCAAACTCGTATTTGCTTACAATAAGGCCTACAACCAGGCGATCACGCCAAAATATGTACCTCCATATTCGACAATAATAAAGCTAAGTTCTCTCAAACTAAGTCTCATTTTCAAATTTCATTATTCATTGTACCTAACAGTCGGCGGCTTGATGTCTACGCACTTCTATTCTTGTAGACAGTTGTTGGGCCTCCAAGTGCAGAGGTTTGTAGAATATCAGCAAGTTTCCCTTAAGTGGATTACCCAAGGTTTATCGAACTTAGGGAGGAAGTGGTCAAAGGTATCCCTCTCAAGCAACCCTGCAATCAAGATACAAGAAGTCTCTTGTATCCCCAACACACCGAATACGCTTGTCAGGTGTATAGGTGCACTAGTTCGGCGAAGAGATAGTGAAATACAAGTGGCATGAATAATTATAAGTGGTAACGGTGCCAGAAAAGAGCTTGAAGGGTATGAAGAGACTAAAGGCAATCTGAAATAAAGATGGAAGCAAGCAAACATGTAACAGATCTAGTTGCAAATGATGTTTCAATGCTTAGAAACAAGGCCTAGGAATCATACTTTCACTAGTGAACACTCTCATATAAATATCTTCTCTTTATGATACTATTCTGAACTAATCTCCGGTTGGACACTCTAATCCATGGTAAGGCTATAACATCACTCCTCAAAGTTCGCTTTCCCCATCTAGATAACCCCACACTGTCACCTTGAGCGCTAGATGGTTCCAACAAACACCACAATTTCATAGAGATATCCAACTCCAAATATAACTCCTAACAAGTATTTGTAATATCTAGCCTAAGTGCCACCATGGTGTGCACGGTGTCACTTTCATACACATGGGGAGAGCCAGAGATCTATTAAAGCACTTGAGTAACAAGGTAGATCTACTTGATTACAAAGCTCATGATCACAATATGATCATGCATAGAGAGATGAACACATAGCTACCGGTAGAACCCTTAGACTCGAGGAAGATCTACTCTCTCGTCATCATGGGAATCAGCAACGACGATGGAGATCGATGGAGATGGCTCCAGGGGCACTTCCCCGTCTCGGCAAGGTGCCGAAATAGAGAGTTCTATCCCTCGAATCTCCTCTTCGGTGGCAGCGGCGCTGCGGAACTTCTCGTGGCTGGAGGCATGACGATTTAGGGTTTTCGTCCCGGGGGTAATTTTATAGGCGAAGGGGCGAGGTCGGTGGCCGGCCAGGGGGCCCACACCATGCCTTGGCGCGACCTAGGGCTGCCCGCGCCTAGGGGTGGTGTGGCCGCCCTGTGGCCCCCCATCGTCTCTCCTTTGGACTCCATGTGTCTTCCGGTAAAATATCAACTTTGCCTTTTGTCCGGTCCAATTCCAAAAATATTGATTTTCTGTCTTTTCTGGAACCAAAAAACAGAAGAAAACAGGCAACTGACACTGTGGCATCTTGTTAATAGGTTAGTTCCAGAAAATGTGTAAAATATACTCCAAAGTGTGGACAAAACATAAGAAAGTAGATTTAAAACAAGCCTGGAACATCAAAAATTATAGATAAGTTTGCAACGTATCAACATCCCCAAGCTTAAGTCTTGCTCGTCCTCGAGTAGGTAAGTGATAAAAAGAAAAGAATAATTTTTTAGGTGACATGCACCATCACAATCTTGATCAAGGCATATTGATAGACGGGATCAAAGAACTTCAACATAGCATGAAAGATAAAGTTCTAACAATAAGACATAGCAACTATGTTGTAACATGAAAAGGCACAAACAAAAGATTCATGAATAACAATGCTTTGCAAGACGTTTGTTTGTTTCACATAAAGAAAACATAATGATAATGGTATTCAGCTTGTCCCTCATAGAGTAGCAAAACATAAATGCATAGGACACCTTCAAAGTTCATAAGGGTGACTAGATACAAATAGTTTAAGAACAAGCAATATCAAAGTTATGCACATTAAACTAAGTATGGCCACTATGGTCTCTTAATAGGTGCATAAAGATAGAAGATGGAGACTCAACATAAAAGTAAAAGAAAGTCCTTCTTAGAAGGAAGCAGGGATTCAAGTCTCATAAAGAGCTTCCAAAAATTATGGTACTTATTAGCTTTCAGCTCTCATTTCCCCTATCATAAGCATCTTCAAGTGAGTAAGGTTAAAGTGACACAACTAAGAGGATATGCGTGACAAGTTATAAGTCGAAATCTCATGCCCCTTGCTTACGAGTACCGAAACTCATGCTACTCGACTTCAGTCACAAGTAAGCTCTTATCATTTTAAATACATATGTATCATAGAGAACCACCAACGGGGTACCCCTTGCACATGATACATGAGCTATCCCATAATCAAAATGACAAGGCAAGCAGACAATGAGCATCTTAGCAATCTTCTTATTTACCATGTGAAAAAGGTGCTTGTTTCTCTCTTTCCTCTTTTCTCATCTTTTTTGTTTTCTTCTTTTTCTCAATCTCTATCTCTTTTTTATAAGAAGAATGCTTCATAGATTGCTCACTATGGTGATGCTGCAAGTTTCCACCATGATTAGGTATGGCTTAGGCTAGCGGCCTAGGCGTTTCTCTAACACACATACAAACTCTATGATCTTACAAGTTCCCCTTTTATTTCACACCGCCTTGATCTATAAGCAAAAGAATCATGATATCAACGGAATAATAAGTGCAATGTTGAAAGCGTTCCCCATGATACATGGTTCTGCTAACTTCAACTTATAAAGCGCAAGCATATACGCAACAAGGATAGACACAATGGTTCAAGTTTATTAAATGCAAGAAAGGAAAGTGTGCCATCAAGTTCGTGAGAGCTTTAATCACTAATTTTCACATAACAAGTTTAATTCGGAAGGTATATAAAAACATGAATATAGCTGGAATAGCAAATGCTAATAGGTAGGTATGGTGGACTCTTTGGAATAACTTGGTTTTATTTGGAGTTGGATGCATGAGTGGAACTCATACTTGGTTATGGAGGCTAGCAAAAGACTGGGAGCGACCAACTAAGAGAACAATAATGGCCATAATCATGCAAAGCGACAAAACATTATTAATTAAAGCATAAAGTGATATTACAAGTCAAAAACTAAATGATCATAGAGGCTATGGTGACTTGGTATAGTCTTAACATGGTGTGAGCATGCGCCAAGTCAACCCAAATAAAGCATCAAAGGATAATACCACAATACTATGCTTTAATATGCTAAAATAACGCATGATCCTTTCAAGGCACATTAAGCAATCTCAATTGTTTATAATATGTCATGCTACAGCAATAATCACTAAGCATAAAGCCAAAAAAATATCAAGTATGACTTGATAAAGTCTAAGTCACAGTCAAAAACAAGCCCTTTTTATACCACTTAAGCATGAACTTTCCTACTCTTTTCCAATCCAAACCAACTTATTTGAAAGAACTCGCAAAGATAATAATAAATAAAGATCAGTGAGCTTGTCTCACAAATCCAAAAGAAAGAACTAAAAAATTCTAAGCTGAAAGCACAAGAAAACTGAGGCTAAACCCAGTGCTAGCAAAAGAGAACGCTCACAAAACAATAAGAATGAAAACTAGAGTGCTCTAAACAATGAAAGTAGAGTGCGTCTCTCTCCAAAAGAAGTGTTGGGATCCAACCAACTTATTGCAGCAAACCAAGCAAACTAACCAGACAAAAACCAAAAACAAAAACGAAAACGAAGACGCTCCAAGAACAACACAACTGTGCATGAAACAATAAAAATGAAGTGTTTGGAAGAAACCTGAGATTTTTATTGATGAAGAAGGCGATGCGTTGGGCATCCCCAAGCTTTGACGCTTGTACTTCTTGGATATTTCTTGGGGTGACATGCGTGGCATCCCCAAGCTTGAGATTTAGTCCATTCTTCATCTCATTACATCATTCTTTCCATACACCTGAAAATTTTCCTTCATACAAAACTTCACACAATCTTTATTAGCAACATTAGTGTACTCAAGATAATAAGTCTTTGTGTTCAGTTTCAACACCAATAAAACTTCCATTAAAACAAAATATACTGTAGCACTTCACTCAAAAAGCTCAATTTCCCAAAAGAACTCAAAAAGGAATCAACAAGAAGCAAATGCAAATAATGGCAGGAATCTATCAAAACAAACCAGCAGGTAAAACTAATTTTTCGAAGACCTTTTGTAGCTCAAATCGAAAAGTGTTCAACTAATGAAAGTTAGATAACGACCTGGGGCAGAAGCACAAAAATTCAAGCCTCAAAACGACAAACAGAGATTTTACACGAATACATTACTTCTCAAGCAACTTTCCCAAGCATTACTTCTCTCTCATTAGAGGTTACTCTTGGCACAAAAAACCACACAAAAATGATAAGGAGATGTTATTACTGAAGCAATAACTTCCAAGACTCAACTAAAACTTTTGGGTTATCTCCCAATAAGTACTTTCTTTAACGCCTTTAAGTTAGGCATGATAGTTTGAGAAGATGCTCACATAGGAAATATGAATTGAAGTAAAAGAGAGCATCAAGAAGCAAACTCAAAATACATTTAAGTCTAACCCACTTCCTATGCATATGAATCTTGTAAAGAAACAAGTCATGAAAACACAAAGCAACAAGCATAGGAAAGGAAAACAAGTGCAACTTCAAGACTTTCAATATAAAGAGGAGAAACTTAATATTATTGAGATGCATAAAACCATCATTCCCTCTCTCATAATAACTTTCAGTAGCATCATGAATAAAATTAACAATATAAATATCACATAAAACATTATTATCATGAGCCACATGCATATAATCATTATTACTCTCCACATAAGCATAGTCATCCTTATCAATCGTATTGGGAGCAAATTCAACAAAATAGCTACCATTATTATTCTCATCACCATAATCATCAAATATAGGAGGCATATTGTAGTCATAATTAATTGCCTCCTCAATAGTAGGTGGACTAAAAATATCATATTCATCATTGGAATCATCATATATTGGAGGTTTGGTATCATCATAAGCAATATAATAGCTATCTTCCAAAGCTGGGGAACTAAAAAGATCATTTTCATAAAAACTAGCTTCCCCAAGCTTAGACTTTTCCATAGCATTAGCAATAATGGTGTCCAAAGAATTCATACTAACAACATTGCTATTAGCATGCAAATAAAGTTCCATAGGTTTTTTAGTTTTCTCTTCAAACACTTCATGTCCTAACTCAAGATAAATACTATAGAGCTCTCTAATTTTGTTGTTGTTTTACATTAAGCCTAACTAGTGAAAATAGGAAACAAAAAGACAAAATTGCAGAATCTAAAGGAAATAACTTCGAGCACTCACATCAGAGGATGTGAGTACCTTTTACCTTACCTCCCCGGCAACGACGCCAGAAAATAGCTTGATGTCTATGCACTTCTATTCTTGTAGACAGTTGTTGGGCCTCCAAGTGCAGAGGTTTGTAGAATAGCAACAAGTTTCCCTTAAGTGGATTACCCAAGGTTTATCGAACGCAGGGAGGAAGTGGTCAAAGGTATCCCTCTCAAGCAACCCTGCAATCAAGATACAAGAAGTCTCTTATGTCCCCAACACACCCAATACACCTGTTAGGTGTATATGTGCACTAGTTCGGCGAAGAGATAGTGAAATACAAGTGGTATGAATAATTATAAGTGGTAACGGTGCTAGAAAAGAGATTGATGGGTAGGAAGAGACTAAAGGCAATCTGAAATAAAGATGGAAGCAAGAAAACATCTAACAAATCTAGTTGCAAAAGGTGTTTCAATGCTTAGAAACAAGGCCTAGGGATCATACTTTCACTAGTGAACACTCTCATATAAATATCTTCTCTCTATGATTTATTCTGAACTACTCTCCGGTTGGACACTCTAATCCATGGTAGGGCTATAACATCACTCCTCAAAGTTTGCTTTCCCCATCTAGGTAACCCCACACTGTCACCTTGAGCGCTAGATGGTTCCAACAAACACCACAATTTCATAGAGACATCCAACTCCAAATATAACTCCTAACAAGTAATTGTAATCTCTAGCCTAAGTGCCACCATGGTGTGCACGCTGTCACTTTCACACACATGGGGAGAGCTAGAGATCTATTAAAGCACTTGAGTAGCAAGGTAGATCTACTTGCTTACAAATCTCATGATCACAATATGATCATGCATAGAGAGAGATGAACCCATAGCTATCAGTATAACCCTTAGCCTCGACGAAGATCTACTCCCTCGTCATCATGGGAATCAGCAACGGCGATGAAGATGGTGGTGGAGATCGATGGAGATGGCTCCGGGGGCACTTCCCCGTCCCGGCAGGGTGCCAGAATAGAGACTTCTGTCCCCCGAATCTCCTCTTTGGTGGCGGCGGCGCTACGGAACTCTTCATGGCTGGAGGCTAGACGATTTAGGGTTTTCGTCCGGGGGGATTTTATAGGCGAAGGGGCGAGGTCGGTGGCCGGCCAGGGGGCCCACACCATGCCCTGGCGTGGCCTAGGGCTGCCCGCGCCTAGGGGTGGTGTGGCCGCCCTGTGGCCCCCCTTCGTCTCTCCTTCGGACTCCATGTGTCTTCCGATAAAATATCAACTTTGCCTTTTGTCCGGTCCAATTCCGAGAATATTGAATTTTTGGCTTTTCTGGAACCATAAGAGAATAAAACAGGCAACTGGCACTGTGGCATCTTGTTAATAGGTTAGTTCCAGAAAATGTGTAAAATATACTCCAAAGTGTGGACAAAACATAAGAAAGTAGATATAAAACAAACATGGAACATCAAAAATTAGAGATATGTTTGCAACGTATCAGGGCTGTATCAATTTATCATCGCAATATGCCTAATACTCACGGGCTTTGCCAAGCTAGCTTAGTCAAGTACACCCGATACTTGGGGGTTGCGTTAACTAAGCTTAGCACAAATGCACCCGATACTCGGGGTGACATCGCTAAAAACTAATAAACTTTGAGCACCAAAATACTCGAAACGCCATGACCCAAGTAGTTGGTTTAACCTAACCGGCAGCAGGCTAACAAAAAGGTCTCGTGTAAAAAGTACTTAGCGCAAAAAGCTTCGACAAAAAACTGCATTATATTTTCATCAAAAACTTTGAGTCACAACCATTTTACAAGTACACAACTATTTTTATAGGAACCAACTCAATAGTTACACGGGAAATTTAATGAATTCTTCATCGCTTTCAAGAAGATGGCGAATAATACGGATAGCCAGACAACGAGCATCTTTATAATGAATTCAAACCTCTGCTCTAACCATGCTCTCTTTAAGAACAATTGGTTCTTCGTTAGAGGGTGGCCGTATAAGGAGCCTGTGTGCAAAATTCTCCTGCCTGATCCTTGAATTGTTTGCTTCTATGATTTCCATCCTTTGCTTTTCATATTCTGGTTTTGTGGCCAGGGGTGGGGGTTCTTGTTGCTGCGAAGAAGCCTTTCTCTTTTCTCCTCGTGCCATCTAACATAATCTACGAAAACGATGGGAATAGATTGAGCCATGCCGAAGGCGCATATGGTACTGGTAGTAAAGGGAAATGGACACAGAGTTGTGTAAGAAAGGAAGACTTACTAATGACCTAGGCGACATCAGGGATGCATGGCGGAGGGAAGGCGGAGGCAGGCAGCCAAGGCAGGAGGCAGCGGACGGGAGTCACTTCTGGCCGTATTCGATCGGTGTCGATGGTGTCAAGGGTTTAGTGTCGAGTGGAATGGGTATTTTGCAAAGGGGAAAGCGATAGATATGCCTTTGGAGGGGCGCTACAATATGATTTCATGCGGGTCATTCAAAATCTTAGCGGGACCAGCAAAAAGAGTGGTGGGAAAAGCGACAAGTGGGGTGGGAATAGGGAAATCGATGGTAGGATGCGACAAATATGATTACCGTGCTAAATAGCACCTCAAATGGCACAACAATGGTGATAAATTCAACATCATGACCAAATGGTTCCACTGGCTAACCAACTTTTGATGGTACCTTTTTCTTGTGCAAGTCCCACAAGAGTGCCGACGATGGAGGTATTTGGTTAGTGCGCGGGTCCACAACATTACAAGTGACTACTAAGATCATTACAGAAGATCCAGAAAATCCTCCTCAGTATAATGAGTAGAATAAAGACCAAAATAAAAATAGAAATAACAACTCGTAGACTAACCTAAGATTAAGTCTACCCTCAATTCTATTAGGCTTTCAATTACCGCTATAGAAATACGTTCTATTTTTTAGGATTGAACTTCTATCTACTTGAAGCTCTATCTTCAACATGATGGATATAGTTGTTGGATCTACAATCTGTACTTGGTAGCTTTGATAGTTTGTAGTAATTCTCAGCTGTAACTTATTTGGTTTGATGATGTCTTCAGTAACTTTGAAATCTAGAAAATGTTAAGAAGATACAGTTGATTACGTTCGTACTCAGAAATTTCACTAAAGTGGACTGTTTGATGGACTATATATAGCCATAGACCATAGATCTAAAGCTATGTAAGTTTTCTGTAAACATTTCTTCCAATGGTTGCTTTTATTCTAAAAATCTATGTCTATCAGTCTTTATAGGTTTACTAGAACTTTATTGTGTTCATTTCCTGCTGTGTAGGTAGCTCCTTTCTAGAACAGAGAATAACATGCCACACTTTTTTCATACTCTGTAGAGATATGTTGCTTTACCAATAAGAGACCAAATCCTTGTTGCATAATCGAGCGATCTTTCACATCCACACTTCCTTTGGTGTGGGCCTAATCGATGATCCAAGACGATCACGACCCTTCTCCGCGACCCTATATGTCCACCAAAATTTGTAAGAAAAACCAGCCCCTAGTATCCCCCATCAAAATGGTAGAACCTACCTTTGATAACCCCTTACAAACCCTCATAGATCCCAGGTATCGTGGGGGCATTAAGGGGTCCCACCCATATGATGGATCCTCATCAAGAAATCTACAACGCCACCTCGCCACAATAAGGTGGTCCATTAACATGTGAAAGAAAGAAGATCCAACTGACTTTCCTATCCCATGCCAGATCTTATGGTTAACGCGTAATATACAGTGCCAGACTCACTAACAATATTGGTTATTAAATCCTAGATGATACATTCTCGTGGGAATGGAACCTCCATCAACCACATACATCATACCATGGTTCCATTTGCTACCATACTAGGTTACCACCACTCGGGTCGATAACCAGTAAGTCATATTATTATGAAAATAGTATTTTCTGCCATTCTTTTCAAAATGCAGGTGATAACAATAGTAGATTGCAACTACTTGATATAGAATAATCAAAGGACATGAGAAAGTATGAACTTTCCATTTTGACTACAATATTATGCAATCAAGGTCTTCTAGTCGATATAAATCGAAATCTAAAACAACATCATCGGTCCTGTAAGGAATAATGTATAAATAAGCAATATGGTATTATGCATAAGATATGCGATGCATTTGCATTATACCCTAAACCCGAAAATAAACTTTGTTGGCTTAGTATTTGTTGAGTTGTGGTGCTTTCTTTAGAATGGGTGGTCCTTTTACATTGGTTCCTCCATTGCAGTTCTTATTAAGTTTGTGATGGTTTTAGGAAATGTCAAGTTTAGTACATAATTATACAACAAGAGAACACATACTTGCTTATAATTGGTCACACCTTATGATTTAAGAATTGGGTATTCACTTTGAGACTTAAAGGAGCCATTAAAGTTTATGTGTGATGTATTTTAAAAGAATAACTTTTGAAGAAAATATTATTTAATGAATAAAAAGCATTACTATGTGGAATCCTTTGGCAATAAAAAATAGGTGCAAAATTTTATTATTAAAAAATGAATATTACTTTTTAATTCTTAAAAACTTTCTTTGATCTTTTTAAATAAACATCATCTATTTTTTTTACAAATGGTGATTAAGTGATTAATGGTTCTAAAAAATACCATTGATTATTCATAATTTATCTAGTACTAAATTAACTTTATGTACTTAAATAAATTATAATTATTTTAAAAAATTTAAATAGATTTTTTATTTATAAGTTATATAGAAAGTATTTTCCTTTTCTTTAAATATAATAAATGGATTTAATAATCCCTTTTTATAGCCTTAATTTTTGAAAACTCTAATTTTGCTTAGAATTTTATAAGTAGTGTTTTTATAAAATACTACAATATTTATTAGACCAAAATATATTTTTATGATATTTTTAATATGTTAAGATAATATTTAATCTATTTTAAAGTCTTATAATAAGACCTAATATTTAGATTATAAAATCCTTATGAAAAATCCAATTTTGCATTTTCTGAGATATTAGAATATTGGGTATAACTAAAATGATATTTATTTATTTTTAGCATTTTTGTGGATTTTTATATCTCCATTTAGAATTACCGGAATTTGTTTTATCATTTTCCCAGAATAAAAAATAAAAACTAGGGCCCACTAGTCAGACCTGACTAGGTATAAGCCAGCCATACCATCCCAGTCGGTCTAGATCGGTCAAACCGACCGCACCATACCTCCTTGTCCCCCTCGTGTGTGCCCTTGCGATGCTAGAGTCGCCGCCGCTATTGCCGTGCTGCCACAGCCAACTCCGACCATCTTGGCCACCGTCGCTAGTAGCGGACGATGCGCCACTCGACGCTACACCCTACCATCCATGTCCATTTTATTATTGCCACCTCTAGCGCCCTCTTTCGCCCCATACCTATGGCTAGGATTCTGGTCTCCATTGCCTTAGTTCTTCGGTGGCTCCAGTGGTTATGGGGTCGAATTGGTGGTGACATAGGATGCAATGGTGGTCGTCTACCCCCGCCATCTTTCGTCGACATGGTGCAGCTGTTGGCGTGGCTCAGGGCGAGTTGAACACTACGGTGCTCCCCGTGCCTCCGTGCCATAGCCACCATATTTACCTTCTTTGTTTCCTCTTTAATCACCTAGCGAGGACCACATGTAAGTTTCCCCCTTCACCTCATTTTATCTTCTTTTCCCCTCTATCTCATATCTCATCTCTGTACTTACGCTCACTCTCTATTTCTTCATGATTGAAGACAAATATGTTGATTAACCACACCCAATGGTAGCCGTTATTGATCTGATGTTGTTAGTAGGATGTTTAGAATGGCTAGTGATATTGGTTATGAGATACAGTGTAGTGATGCTCATGTCGAACCAAATTCGATAATTGAATTTTTGCATGTTAGTTAGTTATCCGAATCCTTTTGAGATTATCTCTGTTACACTCTTTGTACTCTTCATGGTGCTCTCTCTATGAACTTACTATTGATTACTAGTATATGCTCTCTTCTAACCTATTTGATGAGGGACCAAGACCGGAGTATCCGGCCTAATCATCCCAGAATATCCAGCCACACCAGATAGTCCGCCGTGGGCTAACTGGGGTGTCCTGCTGTGTTCAGATCAGTCCGAACCTGTTGTATCCTGTTTAGAGTCCAATTAGTTTAGGTGTCATTTTGGGCCTATCCAACTGACTAGGTTCAGGTTTCTTATATAAAGGAGTAAGTCGGTTAGGGTTTAGGTTAGCTTTGAGTTTATTCGGAATAATGTAGAACTTGAAGTTCATATTATCACTGTCCCTCTAGGAGCAACGTGTGTGACAGCGTCTCGGACATTCGTCCAGTTATCCATGAATGAAGACAAGAAAGTTCTTGAATTTTTAAGAGTAATCGTGTGTGCACAAAGGTCCTCTAATTGTCGAGGGTTGTCGAACTTTGGCGTGTCTATCCCGGCATGAGGTTTGTCGTTCGTCGTCGAGTTGCTCACAAGATTGGCATTCCCCAATCTCTAGGTTACATGTTTCCTCTCATGTGATTGGGAGATCTATCAGATCCATTGGATCAGGAGGTCCATCATGGAAGATCAGACCAAACCACCCCATATCATCTTGGTATCAGAGCCCTAAGTTGATCACGGTGTAGATTGGTTTGTTGTTCGTCTGTTTTTGCTCGATTTGTAGTGGGTACCTTTGGGTAATCCATCTCCATACTGTTGGTGAAGCTCGAGGATGCCTTTGTTCGTGCAGAGGTGGCCAGAAGAATCAAGGGAGAATAAGGCGATCATCCCATATCTGTTTATGTGGTAGTGTGTGTGGAGTCCATGAAGAAATCCGCGACCGTTCAAATTTGACCGACCCAGACCGGAGTGTCCGGCCTATCGGCCTCGGAGTATCCAGTGTGTACTGACCGGAGTATCCGGTGGGCCTAAGTTGGGCCAATACCGATTAGTTTTCCAGCAGACTAAGTTGCAGGAGAGGAAGTACGTGGATGAGGGCAGCAGTTCAGAGGAGTCACACCAATTTGTTTCTACCAGTTCATGAAGCAGTCTATGGATATCGTCAAATAGTCTACAGAAACTTGTTTTAGTTGAGTGCATACTCATGTGTATTCGTCTTATTTGGATCCATCGCGTGCATGAATATGTTCTGTCTATTGTGGGTGATATGCATGGTATACCATCAGTTGCAGTTGGAGGATGCTTGTGTCTCGGTCAGGTTGATGGTGTCGATGACAAAAGAGAAACAAGGGCAGTATCAAGTCAAGCAAACCGAGAGGTAGGATGAGGCGTGGAAGGATCGCAAGACATGAAGACAACTAGTCGAGCAGGAGGATGAGGTGTGGAAGACTAGCAAGGCTTGAAGATTAAGAGTCGCAATGTTGCTAATCTGCGCCACGTTCTGGAGACGACCCTCCGGTGTTGAGGACAATGCGTTTTTGAAGAAGGGAAGGACGATGAGGGACCAAGACCGGAGTATCTGGCCTAATCATCCGGAATCCGGCCACACCGAATAGTCCGTCTTGTGCCGACCGGAGTGTCTAGCCATGTTTGGATCAGTCTGAACTGGTTGTATCCTTTTTAGAGTCCAATTAGTTTAGATGTCATTTTGGGCCTGTTGATAGCTCCAAAGTTCAACACTTTTTATCATTGTTTTTCCTCTTGTTTATTGCTGGATTTCACTAAAGTTTATCCTTTTCACTAATGTTAACATCGCAACTAGAGAAACCTTGGTTTCTTGTGATGGTTTCAGGCAATGAACCTTTTTGGAAGATCTGATGGCATTTATGGGCTAATTACACCTGAAGAAACAAATCCCCAATTGGACCCCCTTTCATCAGAAGCATTCTGAGCGCACAACGACCACTAGTACGATCAGGATGCGCTCGTACTCTCTGCCCATGCGGCCCGCCGCCAGCTCCATTATATTAATACAAGCAACTTTCGTGATGATGAGACGACGAAAAACACAACACAACCGCCACAAACACATCCAGAAGAGGAGAGATCAGATATGGAGAAGGAGAAGAACACCGTCTCATTGTTCGACAATCCCTAGCCTCAAAACCATTCACTCCACCATCATCCCCATTTGTACATAGAGAGAGAGAGATTGGCACTTGTAAGATTAGGTTTTGATACTTTGATCTACCTTGGTTTGTATTTGATTCGATCTTCAAACGGTATTGTGGCTTGGTATGGTAACTTTGAAATGATTTCCATTTGCAATACAATTATGCCTTTGATCTATCTTCCTCTCATGTCTGAGTAAATCCCCATAGGTGCAGGAGATGTAGGGGATTGGTAAGATGTGTTGTGCCTTCTTTAATTCCATCCATTTGTGATTGTTGTAGTCTTTATTAAATTGAGAGAATTAATATCTATGTTTGCCTAATGCTTGTTGTCCAATTTAAGGGCCCGGTAACATGATCCAGAGATCTCATAGGTATGAAATTGTATGCTAGCGAATCGGCAACCCTGGAGTGACACGGCCGATATCAATGAGGAGCTAGTACTACTTGAGGACAACAAGGGACCATCAAGATTAAAGCCTTGATCCGGTCGGAAGACCTTAAAATCTATTGACCATTACTATGGTAACAGGCAGATGGATCATTGGGACTGGGAAGAATTGGCCATGAGGTCTCCTTGTCAATATATGGGTTGCTTGCCTACTCACATATACATAATAAATATCACAATCACTTATTCCATCTTATTCATCTAGCACCTTCACTATTACCATGAACTGTTTCTCTCTACGCCTAACTTCTCATCTCTAGGAACCTCGAATACTTTTCTCACCTTTACTTTTATGTTATTTAATTCTTGCTTTTTTCCTTTCAACAAGTTTCTTCTATTATTCACTCACCCCTTCCACCTTCAACTATTATAGTCAATTCACTCAAGACAAGTGACATCTTGAGTGCGACAGAAACACCTCATAACAACACTTACCTAGGCTCCTTATTGGGATCGATATAAAAACAGGAATTAATACTTCGGAGAAAACATGCTCTGATGAACCTATGCACTTGCATGCCATCAATCTATTTTCTGGTGCCGTTGCCGGGGAGATAAGCGCTAAGTGTTATTTCTTGACATAAGTGACTGTTGACACCATCCATGATCTCCGTTGAAGATAGAGGTACTAGTCATTCGAGAAGAACTTATTTACCTCTATATATTGACTGTGTTCCAACTAAAAGATGCCTAGATTTATTGAAAGATTTTCTAACTCACGTAATGTAGACATGAATAGTTTGATCCTTTGATGGTAGACTTAAGCATCACCCAGGGGGCCTAAGAGCATGAGCTACCATTGGGAGAATATGGGAATCCATCTAGGCACTTAAAAAAATACCTATTCATTGTCCTTATCTTGAAAGATAGGAATTTGAAATATATCCTGAACTAGTTTATATGATGAAAAAAATTTCTTTCATAGGAAAAGAAGAGGAAGATCCTAGTAGTAATTTGACAAAGGTTTATGACCTTTGTGCTACTCTTAAACCAGCAAGTCTACCAATAGAGTTTGTACTCCTTAAACTTTTTCGCTGGTCTCTGAAAGATAATGCTTTTACTTGGTTACAATAATTACCCAATCACATTACAAAAAGTTGGAAAGATTGCATCCGAGTATTTATGCATAAATATTGCTCATTTACTAAAATCATGCCGATTAAGCGCATCATTGCAAACTTTCTTCAAACAATTGGAGAAAACTTTTATCAAGCATGGAATAGATTTTATGGAATGATTATGGAAGTCCTGAATCATGGTTTCCATGAGCATTTAATTATCCAATATTTTTATAATGTGATTAATGAACATAGAAAAGAAAGGATTGACTTATCTGTAGGATGAACTATTTGCAACTTGACGTTGCTAGAATGCATAAAACATTTTGAGGTAAGATTCTTCAAGAATGAACATATTAATCCTGTTGAGGATGTTAAACCACAAAAAGGTATGTTTCATATACCCCAAGAGCTTATGCCCGAAGTTAAGAAATCCATGAAATAAAAAAGAATAGCAGCAGAACTTGTTGAAGAAAATAAAGTTGATATTCTTCAAGATTATGTTATAGAAGATGAAATAAATCTTGTAATGCAAAGGTTTAGATATCAACAAAATTAGTTCTGTGAGAAATATTATAAACGTCTAATGATTCAAGAAAAGAATATAAAAGAATTAACTGAAGTCTTTGATGACTTAGGACATGCCACTAGGCATTTGGATAAATACTTGAGTATGGTTAAAACTCAATGTGATCAGATAGTTGAAACTCAAGCTCTTATTTTAGACCAAGGTAATTTTAATTACAATATTGTTTCTACTAACATTGTCACTTGACATGGTACGGAGACACAGGAACCCCAAGGGACCCCTTGGTATCAAGAAGGGAAAGCCCGCAAGGCAACACAGACTCAAAAAATGAGTCAAGAAGAAGAGGACCTTGTGGATCCTCAAGATGACATTGATTACAAAGCTCAAAAAAGAGAGCATGATACTTCTAAAGATAAAAAAGAAGAAGAAGCAAGAGATAAACATAAACAATATGATTCAGATGCTGAGACAATAGACTCAAGAGAAGAGGCTGATCTAAAAAAGAACAAGAAGAGTAGCCCATCACCTTGAGTGAAGAGCGTGCCGATAAGCAAAAACCTTCAGCAAAGAATAAAACTAAAAAGGATGCCGAACCAGTGGTAAAGGTAATACCCACTAGAAAGAAAATTCCTTATCCTAACCGTGTTCAGTATGAATTAGATAAAGCTATTTGATTCTTTTGCCGAAGCCCTGGGAACCCTTCGTTTAGAACCTCCTCTAACTAATGTTATTCAAGTTCCTACTTATAAAAAGTTTATGCGAGATATTCTTAATAGAAAAGGAAGGTAACTAAGACTGTAGCAGTAATGACAAGCTTTGGTGATAAGATGCCTACTAAGCTTGGGGACCTAGGTATACTGATACGTCCAAAACGTATCTACTTTCCCGAACCCTTTTGCTATTGTTTCTCCTCTAAACTTGTGTGATTTGGATGCAACTAATGCGGACTGACGTTGTTTTCAGCAGAATTGCCCTGGTGTCTACTTTTTGTGCAGAAAATCAACTATTAGGAAAAATCCCGGAAAATATGCCGAAAATCCTATTTCGCTAGAAGACTCCAGGAGCCAGAATACGAGACGGAGGGGGGCTGGGCCCAGGCCACACCACCTGGCCGCGTGGGCAAGCCTAGGCCGCGCCAGGGGGTGGTCTGGCCGCCCCAGACTCCCCCTCGGTCTCCCTCTTCGCCTATATGTTGCCTTCTGACCTAAAAACTCAAGGGGGTTCGATGTTTTTCCAGAAGGAGTTCCGCTCCGCCGCGACCACCAGATTCCACGAAACAGCACCAGAAACTCCGTTCTAGCACCCTGCCGGGATGGGGAATTGGAGGAGATCATCGCCATCATCATCACCATCGCTTCTCCATCGACCATCCATGTTTTCCCCATCTATGAGTGAGTAATCCACCGATGTAGGCTATGGGGATGGTAGGGATTGGGTGAGATCATTCATGTAATGGCATCAGATTGTTAGGGCATGGTGCCTAGTATCTTTTATTAGTGCTTTATGACTTTGTTGCAACTTGTTATGCTTAATGCTTGTCACTAGGGCCCGAGTGCCATGATTTCAGATCTGAACATGTTACTGATTCATTATGTTAGTATTGTTTATGGTCTTACCTGCAAGTTGTATACGCACGTTGTTGTCCGGAACCAATGGCCCCGAAGTGACAGAAACCGGGATAACTGGAGGGAATGGCTTTGATGTGAGGATCACATGTGTTCACGGAGTGTTAATGCTTTGCTCCGGTGCTCTATTAAAAGGAGCACCTTAATTGCCAGTAGTTCCCTTGAGGCACCGCTGCAAACGGGCTGGCAGGACACAAGATGTTGTGCAAGTTCTCATTGCGAGCACGTATGACTATATTTGGAACACATGCCTAGGATTATCTAGTACTTGGATGCTTTATCTTATTTATCTGCAATTGCCCTATGTTCTGATTTCTATATGAATTGTCTTGTCCATGCAACGCCCGTCCATCCATCCCTATGCCTACCGCACTCGAATCCTACTATTACTGCTATTGTTACTGCTGTATTTACTTTACTACTACTGTTACTTTACTATTGCTAGTAAAAAACTGTTGCTACTGATAAAATGCTGTGAGCAAGATTGTATCCAGGTGCATCTGAATTGACAACTCAGTTGTTAAGGCTTATAAATATTCTTTGGCTCCCCTTGTGTCGAATCAATAAATTGGGTTTCACTTCCCTCGAAAATACTGTGATACACCCCCTATACTTGTGGGTCATCAAGACTATTTTCTGGCACCATTGCCGGGGAGCATAGCTTTATTTATCAAGTTCACTTGGATTCTCTATTGTTCACTGCTATCCATCCATCATGGGTAAGTCTCGTGATGGCAAGGTTCCTATTTTACCATCCACTACCAGAAGAGGTACGGTTCTGAACACCTCTGTTGCTCTTGATTCACCATCTGTTATGAGTAAGCTCGTTACACCACCACATACACATGCTACACACACTTCTACTATTGCTGAATCTGAAACTTCTGATGCTTATGATGCTGCTTCTACTATGCTTGATAAGAGTGGTTCATTAGGTCCTTTCCTAGACGCTACGATTGCTAGAACTATAGATGGAAATACTGAAACTCCTAATGAAGACACTACTACTACACCTGTTAGTTCACCTGAGTCTAGTGAAAGTTATGATATTGAAGATGGTTATGTTGAGATGACCGATGAATTTATTAAAGAATGTAAAAACACCCATGATAGGAGCGCTGCTAAGAGTCTCCTTGAGAGGCGTACTATTAGACCCAAATTGTCTCGTATTGCTAAGCTTACTATTTCTCCCATAAACATTATAGATGAAGATTATGATTTCACTCTCGATCTATCTTACATAGCTATTATTGAGAAAGAACCTGTTTGTGGGACTAAGAATGAAAGTGCGGTAGCACATATGAATGAACTTTCTACCATGAGTGGCTTGTTTTCTGATGATATTAAGATGCGTACTTACTTTGTTGCTAAGATTTCCCCTTTTCACTGAAAGGAGAAGCTAAAACTTGGTTTAGTAATTTACCTCCTTGATCTATTGATAGCCCTGATTGCTTGATTAGTACTTTCCTGCAGAAATATTTTCCTCCTAGTGCTAGATGCTATTTTGCAGGAACTTTTTGATTTTAAATAGGGAGAAAAAGATGTATTGCCCGAATCTTGGGCAAGGTTTTGTTCTTTGATTCATGCATAGGCTAGAAGTCCATTACCTAAGAATGAGCTTCTTGATATATTTATAATGGACTAACCGAGGAATCTAGGACATACCTAGATAGTTTTGCTGATTGTGTTTTCAGGAATAGGACTCCTAAGGAAGCTGAGGAATTAATGGCTAAAATAAGTAAGAACTGTGAAGATTGGAATCCTCCTGAACAAGCTATACCTAAAGTAATTGTACCTGAACCTACTATACCAGTGCCTATTCCAACATCAAAGAAGAGGGGAGTTACTGAATTAAATGATGAAGTGATGAAGGAAGCTAAGAAATGTCATAAGGAGAAGGGAATTAAAGCTGCAGATTGTCAAGAATTTACCTCCTACAGAAGAATTATGTAAGCGTATTCCCTACTCATCCAACTATCGAGGTACACTCTCTCTAACACTTTGATGAAGGTGATATTCCTTACTCTAAACCTCCCGATCAATGCTTAGAAGAATTCAATATCTTTATTGTTAAGCAAGATAATTTTAATAAAAGGGTGCAAAATCATCTAATGGAAAACATTAGAGCTATTGTTGAGTTGAAAGATATTGTGGGAAGAACCTCTAATGATGTTAAAATGATTGTTAAACACTTTCAAATGGTTCAAACTCAAATAGATCAACTCGTTAAAGTGCAAAAAGACTTGCTAATTAATGCTGCTAAAGAAAAAACATGCTTATGAAATTAGAACTAGAAGTGGAGCTGCTACCCAGGATCCTCTATATCTTGAGGGGCATCCCAAAAGAATTGAGCAGGATTCTCAACAAGCTAAAAATAGTGGCTCTACTCGTAAGAAAAGGAAAAAGAAACATAAAACCGTTGTAGAACCCTCTGAACCTGCTATAGATCCTAATAGTATATCTATTTATGATGCTGAAACTGAAAGTGGTAATGAAGAAAATGAAGTTCCTCATGAAGAAAAAGTTGAAGAAGAACCTAAAAAGAACACTAAGAATACTAAATACACTAAAGAAGATTTTATTGCTAAGAAACATGGTAGTGAAAGAGAACCTTGGGTCCAAAAACCTATGCCTTTCCCTGATAAGAAACACAAGTCAAAGGAAGATGAACACTATAATAAGTTTTGTGAGTGGATGAAACCTTTATTCCTGCAAATTCCTTTGACTGATGCTATTAAATTGCCTCCTTACTCAAAGTATATGAAGGATATTGTCTCGAATAAAAGGAAGATCCCTAATGAAGAATTTTCTACTTTGCTTGCTAATTATTCCTTTAATGGTAAGGTTCCAAAGAAACTTGGAGACCTAGGGATTCCAACTATCCCTTGCTCTATTAAGAATAGTTATGTTAGAACTGCTTTGTGTGATTTGGGAGCTGGAGTTAGTGTTATGCATTTCTATCTCTAGAAGAGGCTTCAACTAGAGAAATTAATACCAACTGATATATCTTTGGAAATGGCTGATAAATCTACCACTATTCCTGTTTGGATATGTGAGGATGTACCTGTTCAAGTGGCTCATAATTGCTTGATATTAACTGATTTTGTTGTGCTTGAAATGCCTGAAGATGATAATATGTCTATTATTCTTGGGAGACCTTTTCTTAATACCGAGGAGCTGTTATTAATTGTAATCAAGGAAAGGTGACTTTCAATGTTAATGACAAGGAACATATTGTCTATTTCCCCAAGAAGATTGAAAGGACTTATGGTTTGAATTCAATTGAACATGTTGAGGGCATTCAGTTAGAGAGATATATTGTCCCATACCAAGAGAAAAATTTGAAACTATTATGATTGGGACCATTGCTATCAAGGTTGAGGTAACATAATCATTAGTGGAATACAAAGTTTTGTCTCATATGGAATTGTTTTGGTAACATGACCTGATCAACCTTGTTAACAAAATGATTTCATTGAACAAAACAATGTTTTCACTATGATTACTTCCATGTACTTCTATTCTATCCATTTTAGTTTTTGCTGTCGTTTTGTTTTGTTTTTGTTGTTAGTTGCTTGCTTGTTAGAGTGTCTTAGAACTCCTGTAGTTCTAGCCTTGTTTTTTCATTGCATCATTTCAAAAAAAAATCTGTCTGTCAGAAAATCATTCTTCTATACTTGAAAAATGCCCAAAAATAAAGTGTCTGAAAAAATTCCGGAAAATTCATATTAAATTTTTACTTGAAAAAAGGGGCAGAGGAGTGCCTGGGAGGTACCAGGGGGGCCCACCAGGCAGGCACACCACCTGGTGGCGTGGCCTGCCCTGGGTGGCGCCATGCCATGGTGTGGGCCACCCCTGGCCCTCCACTAACTCTCTCACCTGCCACTTTCTTCTCTCTCCCGAGTAAGCTCCAGTTAATTGTTCAAAATCGAGTTCTTGCTGTGCTTGGTCTCGATTTTTTCGATCTCCTTGCTCAGGCCCTCTTTGTTGCTAAAATTTGGAGCACTTGTTCTCTGGTATGTGACTCCACCCCTTGTCAAGTAGATTTGTGTTTAGTGGATTATATCTTGAGTATTTTGCTGCTATAGGTGACAGGTTATGAGAGCTTGTAAGCTTGTTTGATGCTTAGAGATATAGTTTTGATGCATGTTTAGGCCTCTTACAAGTCCCTATGAGTAGAATCCTTCATTTTATTCACTTTGCAATCACTTGTTTAATAGGTGTTTAAATTTCAGAATATCAAGCATGAACAACCATACCTTGGGAGAGATATTTGAGAGGGAGATCCCTTTGCTGCAGTCTTCTTTGTTTAGTGTTCACAGGAGACCGTGGTCACGCTCTAAGGAGGAGGTGGACGAGCAGCTTCGCTTGCTGGGTTTCCACGAGCAGCACCAGGAGGATGTACCCTCCTACGATTACTCCACACACTACAGAGGGACGTACTCGAGCTCGCACCAGGATGAGGGTACCTCCTCGTCATTCTACGGTGACACGTCATCCTGGCCGGCTTGGGATTGATACCCACTTAGGCCAAAAGCCTAAGCTTGGGGGGAGGTACGCCAACATCCTACTCATCTCCCTATCATGTTGCGTCGGTACTTTGTATATTCATGTTTCGTTCTCGTTTTGGTTTTTGTTCTTTCTTTGCTTTTGCTTTCTAAAACACAAAAAGACCAAAAATATTTATGTTGTTTCTCTTTGGTTTGTTTCTTCTTCTTTTTGCCTTGGTTTGTTTTTCCCTTTTTGCTTTGTTTGAACTATTCGAAAAACCCAAAAAGATTTTGCTTTGTTTGTTTTTCCTTTTTGGTTCTTGTTTTAAAAATCAAAAAGAACAAAAATATTTGTCGTTCTTCTTTGGTTTTGTGAGTTTGCTACAGGGATTCAGCAGTCCTCAGTGGATATTGGTTTCATACTATTATTCAAGCCACACAAGTGAAGATCAATAATGAGGATTAATGACAACTTGAGGCATGGTAAGAGGGTGGTAACAAACTATATTTGTTTTCATTTTTGTACATATACTCATCATTGTGGGCATGCTTAGCCTGTTCGTGTAGGGTGTATGTTATCTTTGGATGCTTAGTAGTTCTTCCTTTCATATGATTAGTTCCAGCTTGCTAATAGTTTGTAGCATGTTTTATGAATGTTTGCTTGCATTACTCTATTCATAACTTGGTATGACACTGTGGTATCCTCCTCTGAATGTTTCATTTGAATTGACTTGGCACATTCTCACGCATGCACATGACTGAAATAATCAGTTAAGCCTTGATGAATTATTTTGCCTTGAGGATCTTGAATCACTTTCATGCCAAGTTTAGTCCTGTTTTGTTGCAAGCATGATTATGACATCTATTGCTCTCTTGTTTGTCGCTCCCTTGCTATTGCTAGCCTTCACTTACACTGAGTATGTTTTACTCAAGTTTCTAACTCCCTAAACCAAATATTTCCAAAGTGTCCACCATAACTACCTATTAGCATCATTTGCTACTTCCGTGCATATTCAATATGCCTTGTTTTCTTCCGAATAAAATGTTTGCTTGTTATGAGAAAGTTAGTTAGTAAAGCTCTCACGAACTTGATGGCACACTTTATTTTCTGCACTTAAAAAACCTGAACCATTGTGACTGTCCATGAAAGTTCTATGCTTGCAAATTATAGACTGGGGATTAGCAGAACCGTGCTGTCACGGGGAACGCTTTCAACACTTGTAAATATATACCCAGTTGATACCATGCTCTTTTGTTTGCGGATGTCGTCGATGTGAAATAAAAGGGGAGCTTGTAAGTCCATGGAGTTATGTATGTGTGTTAGAGAAACGCCTGGGCCGCTGGTCTAATCCATGCTGACATGGTGAAAACCTGCAGCATAACCATAATGATAATGAAGCATTCTTCTTATAAAAAAAGAGATAGCTATTGAGAAAAGGAAAAAAGAGAGATTTATGAAAAGAGGAAATAGAGAAAAAAGCACCATTTTCCCATGGTAAATAAGAAGATTACTGAGATACTCATTGTCTGCTTGCCTTATCATTTTGATATGGGGATTCTTCTGTAACATCCGGCAAGGGGTACCCCGTTGGCGGTTCTCTATGATACACACATATTTACGATGACAAGAACTTACCGGTACCTAAAGTTGAGTGAGGAGCATCCCTCGTACTCAAGGGACATGGGATTTTTAGTTTATAGTCTGTGAAGCATATAACTCAGATTGGACCTCACTTTCACCTTAACCACATTAAGATGCTTATGATAGGGGCAATGAGAGCTCAAAGCTAACGAGTACCATACTTTCAACATTTGGAAGCCTTTCAAATTATTCAAAACCTTTTCTTTTACTTGTTGAGTCTCCACATATTCTTTGAGCACCTTCTGGAGAGCATAGTTGTCATTCTTTGTGCTTGTCTCATTACTTGATTATTTGTGTTATGACTTTGATGCTTGTATCTTTGACATCTTTACTTCTAGTCTTCACCTGAACTTCAGAGGTGCCTTGGCAGTCATAATCAAAGGCAAGCAAGATACCACTCTATCATACCTTGTTATGAGCATTTTAATGTTGCTTATGTTTATGCTTCGTGCTACTTATTATTTTTGAGTTGGAATCTATTCATAGCTTGCAATGCCTATTGAGTAAACTTAGTTGCATACTCCTTATTATGACTTGTCTAAGTAGTTGATCACATGCTGAGAATATATACATCATATGAAGCAATTGTGTTCATGAAAGTTCTTTTATCGCACTCTGTTTTCAACTGAATTGCTTGAGGACAAGCAATAAGCTAAGATTGGGGGGAGTTGATACGTCCAAAACGTATCTACTTCCCCGAACACTTTTGCTATTGTTTCTCCTCTAAACTTGTGTGATTTGGATGCAACTAACACGGACTGACGCTGTTTTCAGTAGAATTGCCCTAGTGTCTACTTTTTGTGCAGAAAATCAACTATCAGGAAAAATCCTAGAAAATATGCCGAAAAGCCTATTTCACCAGAAGACTCCAGGAGCCAGAATACGAGACGGTGGGGGGCTGAGCTCAGGCCACACCACCTGGCCGCGCGGCAAGCCCAGGCCGTGCCAGGGGGTGTTCTGGCCGCCCTAGACTCCCCCTCGGTCTCCCTCTTCGCCTATAAGTTTTCTTCTGACCTAAAAACTCAGGGGGGTTCGACGTTTTTCCAGAAGGAGTTCTGCTTCGCCACCACCACCAGATTCCACGAAACAACACCAGAAACTCCGTTCTGGCACCCTGTTGGGACGGGGAATTGGAGGAGATCAGCGCCATCATCATCACCATCGCTTCTCCATCGACCATCCACGTTTCCCCCATCTGTGAGTGAGTAACCCCCCACTGTAGGCTATGGGGATTGTAGGGATTGGATGAGATCGTTCATGTAATGGCATCAGATTGTTAGGGCATGGTGCCTAGTATCTTTTATTAGTGCTTTATGACTTTGTTGCAACTTGTTATGCTTAATGCTTCTCACTAGGGCCCGGGTGCCATGATTTCAGATCTGAACATGTTATTGATTCATTATGATAGTATTGTTTATGGTCTTACCTGCAAGTTGTATACACACGTTGTTGTCTGGAACCAATAGCCCCGAAGTGACAGAAATCGGGATAACCGAAGGGAATGGCTTTGATGTGAGGATCACATGTGTTCACGGAGTGTTAATGCTTTACTCCGGTGCTCTATTAAAAGGAGCACCTTAATTGCCAGTAGTTCCCTTGAGGCCCCGCTGCAAACCAGCTGGCAGGACAAAAGATGTTGTGCAAGTTCTCATTGCGAGCACGTATGACTATATTTGGAACACATGCCTAGGATTATCTAGTACTTGGATGCTTTATCTTATTTATCTGCAATTGCCCTATGTTCTGATTGCTATGTGAATTGTCTTGTCCATGCAACGCCCATCCATCCATCCATATGCCTACCGCACTTGAATCCTACTGTTACTGCTATTGTTACTGCTGTCTTTACTTTACTACTATTGTTACTTTACTATTGCTACTACAAAACTGTTGCTACTGATAAACTGCTGTGAGCAAGATTGTTTCCAGGTGCAGCTGAATTGACAACTCAGTTGTTAAGGCTTATAAATATTCTTTGGCTCCCCTTGTGAATCAATAAATTGGGTTTCACTTCTCTCGAAAATACTGCGATACACCCCCTATACTTGTGGGTCATCATATACCAACTATCTCTTGCGCAATTGGGAAAACTAATATCCTTAATGCTCTTTGTGACCTAGGGAAGGTGTTAGTGTCATGCCTTATTCACTATTCAATAAGTTGAACCTTGGAGAGTATTCTCCTACTTCAATTACTTTGCAAATGGCTGATAAGACAACTAAAAAACCTGTCGGTATGATCAAAGATGTTTTACTTAGAATTGACCAACATGTTATACCCACTGACTTCATCATACTAGATGTTCCCGAAGATGAAAAACTTTCAATCATCCTTGGAAGACCTTTTCTTAGCACCGTTGGAGCTAATGTCAATTGTTCTAGCGGTAAGATTGTTTTCAATATTTGTGAGGATCATAATTTTTGTTATTTTCCAAAGAAATAGGAGCATACAAATGTGTTCCGCCACCTAAGTGTATCCAAGTGGCAAATGCCATGAATGAAGAGCAACTTGAGTTAAACGCTAAAGACTCGGAGGTTGGTTGATAAGCTAGCCCTCCTTAATAAACTGCTTAATGGGAGTCAACCCATTCTTAGTAGTTAAGTTTTATTTTGTTTAATTTTATTTTTCTTCATTTTTGTGTGTCTTAATAAACTTGTTCAACTTTTTAGACTTGTAGAGAACTTATACTTTTGTGAAGTTTAAAGAAAAGTGAAAGGAAGAATAAAATAGGGTTCATACTGCGTAACGAGCAGCACTACGACCGGAGGTGACCGTACACGCGCCCGTACCATTGAAGAAAAATTACTCGATAACTTCTTTTCAGCACAACGCTCATAACATGCACTGGTATGGTCGGAGGTACCCGTACAGCCCGCCCGTACCGAACTTCGTCGATTTGCTGCAACCTTACTGCCGCGATAATGAGCACTGGTATGGTTGGGACGTGCCTGTACCGGACCTCCAGGTTTGATCTCGGAACCCTAATCTTGGTCCAACAGTGACGCCCACCGGTACAGGGGAGATGCGCCCGTACCGCCCGCCCATACCGACTACATCGCCAGGT
Source organism: Avena eriantha (assembly GCA_910589775.1). NCBI lineage: Eukaryota > Viridiplantae > Streptophyta > Magnoliopsida > Poales > Poaceae > Avena > Avena eriantha. Next base: position 138,582,814 of record OU342740.1, on the reverse strand, counting down.
AAAGACCGACGGCGGCTGGCTCACAGCCACCCCCTTTCTTGTTCCTCTGTCATTCTTTCTTTCTCTTTCTCTTTCTCTTTCTCTTTCTCTTTCTCTTTCTCTTTCTCTCTCTCCACCTCAAACCCTAATCCTTTATAACCTTCGATTCTTCGCCAATTTCATGTTTTTGAGTGGGGAAATATTTACATCGGTAAGTTTCTCATTAGATCCATGTTTTATTTTATGAATCCATGGTTGAATTCCTCACATTGACTATCTAGATGAGTTCATCATATTTTGAGATTATTTTTGATTCGTCACGCTAGGATTTGTAATTTCTACCTATAACCATTTGTTTGTATGATAGAAACCTGATGCCTATAGTTTTCTTTGAAAATTATGCAGCACAATTCATAACATTGGGAGGATTTTCTGCTCAGGAAAGGGCTCGGGAACAGCAGGCGCCCCGGGCTCCATTAGGCTGCCTGGCTCGAAGAAGAGGCGCTCGGAGGTGGATAACTTGAGAGCAACCATGAACAAGGACTATGAGAGGGTGAGCCAGCGAAACCCACTAAGTGGGTAAGCCGTGAGTTTATCTCCCACCAGGGTCAACTGGAGGACTTCGACTGGATGACCGTGCAAGTTGGCATGGTCCCTTTCTCCTACCTATACACTGACACTTACGATCTCGGCATGTTAGAGTTCAGGTCATCGTTCCACGACGACCTTGAGGTCCAAGAGCGTAATTCCACTGTAAGTTTTGTGCTCAATGGGTAACCCCATAGCCTCACTTTCTATTAATTTTGTGATTGTTTCGGGTTCTCTTATGAGGGGAAGCTCGATATCAACGATAATCTCCACGTAGAGGCGATGCATTCTTGGGAACAGATTTCTGTCCACAGGAACACCGATTATTTGTGCACAAAAAGTGCCACCATCCAGAATCCCACGATCCGTTACTTTGCCACCTTCTAGGTGAATTCTATTTTTGGGAAAGGAGATGTTAGGGCAATGGCAGGCCCAGAGATAAGTGTAATATATATGGCTCTGCATCCTGAGATGGAGCACAAGGTAAACATGGCTGCTTTGCTCATCCAGCACTTCCACCACCAAAGGTCGGCTTCCTCAGGTGACATCCGTTGTGGTGGCTTGATTAGACAAATCACCTACGCAAGCGAGTTTGTCATGCCCCATGAGAGAGCTATGGTTGGCAGTAAGATTCTAGATGACATTCACATGGCTAGGACCAAATTCATGGGGGTCTATAGACCCTAATGTTCCCTCCGTGCTTATCAATTTTAGTTTGATCCTAATGGTGATCTCCACCAAGTTTTTCTTCTTTTTGTCCAAGCTTTTGGTTTGGCAGGTAAACAAAATTGGGTCCTCAATGAGGAAGAGTTCTAGCAGGCATTGATCTCCTCAAGGAGGATTGCACCACCGGAAGGCCACCCCAACTAGGAGGACGCAACCGCTGGCCAACAACAGCAGGAGCAAGGTGGAGATGACTGGAACGCAGCAGGCTGGGATGACTACGGTTAGTAGCATCATCACCAATAACCTTTTCCCCAGCACCAGTAGCACGGTATGCCTCCACCTCAGCCGGGATTCAACTATGTCTCGAGGAGTGATTTTGACCAGGTGGTGCATTACATCGACAACATAGAAAATACGTTGCACGATGTGAATGCCAATATTGTCAACCTCACCCCAAGACTTCACCACCTTCATAACCGAATTTCCAAGCTGCTATCCGTACTTCCCATACTAGCAGCCGCCGCTCGGTGATGGCGGTAATAATTGATTTGAGTTAGGCCAAGAGCCTAAGCTTGGAGAGGTTGAACTCCTCCCCACCTTTTGCATTTATATTTTTTCGTTCTTCTTTTGATTTATTTGTTTTCCTTATAGTGCATTTTTACTTTCAGTTTGCATTGATAAAAATAAAACCCAAAAATATTAGACTAGCTTTTATCTTGATTTGTGCAAAGTTCCCTTAGATCTCATTGATTTTTCTACAGGTTATTCACTCCTAGTGACTTAGATATAGAGACGAACGCAAGGAGTTGACCCAAGTAGGAGATGAGCAAGAAAGAGGAGGTACCCCATTCCTATTTTCCCTCTTCGTGTAAGTTTATTCATGAACATATTGTGTCTATTTGGTTGCACTTGAATTCCACTCCATGCTTAGGGACTTAATCTCAAGGTTAATGTCACTACTTTGGTTTAGACTGATGACAATTATGATCGGTTAGAAAAACAACACTTTGGATTAAATTCCAAAACTTTTGAGAACAAGAGAAAGTGTCTTTGACAACTTTAGTGTCATGATTTTGTCTTAAGGGCTTAATCTTAGTAGTACTCAATCCCGCATCCTAATCATATGACTTAATAATACCTTCTGAAAAGAATTATTTGATGCAACAAACTTTTTACGGTGGTTGTGGGAGATGCCAAACCTCTTTTGATCAGTTGAAAAGAGATACTTTATGACAAAAAGAATTTTGAGAGTACCCAAACTTCATGGAACTAACAACTCCTATGGCCTACGAATGATCTTGAGTTCATCTCAGGTTTCATTTGTGAGTTGGTTAGACATTGACAACATTGATGAGATGGGAATTTTTTTAGCTCAATGGGCCTAAGTACTTGAGTAAGAAAAGAGAACTGTCGTGGATATATGAGCTAAAAATATTCAATTCTTATGAGAGCATTGGTATCACCTCACCACCAAAACTGAAGAAAACTAGAGTTCTTGAAAAACAAGGAAGATATGGGGTGTAAGATAGCCACGATTTTCAAAGTGGGTGTTAATGAAAATCTCTAAGTTTATCCTTCTTTTGACATCTACATGTGCACCCTTAATTTTTATTGAAAGTGTCCTCGCTTGAAAATATTTTTACTCTCATAAAAGAGGGGCGCTGAAAAGAATTGATTCACAAGCTTAGCCAAATTTTTGATGGTATCTTTTGAGTTTAAGAACTATTAGCTAGCGAGTTACTTGCGGTTAGGAAGTGAACTTAAGTGCAATTTTTTAGATATATTATGCTCATGTTTAAGGTTGTAGGATTTGAGACAATGGAATATGATACAACCTCGAACTTGTGAGACTTTCTTCTTGATTCAATTTCTCGCTATTATTCATTGTAGCATTGTCACTCGAGGGAGAGTAACAGCTAAGCTTGGGGAAGTTGATAGCTCCAAATTTCAACACTTTTTATCATTGTTTTTCCTCTTGTTTATTGCCGAATTTCACTTCAGTTTACCATTTTCACTAATGTTGACATCGCAACTAGCGAAACCTTGGTTTCTTGTGATGGTTTTTAGGCAATGAACATTTTTGGAAGTCTGATGGAATTTATGGGTAATTACACCTGAAGAAACAAATCCCAAATTGGAGCCCCTTTCATAAGAAGCATTGCATAACGACCACAGGTACAGTCGGGACGTGCCCGTACCGTCTGCCCATATGGCCCGCCGCCAGCTCTATTATATCAATACAAGCAACTTTCTTGAAGAGGAGATAACAAAAGACACAATACAAACGCCGCAAACACAAACAGAATAGGGGAGATCAGATCTGGAGAAGGTGAAGAACACCATCTCATTCTTTGATGATCCCTAGGCTCAAAACCATTCGCTCCACCATCATCCCCATTTGTACTTAGAGAGAGAGATTTGCCCTTGTAAGATTAGGGTTTGATACTTTGATCTACCTTGGTTTGTATTTGATTCGATCTTCAAACTATATTGTGGCTTGCTGTGGTAACTTTGAGATGATTTCCATTTGCAATACAATTATGCCTTTGATCTATCTTCCTCTCATGTCTGAGTAAATCCTCATAGATGTGGGAGATGTAGGGGATTGGTAAGATGTGTTGTGCCTTCTTTATTTCATCCATTTGTGATTGTTTTAGTGTTTATTAAATTGTGAAAATGAATATCTATGTTTGCCTAATGCTTGTTATCCAATTTAAGGGCCCGGGTAACATGATCCAGAGATCTCATAGGTATGAACTTATATGCTAGCGAATCGGCGACACCCGAGTGACACAACTGATCTCAATGAGGAGCTAGTACTACTCGAGGACAACAAGGAACCATCAAGATTAAAGCCTTGATCTGGTCGGAAGACCTTAATTAATGTGCTGAACATTACTCTGGTAACAGGTAGATGGATCATATGGACTAGGAAGAATTAGCCATGAGGACTCCTAGTAGATATATGGGTTGCTTGCCTACTCACTTATAAATAATAAGTATCACAATCACTTATTCCATCTTATTCATCTGGCACCTTCACTATTACCATGAACCGTTTCTCTCCACGCCCAACTTATCATCTGCAGGAACCTCGATGTTGGAGGGATGACCCTAGGTTGTGATGTAGCCCGACCTTCGGTCGTTACTACATCATGGTCTCCAACTTATGCCAAGTCATCATGGACTCCAAAGGTGAATCCGTTCTCTATGTGACCTTGGTTGCCATGCCTGATTTCTTTTGCTTGCTAACGGGATTGGCTCGCTGCTAAGAGGTTGTTGGCCGAGGATCAGTTTGTGGCGTTGGCGGAGGCTGAGACTATGAGGTTTATTGAGATTTGGGTCGCGGGCTCTGCCGATATTGTTCTTGTGGCCAAGTCTTAGCTGACTCGGATGATGGTTGTGGTGGTTGCTGCTGCTGAGTCGAAGTTGGCTCATGATAATTGCAATAATTGGGATTGAACTAGTTCCGGGATTACTAATACATTGCAAATGTATCTATAATTTTTGATGTTCCATGCTTGGTTTTATCTACTTTCTTGTGTTTTGTTCCAACTTTGGAGTACATTTCATACAATTTCTTGGACTAACCTATTAATAGGATGCCACAGTGCCAGTTGCCTGTTTTCTGCTGTTTTTGGTTCCAGGAAAGTCAGAAAATCAATATTCTCGGAATCGGACAGGACAAAAGCCAAAGTCAATATTTCACCAAGGGGAACACGGAGCCAGAAGACGAGACAAAGAGGGGCCAGGGGCCGGCCACACCATAGGGTGGTGCGGGTACCCCTTAGCCGTGCCACCAGGTGGTGTGGGCCCCTCCGGCCTCCACCGACCTTGCCCTTTCACCTATAAGAAGCCCCCAATGCGAAAATCCTAAATAGTCAAACCTCCATCCACGAAAAGTTTCGCAGCGCCGCCACTACCGAAGGGGAGATTCGGGCGATAGAAAGTCTCTGTTCCGGCACCCTGCCGGGATGGGGAACTGCCTCTGGAGCCATCTCCATCGATCTCCACCACCATCTCGATCACTGTTGCTGATTCCCTTGATGAGGAGGGAGTAGTTCTTCCTCGAGGCTAAGGGTTCTACCGGTAGCTATGTGTTCATCTCTCTCTCTCTCTATGCATGATCTTATTCAGATCATGAGCTTGTAATCTATAGATCCAGCTTGCTACTCAAGTGCTTTAATAGATCTCTGCTCTCCCAATGTGTGTGAAAGTGACAGCATGCACACCATGGTGGCACTTAGGCTAGAGATTACAAATACTTGTTATGAGTTATATTTGGAGTTGGATGTCTTTATGAAATTGTGGTGTTTGTTGGACCATCTAGTACTCAAGGTGACAGTGTGGGGTTATCTAGATGGGAAAGATGAACTTTAAGGTGTGCTATTATAGCCCTACCATCGATTAGAGTCTTCAACGGGAGAGTAGTTAAGAGTAGTATCATAAAGATAAGATTTAAATGAGAGTGTTCACTAGTGAAAGTATGATCCCTAGGCCTTGTTTCCAAGCATTGCTACACAATTTACAATTAGATCTGTTACATGTTTGCTTGCTTCCATCTTTATTTCAGTTTTCCTTTAGTCTTTTCCACGCCATCAATCTATTTTCTAGCACCGTTACCAATTATAATTACCCATATCACTTGTATTTCACTATCTCTTCGCCGAACTAGTGCACCTATACACCTTACAAGTGTATTGGGTGTGTTGGGGACACAAGAGACTTCTTGTATCTTGATTGCAGGGTTGCTTGAGAGGGGATACCTTTGACCACTTCCTCCCTGAGTTCGATAAACCTTGGGTGACCCACTTAAGGGAAAACTTTCTGCTGTTCTACAAACCTCTGCACTTGGAGGCCCAACAACTGTCTACAAGAATAGAAGTGCGTAGAAATCAATTACCAGAATCTCGAATGAAACTATCTCAGTGCCGGTACTATTGGCGCCACGTTCTTCATTCTCTATGTCGGGGGCCGAGGTATTCTCCCTCTGATCTAGCATGGCCTCGTCAGTTGGGGACCACTTCCCCCTATAACCTCACTTTCACTCTCTGGCCGAGAGATATTGGTATCAGCCGCCGGAGGAGTATTAGCCTAAACTGGGCTAAGGACTCGAACGTCATCTTGAGGAGGAGGAGATGGTGGTGTGACAACGAGAGAGCCCATAATTGAAGAACTTTGGAGAATATCCAAAGTAGCCCTGTAGTTAGAAACAATAAGACAAAAAGAGTCAGATAAGAAAGAGAGAAACAAGAAATACAAAAAGAGAGAAACAAGAAATACAAATTTAACCCATAAGAGGAAGCTTACCCGAAAGTAGCAGGTGGTGATCTCGGTTTCCAAACCTTACTAAATCCCTTATTTTGCCTCTTTGAGGGTCGGAAGACACTGATGGCATGGCTGAGGATGTGGCACGTTTCTTCACCACCCCTTGGCCTCCCACAGCAACGAGAGGCATATCGAGCACCTGACTAGCGGGCTTAGCTAGGGTAAAGTCAGGAGGATAGGTAAATGAAAGTGGCATTGGGTCAAGTACCTCAAGAATAAGACAATCGCCTTCCTCATCATCATCATTCGGCTAGTCCCCTAACAGTGATAAGACAAAAGTCTTACCATGGGGTCAGCCGAAACCAGCGTCAGGAATAGGCATGAATTCCTCGGAATCCGGTTCTTCCGAATCCGAGGTATCACGGTCCTTGCCCCAAGTAAGGGAGGGATTCGGGGTGTCCTCAACAGTTTGCTAAATAAATTTCTACACATAGAAACATAGAGAGGTCAAATAAAGAAGTCTACTGACATAACATATAACTCGGCAAGGATGACTTAGTTTTTTACCTAGGGAGCTGGGTTATCTCGGCTAAAGGGAGATTTGCTCCAATCCCATGTCTCGGTCATGTCCGTCTTAAATATGGAATTGACTCGCTTGCAGATTTGAGCCTTGGTAAGCTCGACAGTAGAGACGCTATTCGGGTCAAAGCGACCGCTCATATGACATATCTTATGGCTACGACGGTGTATGGGCAAACCCGGCTACTGATGAATGTCACCATCAGATCCTCAATATACGAGGTGAGACCTTATTAATAAACGAGCTCTTGTTTTTTAGGTCAAGGTCCCATTTGATCTTGGAAGGAATGCCGACAGAGAAGGCAAGGAGCCAAATCAGGTCTTTGTCGGTGTTATTCTTCACATAGAACAAGGATCTGAGCCATTTCTTGCATGAGTCAAGGCCTTGGATCCAGGGGAAGATAGATTTCCTCTGGGGTGTTATAGAAGCAGCCCTACATTATGGTAGAGGCTTCTCGCTGGGAGAAAGATCCATAAAGGGAACAAAATTGCTGCAAAGTTGGAAGTACTTTGCCTAGAGGTTTACACTAGGCCAGAGGCCGAGGTATCCTGTCAACACCCGGATTTTTAATCTCAGATGCCCGTTATGCCATACCTCGCAATCCCAGGATTACCATTTTTGCGAGACACAACAGATTGGATATCACAGTACATTATCCATTACAAACCATACATAAGGTCTTACACAAAAAAGGATCTCATGATCCAGTCTTAATACAACAAGCAGCAGAAATAACAGATAAGCGTAGCGGTGGGGTCCATCTTCAGGGGCACAGGCAATGCTAACGAAGGCAGATAGTCCTAGTTATCCTAGCCGTCTTGCTGACCATCATCTTGATAATCTCCTTCATAGACTGGCCATGATAATAGCCAGGGAAAAAAGCCATGAGTACTCCTTAAGTACTCGCAAACTACCACTAACAAGTACTATAATTCTAAGTTAAAGTGATAAATCTAAATTTAACTAAAAAGTTCATTTTAAAACCTAAGCTGAGTTCTGAAGCAAAGAAAGATAAAATAAAGTTCTAGAATCACTTAAGTTGGGAAGCTATTGTCATAAGCACAACCTTGTTATGGTCAAGTCAAGATTCATCATTTATTTCAAGTTATTTGGAAAACATCTGACAATGAAACAGTATGGCCATTCCAACTGTCCATAACCGCGGACGCGGCTATCCGAATAGTTTGACACTCTACAGAGGTGGTACACTTTTACCACACGATTCGATACATCTGTCAGGGATAACCCTGAATCATCATACTTAGTATGCAGATAATCAAACATAACCTTCCCTTTACACACCCTAGTATAAGCACCTCTCCTATGAGCATGGCCTCCCAACCATGACCATCTGTCATCTTGGGCACTGCTCAAACCTCTCCCGCGAGGGAACTAATACTAATGCATATAAATTTCCAGGTAAGCCTTACCCAATTCAGGTAGTGTGGGTGTACGGTAAATTTGGAATGGTATCACATCCGAATCCAACCATCAGTTTTATAAAAGGGTTAAGGCTCATGCCTCAACATTTTCATCACCATCAACCATTTGTGTTTCTCAACACATGTCAAAACTTCTAAATAGAATGACTCATCATTCCAAGGTTTTCATAATTCATTTTTACCAAGTGTTCCCATCTAAAGTGACTCAAGTTTTGATCTACTCTAAACTACTAAGTTCAGAGTGTTCACTAAGGTGGAAAAGATGGGTTCAATCTCATGCCATAGAATGACATCTAAAGCTTAGCTAAATAGGTCAAGTTTTATACTTTTTATGCTACCTTCAAAACAAGTAAAGAACTTTGTGTAAACTAAGGGAAGTAAAACTTGTACATAAGACTTGGGGTAGCTAATAGTAAAAAGGGGTGTGATCCAAGCATGCCCAAGGCATCTTTGCTAAACCATCTAGTTAGATCCTATCTTGCTAAGCACTAAACTTGCAAGTGTTAGCTTGCATTATTAATGGGGGCTTGCACTTGGATAGTGCTAGCTTGCTAATAGTAGCTTGCCTTGGGTATTGCAGTGGTTGAAGTTTTCCTCTTCTTCTTCTTGGTAGAACTCCTCCTCCTCGAAAGATTGGTCGGTACTATCTCCTATAAATACATACGGAGTACACAATCACCAAACAATACTTAACTAGTCTAAATATCATTCTAAGACACACATTTGATGATCTATTATGATCACAAGCATCACAAGTTTAAATCACTAGTTTGATCTTTTTAATTTAGAAAATTAATTCCTACTCATTGAAATTAACTAAGTTTTAATATTCACCTCTTAAAATATGGGATCATGTTGACACATGTCATCACCACATATTCTAACATGTGGGAATGAGATTTAAAAGTTGGATCAATATTACTTTGGTTTAAGTTTATTATTTAATGATTTAAAGTGACTAGAAATGCCTATATACCATTATTTTGGTAATAGTCCAAAGTCACTGCATGTAAACTTTGAGATTATTACATATTTAGGTATATATGATGAAATGTGAATTTTGAGAGTTGGAATCAACTCAAAACCTATCTTAGTTGATTTTACAAAAATGTTGCAAGTTGCAAATACTTCCGTTTTGTTATTTTTACTAGGAGAGATCTATAACTCTAATTGAATTAAATCCAACGGGCTTGGATTGATCATTTCAATACCTTTGAGGAAAAATGGGTTTCATGTAATTTGGATTTGTACAACTCCCAGAATTGAATTTTAAACTAGTGGACAAAAACTAGTTTTAACTTAAAAAGAAAATCCAATTTTGAATGGATGGGCTAGCGCGGGAAAGAACATGGGCCAGCCCAGTTGTGCTCCGCGACGCGTGGCTCAGCTGATAGGGGTCTCGCTGGTCAGCACCACTTAACACGTGAAACGGTACGCGCGCTGTGGACCATAGGATTAGAAGTGGGATCTACGGTCGAGGGTTGTCATGGACGACAAACAGGTCGCCGGCGAGCTCGAACCCTAGCGGCTCGGTGGGGGTCTGGCCGGGACGTACCAGGGCTCTAGCAACGACAACAAGGCGGCCAAACAAAGTGGAAGACGACGGCGAGGCGAGGCGCGGTTGTGGCAGAGCTCTGGGTGCCCTAAATCGCAGGCGCCCTTTTCCTGGTGCGGTGGCTCCAGCTCCAATTCCGGCGAGGCAGAGCTCGATTGGCTCCGGCGAGAGAGGTGAAAGGATCAGTGAGAGGTGGGGAGTGAGTGGGTGTGGAGAAAAGAGGCTGGGGAGGCCGGTTTATATAGGCCCGACGGTGAGACCGAATGGTGTGGGCAGGCGACTACGGCGAGGGTGGCACAGGGGTCTAGCGGCGTGGCTCGAGGTAGGGGACGGTGGCCTGTCTCCTGGCAGTGCGCGGAGGCTTAAAGGCGCGACAAGGCGGGCTCTGTGCTGGTCGGGAGCGTCACGCGCTCTGGACGGCAGAGGCGGCGGGATCGACGGCGAGCGGTGGTTGGGGTGAGTTGGGCGGCCAGCGGGGGTGTCTGGGGTGTTCCCTAGGTCATGGCGGAGCGATAGGCGCGGGCTACGGCCGAGGGGCGGTCTGTGCACGCGGGGACAGGACGTGCTCTGCGGGCGGAGTCGGCATGGTCAACCAGCTCCGGGCGCGGCGGTTCCTGGCCGTTCTGCTCTCTGTCTCTAGGCTGGGGCTGGTTGGACGGTGGCGGTGGACCACAGGCGAGCGTGTAGACATGGCGAGAGAGGCTGGTGGCTGCTGTGGTGCAATGTCGCCGGTGGGGGTGCGCAAGGTGCTCGGCCTTAATGGCCATGACCATTTGGTCGTGTGCACAGGGTGTGGCCGGGCTATCAAAGGGTAGGGTTTGCACTAGGGGAACAAGGGGATAGGGTTAGGCCCAAATGGTGACCAAGATCACTGCTCAAAACAGTGTTTTGAATTTGGCCAGATTTGTGCCCACAAGGTGTTTGATGGAATGGCCGAAAGAGAAAAACTTTTGAATTTTGGTTTTGAAATTTTTGGGTGTTCTCCACTAGTGCTAGGTAGTCTCTGGTTGCAAGGGTTTTGAAAGTGGAGCTAAAATATATGGTTTTTGAAATAGGGGTGATCTATGCATATGCATTGAATTCAATTTTCACATGCCATTTAAAATAAGCAAAAGAATGTTTTTAGCAGATCAAAAGGTGGGCCTTGGTACCTCATTATGTGTACTAGTAAGGGGTGCAAAGATCATGAATTGTTTCTGTTAAGAAATGAGTGCTAGGAACACTCAAAGTAGTGTAGTGGATTAAAATGGCTAAAATGACCATTCCTCCTTTTTAATTGTTTTTGATTTGATTTTCTTTAGGAAAAGTTTAGGAATGATGTAGATGATGTTTAAATCACCTATGAAACATTTTACAACCAAAGAATCACAGAACCATGACAATTCAAACCAATTCCTATTTTAAATGCACATACACATGAATGCTTTTATTTTTAATTTGGAAAAGTTTTTTGTTAACCCCAAATTTGATATTTAGATCTTGATAAGCTTGAATTGAAGTTTTGGGATGTTACAAACCTTCCTCCCTTAAAAAAAATCTCGTCCCGAGATTTACAAGGAAAACTAGGAACTAAAGAGATCTAGGAACTCTATCCTAATGTAATCTTCTCGCTCCCAAGTGGCTTCCTCCTCGGTATGGGTTCTCCACTGAATCTTGAGAAACTTGATGCTCCTGGATTTGGTGGTTCTGTAGGCTTCTTCCAAGATACAGATGGGTACTTCTCTATAGCTCAAGTCATTGTTGATTTCCACAGCTCTATGATCGATGTTCTTGAAAACTTCGGTCTTCTCGGGCACTTCCAAACATTTGCGAAGTAACGAGATATGGAACACACTGTGGATGGCTCACATCTCTTCAGGCAGTTCCAGTTGATGAGATACTTCTCCTCGACGGTTCAGAATCTTGAAGGCCCCGATATATCTGGGGGCTAACTTTCCCTTCAGACTAAAGCGTTGAGTTCCCTTCAATGGTGAAACCTTGAGATATACAAAATCTCCGATATTGAAAGTTAGGTCTCTCCTTATTTTGTCAGCATAACTCTTCTGTCTGGATTGGGCGGTCTTGAGGTGCTCACAGACTTTGTGAACTTTCTCTTCTGCTTCCAGGAGAATGTCGGGTCCAAAGATCGGACTCTCTCCTACTTGCGACCAATTCAAAGGGGTACGACACTTTCTTCCGTATAGGAATCCAAATGGTGCCATCTGCAAACTAGCTTGATAACTGTTGTTATATGAGAATTCTGGGAAAGACAGGCAGTCTTTCCATTTTGATCCGTATTCCAACACACAGGCTCTAAGCATATCCTCTAGGATCTGGTTGACTCTCTCAATCTGTCCATCAGTTTGCGGGTGATACGCTGTGCTGAAGTTCAACTTGGTTTCTAATCGTTCTTGGACTTTCTGCCAAAATCTTGAGGTAAACTGGGTTCCTTGATCTGATACTATGGTCTTGGGGGTTCCATGCAGACTAACAATCCTAGCAATGTATTGCTCTGCTAACTTTGCACTCTGGTAAGTTGTCTTGACAGTTATAAAGTGGGCTACCTTGGACAGTCTATCAACTATGACCCAGATTGAGTCATTTCCCCTACTAGAAGTAGGTAAACCGGTGATAATGTCCATTCTGACGGTATCCCATTTCCATTCTGGAATCTGCAGTGGTTGCAACAGTCCTGCAGGTCTCTGATGCTCTGCCTTGACTCTTGGACATATGTCACACTTGGCAATGTAGCTTCCGATTTCTCTCTTCATCTTGTGCCACCAAAATTGCTCTTTCAAATCCTGATACATCTTTTTTCCTCCGGGGTGGATAGAATAAAGAGTATCATGAGCTTCCTTCATGATAATTTCCTTCAGCTACGAATCTTCTGGCACACAGATACATCCTTTGTACGACAATACACCTTCTTTGTCTTTAGTGAATCCAGGTACTTTTCCTGTACCAATACAACGTTTGATTCCGTCGATACTTTCATTCCCCTTCTAGGCTTCCTTGATTTGGCTAATCAAAGTGGGTTGAAGTTCAATGCTAGCTAAGAATCCTTTGCTAACTAATTCAGTCCTGAACTGCTCCAACTCTTCATACAAACTTGGTTGCTTCTCCTTGATCATGGTATTTAGCCTACACGGTAATCTGCTAAGAGCATCTGCTACCACATTGGCTTTGCCGGGGTGATAGTGAATTTCAAGGTCATAATCCTTGATTAACTCTATCCATCTACTTTGCCTCATATTCAACTCCTTCTGAGTGAAGATATATTTTAAGCTCTTGTGATATGAATAAATCTCACAGCGATTACCCATCAGGTAATGACGCCATGTCTTCAACGCTAGAACCACAACTGCTAGCTCAAGATCATGGGTCGGATAGTTCTGCTCATGCTGCTTCAGTTGTCTAGACAAATACGCGATAACTTTGCCTTCTTGCATCAATACACACCCGAGACCAATCTTGGATGTGTCACAATACACATCAAACGTCTTCTTGATGTCTGGCATGACCAATATTGGGGCTGATATCAATCTCTTCTTCAGCTCTTGGAAACTGGCTTCACATTTGTCTATCCATTCAAACTTCTTGTCCTTCTTCAACAATTGGGTCATGGGTCGGGCGATGCTTGAGAATCCTTCTATGAACTTGCGGTAATATCCCGCTAATCCGAGAAATGCACGGACTTGGGTTTGAGTGGTTGGGGCTTCCCATTCTTCGACATCTTTGATCTTGGCGGGATCAACAGAGACTCCTCCGATAGACACAATATGTCCTAGGAATCCTACTTCCTTAAGCCAAAACACACACTTGCTGAACTTAGCATATAATTGGTGCTTTCTCAGGGTTTCTAGGATAACTCTCAAATGTTGCTCATGCTCTTCTTCTGACTTGGAGTAGATAAGAATGTCGTCGATGAACACAACTACAAACTTATCTAGGAAATTCATAAAGATCTTATTCACGAGATTCATGAAATAAGCAGGGGCATTGGTTAATCCAAAAGACATAACCGTATACTCGTATAAACCATAGCGAGTAGTAAAGGCTGTCTTCGGAATATCCGTTGCACGAATCTTAAGTTGGTGATAATCAGTCCTAAGATCAATCCTTGAGAATACCTGGGCTCCAGTCAACTGATCAAATAGATCCTCTATCTTTGGCAAGGTGTACTTGTTCTTGATGGTGACATCATTCAACTTTCTGTAATCTGTGCATAGACGGTTGCCTCCATCTTTCTTGTCGACGAATAAAACTGGTGATCTCCATGGCGATGCGCTTGGTTGAATCAAGCCTTTCTCTAACATGGCATCCAACTGCTTCTTCAGTTCCACTAACTCTGAGGGGTTCATGCTATAGGGTCTCTGGGCTATAGGTCCGGTTCCATGGATTAGTTCGATAATGAACTTAATATCCCTATCCAGGGGCATACCTGGCAATTCATCTAGGAATACGTCGGGGTATTCACAGACTACTCTGACTTGGTCTATGGTGGGCAGGGCTACACTCTTGTTGCACTTGAATTGACGGGGTAAGGTTTTAGAGATATCCTCTACTGTGACTCCAGAACTACTGGTCATGGTGATGGCTTTCTTAGCACAGTCTATCAGTCCTTTATGCCTTGACATCCAGTCCATACCTAGTACTACTTCCAAACCTTTGGTTCCAAGCACATTTAGGTTGGCATAAAACTCTATCCCATGTATTCTAATAGGCACAGCTTTGCAAATTTTTCTAGCTTTGGTTGTTGAACCGGGGATTTGAACTATCATGACATGTTTCAAGTTGGTTGGGGGAATCTTACTAGTGCATGCAAATTCTTCAGTGACAAATGAATGCGATGCTCCAGAATCAAACAATACTCTTGCTAAAACTGAGTTGACAGAAAACATACCCAGCACTACATCTGGCGCTTCCTGGGCTTCTTCTGCATTCATGTGGAAGAGACGACCGTTGCGATTGGAGGGTTCCCTGGGGCAAATCTCCTTCCTGGTTGAACACGACGCTGCTGCTGAGCTGGGGCATTCACATTGGCATTGGCTGCAGTCTTCTTGGGACACTCATTGGAGTAGTGACCCTTCACTCCACACTCAAAACAAGTTATCTAGGACTTGTCTTTGACTGCGACAGGCACAACATTGCTGCCAGTTCTAGGTGCAGTGTTGTTGTTGTTGTGGTTCTTGGGAGTTGCACGGTTGAAGTTGTTGGCATTGCCGGAGTTGTGATTGTTTCCTCCTGGCTTCCCATTGCCTCCACTACGGTTGGGGTAGCTTGGGCGAGACGTTGGGGGTCGGTTGTTCCTTAGTGAATATCCTGATGAACGGTTGGGACGGTACTTCTGGTGACTATTGGATCCAGACTGCTGCATCATACGATGCTTGCGGTTCTCGTTTGCCTGATTAATCTTCCCTTCCATCTGAATGGCAGAGTCGACTAGCTCTTCGAGATCCTGAAAACGGATGTTGACGAGGACAGTCTGCATATCATCATGTAGTCCGTTCAAGAATCTCTCCTTCTTCTTGGCCTCTGTGTTGATCTCATCAGGTGCATATCTGGCAAGGGACAGGAATCTGTCACGGTACTCCACCACAGTCATCCTTCCTTGCTTCAATTCGCGGGACTCATCTCTCATTCTGTTGACTAGTCCCTGCGACACGTGGGTGCGGCTGAACTTGACTTTGAATGCTTCCCATGTCATCACTTGACCATGGTTCATATTGCGGATGCTATTCCACCAAGCTCTTGCATCTCCTGCCAGATAGTGGGTGGCGAAGAGAACTTTCTCATTTTCATCAAGTCTTGCAACTTCTAAGTTGTTTTCCATGGTCTGTAACCAATCATCAGCATCTAATGGGTTTTCAGAGGTGCTAAATATTGGGGGATTGGTATTCTGAAAGTTTTTGAGCTTGGACCCTTGATGATCCTGATTTCCAAGCCCTTGGTTGTTGAGAGCCATCTGGGCGATCTGCTGCAATGTTGCTAAGTTGGCTTGGCGTTCTGCCCTGCTTGCTTCACGGTCTGTAATGAGATTCTGCAAGATCTGCAGCATTGGGTCTTGCGACAAGCTGCTCCCTCCTTGGTTTCCACGAGTCATCTGAAGATTGAGATGGATATAGGGGTAAGAGGGAAATTCTAAGGTTCAGGGTTTTGGGTTCTCAAAGCTAAAACTTTGAGTTAGACTCAGGTTTTTCAACTAACTTCATTTTCATTCATGCAAGCAGGCACACGATACAACACACACCACAACAAACAAAGGGAAAACAGATGGTTTGAAGAACCATTCTACAAGCTACGATACAGTGAGACCGATACATCTCATCCTACGACAGTGCTGTAGTGCAACTACTCATCGTCGATGAAGTCGGAGTCCTCATCGTCAGTGTAGAAGTCTACGACATCCTCCTCCAGAAAGTCATCATCGTTGCTGAGGTCAGAATCCATGTCTCGCTGGATGTCTTCACCCTCATCTTCTTCTTCCTTTGCTGCAAGCTGAGCTTCCTGCTCCTTGATGGTCTTCTCGAGGTCCGCCACCTTCTTGCAAAGACGGGCGATGGTGCAATCCTTCTTGGCACGCTGGTGACGAAGAGACTAGCGATCCTGGACGAGCAATGCGAAAGTATGGGCCTTCTGGTCGGTAATGGCAAGGTTCTGGTTGGGTAACTCTCTGGCATTGTCTAGTTCCTGCTGTCTGTCATGCAGCAAGAAGTCAAGGTTCTCCACTTGACGCCTCAACTCTGGGTGACTTGGCATCTCCATTGGCATTCCCATGAAATCACGTCTTGCATAGTGGGAAAAACGAGTTCCTTGGATCTTGTTGACGCTGAGGGCACATAGACGTGCGAGAGCTTCATGCAATGCCCTGGCTAATCCATCTAGCCAGTTGTTCTCTCTCACGGAGAACTAAATCCTCCTAGAAGTTGGTGCTTCAATGCTTCCTCTAAGATCTGTGACGACGAGCCACTGTAGGTCTCCTCCTGGGGGTCCTGGAAGTTGATCTCCAAGAAACTCCGGGTGCGGGCGTCCCAGTAACTCTGACAGTGAGTCCAGATCCCTCTCGAAGATCAGCTCACCTCCATTTCCCAACTGGTAAAACTTGTTGAACTGAGTCTCCATCTACAAGAATTAGGGATGAGGAAGTTAGTGAAGTGATCAAGTGTGTCAAATTTTAAGTAGTAGTGTAAGAATTTTGAGGAACATGAATTTTTGAGAAAGAATGAATTCACAAGGATAAGAGAGGAGGTAGTTTTTCATAAATACTCACTTTGGTTTTGAAACTAAGTTTTGTTTGAACGTCCATCCTAACTAGGGTCTCCTAGGGTCAACCTGGCTCTGATACCAACTTTTCAACACCCGGATTTTTAATCCCAGATGCCCGTTATGCCATACCTCGCAATCCCCAGATTACCATTTTTGCGAGACATAACGGATTGGATATCACAGTACATCTTCCATTACAAACCATACATAAGGTCTTACACAAATAAGGATCTCATGATCCAGTCTTAATACAACAAGCAGCAGAAATAACAGATAAGCGTAGCGGTGGGGTCCATCTTCAGGGGCACAGGCAATGCTGACGAAGGCAGATAGTCCTAGTTATCATAGCCGTCCTGCTGACCATCATCTTGATAATCTCCTTCATAGTCGGGCCATGATAATAGCCAGGGAAAAAAGCCATGAGTACTCCTTAAGTACTCGCAAACTACCACTAACAAGTACTATAATTCTAAGTTAAAGTGATAAATCTAAATTTAACTAAAAAGTTAAGTTTGAAACCTAAGCTGAGTTCTGAAGCAAAGAAAGATAAAATAAAGTTCTAGAATCACTTAAGTTGGGAAGCTATTGTCTTAAACACAACCCTGTTGTGGTCAAGTCAAGATTCATCATTTATTTCAAGTTATTTGGAAAACATCTGACAACGAAACATTATGGCCCTTCCAACGGTCCATAACCGCGGACGCGGCTATTCGAATAGTTTGACACTCCGTAGAGGTGGTACACTTTTACCACACGATTCGATACATCTGTCAGGGATAACCCTGAATCATCATACTTAGTATGCAGATAATCAAACATAACCTTCCCTTTACACACCTAGTATAAGCACCTCTCCGATGAGCATGGCCTCCCAACCATGACCATTTGTCATCTTGGGCACTGCATAGGTGGACATCATGAGAGGTAGCCTTAGCTCAAACCTCTCCCGCGAGGGAACTAATACTAATGCATATAAATTTCCAGCTAAGCCTTACCCAATTCAGGTAGTGTGGTTGTACGGTAAATTTGGAATGGTATCGCATCCGAATCCAACCATCAGTTTTATAAAAGGGTTAAGGCTCATGCCTCAACATTTTCATCATCATCAACCATTTGTGTTTCTCAACACATGTCAAAACATCTCAATAGAATGACTCATCCATCATTCCAAGGTTTTCATAATTCATTTTTACCAAGTGTTCCCATCTAAAGTGACTCAAGTTTTGATCTACTCTAAACTACTAAGTTAAGAGTGTTCACTAAGGTGGAAAAGATGGGTTGAATCTCATGCCATAGAATGACATCTAAAGCTTAGCTAAATAGGTCAAGTTTTATACTTTTTATGCTACCTTCAAAACAAGTAAAGAACTTTGTGTAAACTAAGGGAAGCAAAACTTGTACATAAGACTTGGGGTAGCTAATAGTAAAAAGGGGTGTGATCCAAGCATGCCCAAGGCATCTTTGCTAAACCATCTAGTTGGATCCTAGCTTGCTAAGCACTAAACTTGCAAGTGTTAGCTGGCATTGTTAATGGTGGCTTGCACTTGGATAGTTCTAGCTTCCTAATAGTAGCTTGCCTTGAGTAGTGTAGTGGTTGAAGTTTTCTTCTTCTTCTTGGTAGAACTCCTCCTCCTCGAAAGCTTGGTCGGTACTATCGTCTATAAATACATACGGAGTACACAATCACCAAACAATACTTAACTAGTCTAAATAGCATTCTAAGACACACATTTGATGATCTATTATAATCACAAGCATCACAAGTTTAAATCACTAGTTTCATCTTTTTAATTTAGAAAAGTAATTTCTACTCATTGAAAAATTAACTAAGATTTAATATTCCCCACTTAAAATATGGGATCATGTTGACACATGTCATCACCACATATTCTAACATGTGGGAATGAGATTTAAAAGTTGGATCAATATTACTTTGGTTTAAGTTTATTATTTAATGATTTAAAGTGACTAGAAATGCCTATATAGCATTATTTTGGTACTAGTCCAAAGTCACTGCATGTAAACTTTGAGATTATTACATATTTACGTATATATGATGAAATGTGAATTTTGAGAGTTGGAATCAACTCAAAACCTATCTTAGTTGATTTTACAAAAATGTTGCAAGTTGCAAATACTTCCGTTTTGTTATTTTTACTAGGAGAGATCTATAACTCTAATTGAATTAAATCCAACGGGCTTGGATTGATCATTTCAATACCTTTGAGGAAAAATGGGTTTCATGCAATTTGGATTTGTACAACTCCCAGAATTGAATTTTAAACTAGTGGACAAAAACTAGTTTTAACTTAAAAAGAAAATCCAATTTTGAATGGATGGGCTAGCGCGGGAAAGAACATGGGCCAGCCCAGTTGTGCTCCGCGACGCGGGGCTCAGCTGATAGGGGTCTCGCTGGTCAGCACCACTTAACACGTGAAACGGTACGCGCGCTGTGGACCATAGGATTAGAAGTGGGATCTACGGTCGAGGGTTGTCATGGACGACAAACAGGTCGCCGGCGAGCTCGAACCCTAGCGGCTCGGTGGGGGTCTGGCCGGGACGTACCAGGGCTCTAGCAACGACGACAAGGCGGCCAAACAAAGTGGAAGACGACGGCGAGGCGAGGCGCGGTTGTGGCAGAGCTCTGGGTGCCCTAAATCGCAGGCGCCCTTTTCCTGGTGCGGTGGCTCCAGCTCCAATTCCGGCGAGGCAGAGCTCGATTGGCTCCGGCGAGAGGGGTGAAAGGATCAGTGAGAGGTGGGGAGTGAGTGGGTGTGGAGAAAAGAGGCTGGGGAGGCTGGTTTATATAGGCCCAACGGTGAGACCGAACGGTGTGGGCAGGCGACTCCGGCGAGGGTGGCACAGGGGTCTAGCAGCGTGGCTCGAGGTTGGGGACGGTGGCTTGTCTCCTGGTGGTGCGCTGAGGCTTAAAGGCGTGGCAAGGCAGGCTCTATGCTGGTCGGGAGCGTCACGCGCTCTGGGCGGCAGAGGCGGCGGGTTCGACGGTGAGCGGTGGTTGGGGTGAGTTGGGCGGCCAGCGGGGGTGTCTGGGGTGTTCCCTAGGTCATGGCGGAGTGATAGGCGCGGGCTGCGGCCGAGGGGTGGTCTATGCACGTGGGGACAAGACGTGCTCTGCGGGCGGAGTCGGCATGGTCGACCAGCTCCGGGCGCGGCGGTTCCTGGCCGTTCTGCTCTCTGTCTCTGGGCTGGGGCTGGTTGGACGGTGGCGGTAGACCACATGCGAGCGTGTAGACATGGCGAGAGAGGCTGGCGGCTGCTGTGGTGCAATGTCGCCGGTGGGGGTGCGCAAGGTGCTCGGCCTTAATGGCCATGACCATTTGGTCGTGTGCACAGGGTGTGGCCGGGCTAGCAAAGGTTAGGGTTTGCACTAGGGGAACAAGGGGACAGGGTTAGGCCCAAATGGTGACCAAGATCACTGCTCAAAACAGTGTTTTGAATTTGGCCAGATTTGTGCCCACAAGGTGTTTGATGGAATGTCCGGAAGATAAAAACTTTTGAATTTGGGTTTCAAATTTTTGGGTGTTCTCCACTAGTGCTAGGTAGTCTCTGGTTGCAAGGGTTTTGAAAGTGGAGCTAAAATATATGGTTTTTGAAATAGGGGTGATATATGCATATGCATTGAATTCAATTTTCACATGCCATTTAAAATAAGCAAAAGAATGTTTTTAGTAGATCAAAAGGTGGGCCTTGGTACCTCATTATGTGTACTAGCAAGGGGTGCAAAGATCATGAATTGTTTCTGTTAAGAAATGAGTGCTAGGAACACTCAAAGTAGTGTAGTGGATTAAAATGGCCAAAATGACCATTCCTCCTTTTAATTGTTTTTGATTTGATTTTCTTTAGGAAAAGTTTAGGAATGATGTAGATGATGTTTAAATCACCTATGAAACATTTTACAACCAAAGAATTACAGAACCATGGCAATTCAAATCAATTCCTATTTTAAATGCACATACACATGAATGCTTTTATTTTTAATTTGGAAAAGTTTTTGTTAACCCCAAATTTGATGATTTAGATCTTGATAAGCATGGATTGATGTTTTGGGATGTTACATATCCCTCACAACAAGAAATAAACCTGGACAAAGAAGGGATGACATTAGCCAAAAGATGGTGGGGTTGGAGGCCAAATGTCTCGAGAAACTCCTTGGAGAAATCGATAATGGGAAGGACGAACCCCCTAGCAAAGTGGGCGAAAAAAACCATGTACTCACCCTCTTTGGCATCGGGGATCTACTCGTCGCTAGGGAGGCGACAAGTAACCTCTGGCAGAATCCATCGGGTCCACATGAGCTAATCGATCTCTCCCTAAGTGACGTCATACCCCTATTAGGAGTCTCACTCAGAGATGGCCTCTTCTTCGTGCTTGTCGATGGCAACAACGTCTTGAGGATCCATCTCTGTATCGCTCTCCTCTAATGCAGAGCTTGCCTCGGGAGTGCAAGGCAAATATTGTCGCGGTCCCGTAGCAGCGATGGAGGGCAGCGATTGGGTGATGTAGTGACACAGAGGAAACGGAGGAGCAACATGGTCGCAAGTTGCAGAGCACAGTAGCGGCGGTGCAAGGAAGAAAGGGAGCGGGAGTGGGGGAAACTGACTAAGGGTTTCTCCTGCTCCCCTATTTAACTAGCGCAGCGTGTCATGGGTAGTAGGATACGTTGCACCCACAGACCCCACGATGTGCATGTGTATTGCGTGAAGAAGTTAGGGAGAACGTGCCATGGGTGCTGTTGCAAAGTGCATATGCACAACTGCATCCTATGGCTGCTACGACAATCGAGGATCCACGCATCGATGTGATATGTGGTAGTGATAATTGCCACAATGTGATAATGAATAGTGTCATGGCCCTTAAAATGAGGCAAGACACAATGATTGCTTGACACGTAGGATAAGGTGAGGAGTATGCGGGAAGCAAGATATCTAAGGGAAGTAACCCGAATATGGGAATATGACCTGGCAAACGAGATATTACTCAGATTAAGCCAAGAAAGGCCAAATTCGAATAGCGAGTCACCAAGTGGTGTGGCCAAGTTAAAATTGGTATGGGCCGACATATAAGTATGTCGACAGTATGGATGAAGATTCAAATAAAGTTGAACCTGATGTGGACTTTTTAGCTAAAGCTGCTAAGACCGCAACAACTTTGGAGACTAATGTTGGGGGGATGACCCTAAATAGGGTCAAGCTAAGGTATAAAACAAGGTCGACCGAGGTATAAGTTGACCGAGGTATAAATGGGTCGGCCGAGTAAAGTCCGAGTTACCTAAACCGGGTTAGCCCGGCAAAACCTGGTCGACATATATTTTATGTCGGCATAGTATCTCTGTTCTTTTCTATGTGTAGGTATCGTCCTTGCCGAGTCATCTAGGTAGGACAGAGTCAGGGGTTGGCATGCTCAGGAAGGAGTGAGCCGGGCTCAGAGTGAGCGCTTCTCTCTATCCCGAAATTCCTAGATGAGATAAGCGCTAAGTCAAGCAGGCCCCTAAAACCTAGAACAAGGTCTGGGCGCAGGATTCTCGGAGGGGACTGTGTAAGAGCCGCCAACGGTCAGATAGGATGGGTGTAGGTCAGGTGCTATCTAGAGGCCCATGATGCATAAAGTATTTGGCCTAACTAGCTATTTAGGTACAAGCATATACTAGGAATATTCGGGCCACGTAAGCCCTAGATGTAACCTGGCCACCCCTTTATAAGGTGCGCCGGGACCTCCGAGGAGAGGGTCAGTTCATCTGAGGTACGAGCAAGTAATAGAGAGAGAGGCAGAAGCACTTCATCTTATTCCTCCTCTTTTCACAACTCAAGGAGAACTTGTACTAGTCCGTTGATCATATTATAAGATCTAGAGGTAGGAGTTAAGGTTCTATCTCAATAGGAGAGCCTCGAGCGTGGGTATATCGAGTCTCTATGAGTGTGTTCTTTGTGTGCGGTAATCACTACACTATCCCTCCCCGGATTACACTAGTGTCCTATGGCCCCATCTTTAGCCATCCCATGGCATCTGCCGTGACACCACAACGACACTCGAACACTTTTCTCACCTTTACTTTTATGTTATTTAATTATCGCTTTTTCCTTTACGCAAGTTTCCTCTATTATTCACTCACCCCCTTCCACCTTCAAGAAATGAAGTCAATTCACTCAGGATAGGTGACACCTTGAGTGCGACAGAAACATCAATACACTTACCTAGGCTCCTTAGTGGGATCGATATAAAAACTTGAATTAATACTTCCGCAAAAATATGCTCTGACGAACTTGTGCACTTGTAGGCTATCAAGCTATTTTTTGATTTCACTGAAGTTTTCCCTTTTCACTAATGTTAACATCGCAACTAGCGAAAACTTGGTTGCTTGTGATGGTTTTTAGGCAATGGACATTTTTGGAAGATCTTATGGCATTTATGGGCTAATTACGCCTGAAGAAACAAATCCCCAATCGGAGCCCCTTTCATTAGAAGCATTCTCAGCGCATAATGACCACTGGTACGGTCGGGACACACCTGTACCGTCCACTTGTGCTGCCCGCTGTCAGCTCCATTATATCAATACAAGCAACTTTTGTGAAGAGGAGACGATGAAAAACATAACACAGTCGCCACAAACACATCGAGAAGAGGAGAGATTAGATCTAGAGAAGGAGAACAACACTGTCTCATTCTTAGACGATCCCTAGCCTCAAAACCATTCACTCCACCATCATCCCCATTTGTACTTTGAGATAGAGAGAGAGATTAGCACTTGTAAGATTAGGGTTTGATACTTTGATCTACCTTGGTTTGTATTTGATTCGATCTTCAAACGGTATTGTGGCTTGCTATAGTAACTTCGAGATGATTTACATTTGCAGTACAATTATGCCTTGCTATCCGTATCACTATTGTTGCCATGCTCCTGGTTGATATGTGCATAAGGCTGTGCTTATGATACTGGGTATGCTAATGTAACATAACACTAAGTTCAGACTAGTTTGTGTTTGTAGTTTTGAGATTCATTTAACTAAATACATTGGTCAATTTGAATAACTCCTAAATTGCTACTACTATTGATGTTTGGAATGATACTTGCCATGTATATACTAAAATACTGAGCCTTAGGGTTATTATTGTGTTTCAAATATTTCTGTCAATCTTGGCAGTGATAATAGAATTAGAATTGATTCCCAGATAACTTTCTCTAGGAAAATGATTGAAATCAGATAGTGATGATTTGCTATATATTGGGGTTAACGCCTAGGGATGCTAGAAAACAGTAGCTTATGTGATGTGGATGTGCTACTGTGGAGCCTCCTTATGAGTAGGCATAGTGGCATAGGTCACCTGGATGACCTGCTGCTTTTTTGACAAATATTTGTTCTAGGTTACCCTTGCTGATGACCTAGTGATGTAGTAATGACCCTTTGATCCTTTCCAGTGATGCAAAAGATGAGGATTTAATCTATGGTAAGGATAGTACTAGTGTTTCCTCCCTTTTACTTGGTGATGATCTAGACATGCCAGTTGCATGTTAGTCTGGGAGTTATACTACAACAAATAAATTCTAGCTCTAAATTTTTCAGAACATATGCTAGTGCTTGATCTTGGTTGTCAACCTGCTATGTAGAGTGTACTAGTTTAGTGGTGATGATGTTGTGCTTGCTCTTGATCAATTTATTCCTTTGCTGCTGGACTTCTCATCCTAACACCCTAATCCTGCTCCTACTTGTTGTTGTTCTTGGCCTTGTTCTCCTAGTGTTGCTAGATCTAGATCTTGACTAGGTGATCATGGTGATGCTGGTGGAGTTCTTGTTTTCCTAGTGATGTGGATAGATATGTGGTGATGTGCTGTGGTGGAAATAAAGTGGGATAGTGATGACTACAAGTACACATATCGAGTGTAGCTAGTTTCAAAATAAGAGTATCGAACCCATAGAGAGATATTTGGTTAAGGTCTTCCTACCCCTTATCACTATCTACCAAAGGATACTCGTAAGATGCCTTTGATCACATGTAAAGGGTGTTTGAAAGGTTTTTGTGATTGAATGCGAGAAAGTAATAAAAGCAAGTAAAGTGAACAAGTAATAAAAGCGCAGGAAATGAACACAATAAGGCTAAAATGTTCTCGGGATGTAGGATACACCACTAGAATATGAGAATTTTACATGATTAGGATAATCTATGTCATTTGTCATGATATGTGTGGAGGCAGCTCCATAATAAGATGTTCACTACAAGTCTCACGATCAGCCGTTTCTACGAGTCAAGTTTTGAGGTCATCTCTAAATAACCAATTCGATGCTTGTGAGCAAATCACTTCTACAGACCACTACAATTAAGGGTTTCCCCATGAATATCGTATGAGCTTAGTGCATCTCCCTTAATTCCCCCTTTGACTGTATAGGTTATAAGATGATGCTTGCAGTCACACAGTAGAACCGCAAGGCCATTATACACTACTAGGGAAAATCCTATAGGAGACATGTTTATAGGAGGCCCATCCCTCAAACATGCGCCTCCACTAAATATACAAGGTGCATGTCTAAATGGTGCGACGCCTATATATTAATACTAGAGGCGCACTCTTGAGGGATGTGTCTCCTATATCGCATGTGTGGACCAGATCTGGCTGCCCCTTACTTGAGGCGCATCTGCTCCATATGTGCCTCGAGTAGTTCAACTACTTGAGGCGCATATGAAACAGGTGCGCCTCGAGTAAGGTGGGTGGGCCTAGTTGTGGTAGGTGCCACGATATAGGAGGCGCACCACCAGATATGCGCCTCGAGTATTTTGCAATATAGGAGGCGCATCACTATTACATGCGACTCGAGTAAGTGAGGTGGGCCTGGTGGTGGTAGGTGCCACAATATAGGAGTCGCACCACTAGATATGCTCCTCGAGTATTTTGCAATATAGGAGGCACATATTGAGCATATATGCGCCTCGAATAAGGTGGACCATCCAAATTCTGCTCCCCCCGTGGATCGCCTTTTCTGTCTTGCAAAAAATAAAGAAAATGAAAAACACTTCAAATTTTAAAATCCTTTTACATGTAGGTTGGTAATGTGGTCTAGTTTGTAGGAAAATTAACAAACATCAATTTTGACTTTTTTCGCAAAAAAAGGTTATGGCACGGTAAATTGAGCATAACTTTTGCATACGATGTCAAAAAAACTAATATATCAAAACAACAAGAACGAAGTTTTCTATCCACTCGCAACCGTCGGAGACCGTTTAGCGATTTCTTAGATTCTCAACATTCGAAAAGGAAAAAAGATATGGCAAAAAGAAGATATTTTCCTACAGAAAAAATGAGCAAACTTATAGGAGGCACATCCGATTATGGTGCGCCTCGGATTAGCATGGCTGGACACTACAAATCCGAGCCTCCACTCCCATTCTTCTCTTCTCCTCCTCTCATTCCCTTCTTCTTCTCCTCCTATCCTTCCCCTTCTCATCATCTCTAGTTCTCATTCCCTTCTCCTTCTCCACCTATCATTCTCTTCTCCTTCTCCTTTTATCCTCCTCCTTCCCTTCTCCTTTTCTTCTTCACCTTCACCTTCTCCATCTCCTCTTCTTCACCTTCTCCTTCCCTTCTCCTCTGACCGCCACCACCTCCTCCTCCTCCTCTAGCAACCACTCCGGCCGCCACATCCTCCTCCGACCGCAACCTCCTACTCCTCGGCCCGACTCCTCCAGGTCGAGAACTAGCATGGCCACGACCTCCCGCACCTCCCCGTAGTGGTAGGTTGTGGCCGTGGCCACGACCACCATGCTCCAGCAAGGCGACACGATGGCGGCAATGTGTGTACTCAATTGCTTTTGCAATTCAAAATGAGGGTGTTTTTTTGCTTTTTGACGGTGGTAAATTTGAAATTCCAAAAAGCTATTAGAGGCGCATCTTTCAGACATACTCGAGGCACATATGATATGTGCCTTGTATACCCTAGACATGCGCTTCACATATATAGGTTATAGGAGGCGCATATATATATATATCATATGCGCGCCTATATAGGAGGCGCATAATATCATATGTGCCTCGCATATATAGGTTATAGGAGGCGCATCTGAAATGCGTCTCGGTTAAAAAATACTAGTAGCGTGGCGCTCGAGTCGCATCCCATATGCGCCTCTAATGGCTTTTGAGATGCGACTCGAGTAAGCTTTTCCCTAGTAGCGATAAGAAGGTCCACCAAATGTGCAAAGAAGAATGGGTTTACCAACATTTTTAGCTTTTACCTTCCCTTCAACAAATTGAGAAGCTTCGGTATCTAGCTCGATTACATTGAAATGTGCAAATATGGTCAATATATCTTCTTTAGATTTCTCAACCCCATCTGCATGTGTCCTTGAATAATTTCTTCTATTTTTGCCTCTTCTTCTAGCTTCTTGAGGACCATTCTTTCCTCTTATATGTTTTCTCACCATCCTTGCGAAAGGGAGGGGTCAACATACAATGCTATTTTGTTTAATGGCTCCATAGGGGCAATTTTCATCTCCCCATCTTCAACTTGCTTCGGTGGCATAGTATATCCAAGCCATTCTTTCTCCAGGGCTTCAATGTG
This sequence comes from Avena eriantha, assembly GCA_910589775.1. Lineage (NCBI taxonomy): Eukaryota > Viridiplantae > Streptophyta > Magnoliopsida > Poales > Poaceae > Avena > Avena eriantha. The sequence continues at coordinate 138,554,926 of OU342740.1, read as the reverse complement.
TTTTGTAAAAGACTAAATAATTTGCAAAATAATATCATTATCAGGTTGAACCTAAGTAGCAGTTTACTTAACCATACCGGATTCCTTGTAAGCATTGAGACAATCATATTCAATTCTTGTTCCTCCTTTGATGCCTAAATCAAATCCACAAGTTTCTCTATGGCGACAAATTTTGTTCTAGAATTTCCCAAGCTTTAGTTATAGTTAGGTCCATAAAGCAACCTCCAGAGATTCATTCAAGTTCATGCTTTATTTTTTCATTAAGTTCCCCATAGAAAATATGTAAAACATAACATTCAAGTAAATCATAACGGGGAAATCTATTAATAATATATTTATGCCTTTTGAAGGCTCTTACCAAACCTTCTCTTGGGGGGTTCTTGAAATTAGTGATTTCCATCTTATTTCAGCAGTATTTACTTTGGGAAGGAATGGAAATACAAATTCTCCTTTAAGCTTTTCCCAAGTATCAATATTTTGTGCATGGAAAATTCTATACCAAGCTAGAGTAGTGTTGGTTAAAGATTGGCTAAACAATTTTAGTTTTAATTCATCATCAGAATATCCTTTTAATTTAAGTGTCCAACATAACTCGGTAAAATGAATTAGGTGAGCATAAGGATCCTCATCTGGATCATGTCCTACAAAAGTTTTCTTATGAATAATAGCGATTAAATGAGGGTTAACCTCATATACATGTTCCTTCCTTTCGGGAATTCCTCAATGAATCCTCTATTAAACTTCTCGAGGTATATAGTTGCATCAAGCTTATTCATCAGCCCAAGTATAGTCATGATGTTTACCTTAAACTAGGAAAAAACTTTAGTAAAACAATTTGTAGAACTAGCAACTAAGAACAAAGACCAAAAGTGCTTAGCTCCCCTACAATGGCGCCAGAAAATAGCTTGATGACTGCAAGTGAACATATCAATTGCAGCTAGTTTCGCAATAAGTGTATCGAACCCACAGAGAGCTGGTTAAGGTCTTTATGCCCCTCATAACTATCTACCAAAGCATACTTGTAAGCTTCATTTGATCTCAAGTAAAGGGTGTTTGAAAGGTTTTTGAGTTTGTATCCAAGAAAGTAATAAGAGCGAGTAAAGTAAACAAGTAACAAAAGTGCTAGAAATGGTGTTAGAAGTCAATAAGGATCAAATGTTCTCAGGGATGTAGGATACACCACTAGCATATGAGAATTATTCATGATTAGGATAATATATGTATTTCGTCATGGTATGTATGGAGAGAGCTCCATAATAAGATGTTCACTACAAGTATCATGAGAAGACACTTCTACGAGTCAAGTTTTGAGGTCATCTCTAAATAACCACTGCGATGCTTGCGAGAAAATCACTCCTACAGAGCACCACAGATAAGGGTTTCCCCATGGATATCGTATGATCTTAGTGAATATCCCTTAATTCCCCTTTTGACTGTATAGGTTATAAGCCAATGCTTGGAGTCACAAAGTAGCACCGACCATACTCCCATACACTTAGAAAGAGTATTTACCTCTCTCTAGTCCCGAAGGAAAATGCTATGTGGTCGAGTTCACATACCATCTAGAGATAGAGATGTAACACAATATCATAAATCTATAGATCAAAGACCAATGTTATATAGATCATCTTTATTTAATTTTGTAATAATGCTATGGTTCCTCCATCTTCTCAAGAACAAGGGGAACTACTCACACATGGAAGCAATCAACATCATCATAATATTCATATGGATGGATTAATCAAGTGCAAACCACAATTATATTGGAATTTCAAGAAGATCTAATGAATGAGAATTAGGGAAAATGGTGTTGATGGAGATGCAGCTGTTGATGATGAAGGGGATGATGCGATTTCCTCCAATGATCCGTGAAGCAGCAAGGATTTCCCTTCTCCAAGTTCCTCCTCCATATCCTTTTCTAGTGTGGTATTTCGAGTCTAGAAGTTTCTATGAATGTCGGATCGAAGATCTGTATTCACATGGTCAAAGTATTTGATGAGGCGGACGTCATGATTGGTCATATGGGCAGATGGTACAGGCAGGCTCTGCCCGTACCGTAGATCGTTAAACCCTTTGTAGCTTCCCCTCAGTTCCTCTCTTCTGCCAGGTGCGTGGAAAATCATTTAGATGATAATTATCACTTAGAAATAATATTATTACATAACATGACATTACCAATTTATATATGCACAAAAGACATAATAATTCGGGATCCTGTTGAAACAAGGACAAAAGGTACATGTGAATGCCGTGAAATACAAAAAACCTAACCCTACTTACGCAAAATCACAAGGTAAATATGCTTCAAAAATGGACTCATCAACTTCCCCAAGCTAGAATCTTGCTCGTCCCCGAGCAAGATGGTGACTTATGGACAAGGTCATCATGTTCATGAGGTTACAATAAATGAGGCAATTGAAGCATAATACAATATCAGATATAGAACTGCATCATGAGTTATCTCATACTCTCTCACATCGCATGACTTAGAGGCTTCCACACCTTTTATATCAATAATTTATATGAAGTTCAAAGGCTAAGCATATTATACAATCATCAAGTTTATATAAACGAGCACTTGATTGAGTAAGAAATATTATCATTGTTTGAGTATCTTTTGTCAACTAGCACCTCTTCTTTTATCATAGTTTTTTCTCTTTTTGTTTCCATTGGGGGGATGACCCTAGGTAGGGTCGAGCTAAGGCATACAGACTAGGTTTACCGAGATATAGGTTGACTTAATTGCGTTGGCTGAGTAATGGCCGAGTTACGCAAGCCAGGTTAACCCGACAAGACCTGGGTGTCATATCTTGTATGTCGGCACAATATGTACGTTGTTTCCTCTATGCAGGTGCCTTCCTGGCCGATTCATCTGGGTTAGGGGAAACATAGGGGTTGGCGTGCACCAGAAGGGTGTGTGCTAGACTCAGGGTCAGCGCCCCTATCTCTCCCAGGATTCTCGGAGGAGATAAGCACGCTAAGTCAAGCGTTCCCCTAAATCCCGGAAAAGGCTCCGATGAGGTTTTCACAGAGGGGACAGTGTCAGACTGGTAATAGTTAGAGAGGATGGGCGCATTAAGTCCCATCGAGGGTATCCAGGGGTGACCACATGATGGGAAGAGGATCTAGGCCCAGCCAATGACTTTCGTACAAGCATATTCAAAAGATATTCGGGCCACGTAAGCCCTAAGTGTAACCTGGACACCCCCTTTATAAGGTGCGCCAGGACCTCCAAAGGAGGGTTGGTTCATTTGAGATACGAGCAAGTAGTAGAGAAAGATAGGAAGACGCACTATCATCTTCTTCTTCCTCTCAATCCAGCTCATGAGAAATTGTACTAGTCCTTTGATCATATTATAAGATCTAGATGCAGGAGTAGAGGTTTTATGTCACTAGGAGAGCCTTGAACCTGGGTATATTGTGTATCTGTGTGTGATCTTATAGTGTGGTATCCACCACACTATCCCTCCCCGGATTCCACTAGCATCCATCCGACCCGACTTTATCCATCCCGTGGCATCTGCCGTGATACCACCATGATAGTTGATGCCCACCGTGGGGCCACTAGTGGAGCTATCTAGTGTGCTCATCTGGACGGGAAACTTCATCGCATCCAGAGAGCATCATCTCTGGTTTGGTCCAATGATTCAGCTCGCTGGACTTCATCAGTGACAACGTGGGAAACTTTGGCAACCGCCCCATCCCACGCAATGGAAAGTTCGTCAGCTTCAGAGCGCACAGGGTCTATGTCGCGGTTGATGTTTCCTACAGTGTCAACACCCGGATTTTTAATCCCAGATGCCTGTTATGCCATACATCGCAATCCCAGGATTACCATTTTTCCGAGACATAACAAATTGGATATCACAGTACATCATCCATTACAAACCATATAAGGTCTTACACGAATAAAGGATCTCATAATCCAATCTTAATACAACAAGCAGCGGAATAAATAATAAGTGTAGCGGTGGGGTCCATCTTCAGGGACACAGGCAATGCTAACGATGGAAGATAGTCCTAGTTATCATAGCCGTCCTGCTATCCTTCCTCTTGGTAGTCTCCTTCATAGTCTGCCATGGGAATATCCAGGGGAAAAAGCCATGAGTACTCTTTAAGTACTCGCAAACTACAACTAACAAGTAAGACAGATCTAGTAGGATTGCTAACTCTAAGTTCACTTGTAAAGTTAAGTTTGAAACCTAAGCTGACTTCAGAAACAACGAAAGATAAAATAAATTTCGAAATCACCTAAGTGGGAACTTAATTGTCATAGCCACAACTCCTTTGGGGTCAAGTCATGTCACAATTCATTTCATAAGTTGTTTTTAAAACATCTGACAACGGAACAGTATGGCCACTCCAACTGTCCATAACCGCGGACGCGGCTATTCGAATAGTTTGACACTCTGCAGAGGTGGTACACTTTCACCAAAAAATTCGATACATCTGTCAGGGATAACCCTGAATCATCATACTTAGCATGCTGATAATCAAACATAACCTTTCCTTTACACACCCTAGTATAAGCACCTCTCCTATGAGCTTGGCCTCCCAGCCATGACCATCTGTCATCGTGGGCACTTCATAGGTGGACAACATTGAGAGGTAGCCTCAGGTCAAACCTCTCCCGCGAGGGAACTAATACTAATGCATATAAACTTCCGGCTAAGCCTTATCCAATTCAAGTATTGTGGTTGTATGGTAAAATTGGAATGGTATCGCATCCGAACCCAACCATCCATTTTGTAAAAGGGCTAGGGCTCATGCCTCAACATTTTCATCCTCATAAACCATTTGTGTTTCTCAACACATGTCAAATCATCTCAATAGAATGACTCATCATTCCAAGGTTTTCACAAGTCATTTTCACAAAGTACTCCCATCTAAATTGAATCAAGTTTTGGTTTAGCTCTAAACTACTAAGTTAAGAGTGTTCACTCATGTGTGATGCTAATGTCAATCTCATGCCATAGAATGACATCTAAGTCTAACTAGATAGGTCAAGTTTTATACTTTTTATGCTACCTATAAAAAAGTAAAGGACTTTGGTAAAGTAAAGAAGGTAAAGCTTGGAAATAAAACTTGGGTAGGTAATAGTCAAAGTGGTATAACCAAGGCATGCATAATGCATCTTGCTTAGGTTATCTAGCTTAATTATAGCTTCCTAACAATAGCTTGCATTGTTAATGATGTCTTGCCTTGGGTAGTGTAGTGGTTGAAGTTTTCTTCCTCTTCCTCTTGGTAGAACTCCTCCTCCTCGAAAGCTTGGTCGGTACTATCGTCTATAAATACATACGGGATACACAATCACCAAACAATACTTAACTAGTCTACTTAGCACACTAAGGCACACATTTGATGATCTATTATCATCAGAAGCATCACAAGGTTTAATTAACTAGCTTCATTCTTTTTATTTGAGAAAAGTAATTTCTACCCATTGAAATTAACTAAGATTTAATATTCTCCAATTAAAATATGGGATCATGTGGACACATGTCATCACCACATATTCTAACATATGGGAATGTGATTTAAATGTTGGATCACATTTTAATTAGTTTAAGTTTCATATTTAATGATTTAAAGTGACTAGAAATGCCCATATAGCATTATTTTGGTACTAGTGCAAAGTCACTGCATGCAAACCTTAATCTTATTACATATTGAGATAGGTATGGTTAAATGTGATTTTTGAGAGTTGGAAACAACTCAAAAGGTATTATGGTTAAAATTATAAAAATGTTTGAATGTGCAAAAGCTTCTGACTTGTTATTTTTACTAGGAGATCTCTAACTCTAAAGGATTTAAATCAAACGGGCTTGGATAGACATTTTCACTAGCTTTCCAACAAAATTAGATTCACTCAATTTGTATTTATATAACTCTATGAATTGATTTTTGAACTAAGGGACAAAATTGATTTTAAGTCTAAATAGAAAAAAGCTAATTTGAATTACTCGGTCAGCGCGGGAAACTAATTGGGCCGGCCCGTGTACACTCCGTGGCGCTGAGGGCTGCTGACAAGGGGTCCCGCCTGTTAGTGAATCATAACACACAAAGCGGTACGGGGCGATAATAACCACATGATTAGAACACGATCTAATGGTCCACGGTCGTCGTCGCCGATGGAATCCTCGCCGGCGAGACTGAACCCTAAGCGGTTGGTGGGGGTCTACTGGGGACGTACCAGGGCTCCAACTAGTGCAGCGAGGCAGGCAAACAAACTGGACGACGACGGCAGAGTCAGGCGAGGTCGCGGCAGGGGCTGAGGTGGACGAAATCGATGACCACGTCTCCTCCTCTACAGCGGCTACTTCCGGCGGAATTCCGGTGATGGGCTGCTCGAGCGGCTCCGGCGAGAGAGGGGAAACGATCAGTGGAGAGAGGGGAGTGGAATGGTGTGGTGATTGAGGCTGGGGGTGTCCTCCTTATATAGGCTCGACAAGGGGACCGACGGGTGTGGGCGGAGCTTGTCGGTGACGACAATACAGGGGGCTACCGGCGTGGGAGAGGTAGGCGGACGGTGGGTGGTCTGCTGGCGGTCATCTATGGTGTAATGGCGACGCTAGGGGTGGTGCCTAACGGTCGGGAGCTTCCAGCGCTCTGAGGGACAGACGCGGTGCTCGACGGTGCTCCGAGCGAGTGTGGGTCGTGCGGCGGTGCACGGCCGTGTCTGGCAGGTTGAGGGGGCCGAGGTGGAGCGCCGTGCGCGGTCTGGTGTCGAGGCGCGGTCTGTGGCGTGCTGCCAGCGAGGGCGCTCTGGCGTGCACTGCGGATGGCGCAGATAGTAAGGGCGGCGCGGTTCTGGGGTGGTCTAGTGGCTGGTAGTGATCGTGGGGTGGACCGTGGGCGGCGGTGAGGTCACGGCTCAGTCCCTGGAGCGGCGGAGAGGGGCTGGCGGTCTGCTGCGGCTCGGGCACGATCGACCGACGATCATGGCCTCGGGGTGTGATACATTGCAAATGTATCTATAATTTTTGATGTTCCATGCTTGGTTTTATCTACTTTCTTATGTTTTGTCCACACTTTGGAGTACTTTTCATCTGATTTCTTGGACTAACCTATTAACAAGAGCCATAGTGCCAGTTGCATATTTTCTGCTGTTTTTGGTTCCAGAAAGTCAGAAAATGAATATTCTCGGAATTGGATGGGACAAAAGCCAATATGCCTATTTTTCCCAGAGACTCAAGGAGCCAGAATACGAGACGTAGATGGGCCACGGGGTGGCCACACCACCCCTAGGCGCGGGTCCCCCTTGGCTACGCCAGGGCATGGTGTGGGCCCCCTGGCCGGCCACCGAGCTTGCCTCTTTCGCATATATATCTCCCCTGAGGGAAAAACCCTAGATCATCAAGCCTCCAGCCACGAAAAGTTCCATAGCGCCACCGCCACCGAAGGGGATATTCGGGGGACAGAAATTCTCTGTTCCGGCACCCTGCCGGGACGGGGAAGTGCCCCGGGAGCGATCTCCATCGACTCCACCACCATCTCCATCACCATTGCCGATTCCCATGATGAGGAGGGAGTAGTTCTCTCTCGAGGCTAAGGGTTCTACCGGTAGCTACGTGTTCATCCATCTCTCTATGCATGATCATATTATGATCATGAGCTTGTAATCTATAGATCTACCTTGATACGCAAGTGCTTTAATAGATCTCTGATCTCCCCATGTGTGTGAAAGTGACAGCGTGCACACCATGGTGGCACTTAGGCTAGAGATTACAAATACTTGTTATGAGTTATATTTGGAGTTGGATGTCTTTATGAAATTGTGGTGTTTGTTGGAACTATCTAGTCCTCAAGGTGACAGTGTGGGGTTATCTAGATGGGAAAGGCTTACTTTGAGGTGTGCTGTCATAGCCCTACCATCGATTAGTGTTCAACCGGAGAGTAGTTCAGAATTAGTATCATGAAGATAATATATTTATATGAGAGTGTTCACTAGTGAAAGTATGATCCCCGGGCCTTGTTTCTAAGCATTGAAACACCGTTTGCAATTAGATCTGTTACATGTTTGCTTGCTTCCATCTTTATTTCAGTTTGCCTTTAGTCTCTTCCACACCATCAATCTATTTTCTAGCACTGTTTTCTTTTATCCATACCACTTGTATTTCACATTCTCTTCGCCGAACTAGTGCACCTATACACCTGACAAGTGTATTGGGTGTGTTGGGGACACAAGAGACTTCTTGTATCTTGATTGCAGGGTTGCTTGAGAGGGGATACCTTTGACCACTTCCTCCCTGATTTCAATAAACCTTGGGTGATCCACTTAAGGGAAAACTTGCTGATGTTGTACAAACCTCTGCACTTGGAGGCCCAACAACTGTCTACAAGAATAGAAGTGCGTAGACATCAAGCTATTTTCTAGCGCTGTTGCCGGGGAGGTAAGGTAAAAGGTACTCACATCCTCCGGTGTGAGTCCTCGAAGTTATTTCCTTTAGATTCTGCAATTTTGTCTTTTTATTTCTTTTTTTTATTTTCACTAGTTAGGCTTAATGGAAAACAACAACAAAATTAGAGAGGTTTATAGTATTTATCTTGAGTTAGGACATGACGTGTTTGAAGAGAAAATTAAAAAACCTATGGAACTTTATTTGCATGCTAATAGCAATGTTGTTAGTATGAATTCTTTGGACACCATTATTGCTAATGCTATGGAAAAGTCTAAGCTTGGGGAAGCTGGTTTTGATGAGCATGATATTTTTAGTCCCCCAAGCACGGAGGAGAAAATTTACTTTGATAATACTATGCCTCCAATATATGATGATTACAATGATGAATATGATATTTTCAGTCCACCTACTATTGAGGAGAAAATTAATTATGATTACAATATTCCTCCTATATTTGATGATTATGGTGATGCCATGCGTGTCACCCCAAGAAATATCCAGGAAGTACAAGCGTCAAAGCTTGGGGATGCCCAAGGCATCCCCTTCTTCATCAATAAAAATCCCAAGTTTCTTCCAAACGCTTCATTTTTATTGTTTCATGCATAGTGGTGTTATTCTTGGAGCGTCTTCTTTTTCGTTTTCGTTTTGGTTTTTCGTTTGCTTGGTTTCCTTAGTTTGCTGAATACATTGGTTGGACCCCCTCTTTCATACATTGGTTTTCAAATAGTTTGGTTTGGATTGGAAAAGAGTATAAACGTTCATGTTTAAGTGGTAAAGAGAGCTTGTTTTTGACTGTGGCCTATGCTTTGTCATGCCATGCTTGATATTGATTTTGCTTTATGCTTAGTATTCTTTGCTGTAGAATGACTTGTTATAAACAATTGAGATTTCTTAATGTGCCCTGGATGAATCATGCGTTGTTTTAGCATATTAAAGCATAGTATTGGGGTATTCTCCTTTGATGCTTTATTTGGGTTGACTTAGCGCATGCTCACACCATGTTACGACTATCCAAAGTCACCATAGCCTTTATGATCCTTTAGTTTTCAACTTGTAGTATCACTTTATGCTTTGATCAATGATGTTTTGTCGCTCTGCATGATTATGTCCATTATTGCTCTCTTAGTTTGTCGCTCCCAGTCTTTTGCTAGCCTCCACAACCAAGTATGAGTTCCACTCATGCATAAAACTCCCTAAACCAAGTTATTCCAAAGAGTCCACCATACCTACCTACTAGCATATGCTATTCAAAGTATATTCATGTTTTTGTTTACCTTCCAAATTAAACTTGTTATGAGAAAACTAGTGATGAAATCTCTCACGAACTTGATGGCACACTTTACTTTCTGCATTTAATAAACTTGAACCATTGGGTCCTTCTTTGTTGCTGATATGCTTGCACTTTATAAGTTGAAATTAGCAGAACCATGTATCATGGGGAATGCTTTCAACATTGCACTTGTACTTTGTACCCCGTTGATATCATGTTCTTTTGCTTATGGATCCCGGCGGTGTGAAATAAAAGTGGAACTTGTAAGATCATGGAGTTTGTATGTGTGTTAGAGAAACGCCTGGGCCGCTAGCCTAAGACATGCCTAATCATGGTGGAAACTTGCAGCATCACCATAATGAGCACTCTATGAAGCATCCTCAATAAAAACCTATGCAAATAGCAAATAAAAAGATCGTTGAGATGCTCATTGTCTGCTTGCCTTATCATTTTGATTATGGGATAGCTCCTGTATCATGTGCAAGGGGTACCCAGTTGGCGGTTATTTATGATACATATGTACTTACAATGACAAGAGCTTACTCATGACTAAAGTTGAGTAGCATGAGGTTCGGTCTTCGTAAGTAAGGGGCATGAGATTTCGGTTTATAACTTGTCAAGCATATCCTCTTAGTTGTGTCACTTTAACCCTAATCTCCTTAAGGATGCTTATGATAGGGGAAATGAGAGATGAAAGCTATTTAGTACCATAATTTTTGGAAGAACTTTATGAAACTTGAATCTCTGCTTCCTTCTATGAAGGCCTATCTTCCACTATATATTGAGTCTCCACCTTCTATCTTTATGCACCTACTTTGAGAGCATAGTGGCCATTCTTAGTTCTATGTGCATTGTCCCAAGACTAGTTGATTGATGCATACCTTGATATTGCTTGTTCTAAACTATTTGTATCTAGTCACTCTTATGAACTTTGAAGGTGTCCTATGCATTTATATTTGCTACTCTATGAGGGACAAGATGAATGCCATTCTGCTATGTTTTCTTTATGTGAAACAAACAAACGTCTTGCAAAGCATTGTTATTCATGAATCTTTTGTTTGTGCCTTTTCATGTTGCAACATAGTTGCTTTGTCTTATTGTTAGAACTTCATCTTTCATGTTATGATGGAAGTACTATTATCCCAGCTTTGAATGTTTTACAAATACTTTGATCAAGTTTATGATGGTGCACGTCACCTCAAAAATTATTCTTTCTTTTTATCACTTACCTACTCGAGGACGAGCATGAGTTAAGCTTGGGGATGTTGATACATTGCAAATGTATCTATAATTTTTGATGTTCCATGCTTGGTTTTATCTACTTTCTTAAGTATTGGCCACACTTTGGATTAATTTTCATATGATTTCTTTGACTAACCTATTAACAAGAGCCACCGTGCCAGTTGCCTATTTTCTGCTTTTTTGGTTCTAGAAAGTCAGAAAATGAATGTTCTCGGAATTGGACGGGACAAAAGCCAATATGCCTATTTTTCCGATGACTCAAAGAGCTAGAATACGAGACGTAGAGGGGCCATAGGGTGGCCACACCACCCCTAGGCACGGGTCCCCCTTGGCGGCGACAGGGCATGGTGTGGGCCCCTGGCCGGCCACCGACCATGCCTCTTTCGCCTATATATCTCCCCGAGACAGAAACCCTAGATCATCAAGCCTCCAGCCACGAAAAGTTCCACAGCGCCGCCGCCACCGAAGGGGAGATTCGGGGGACAGAAAGTCTTTGTTCCGGCACCCTACCGGGATGGGGAAGTGCCCCGACTCCACCAACATCTCCATCACCGTTGCTGATTCCCATGATGAGGAGGGAGTAGTTCTCTCTCGAGGCTAAGGGTTCTACCGGTAGCTGTGTGTTCATCTCTCTCTCTATGCATGATCATATTGTGATCATGAGCTTGTAATCTATTGATCTACCTTGCTACTCAAGTGCTTTAATAGATCTCTGCTCTCCCCATGCGTGTGAAAGTGACAGTGTGCACACCATGGTGGCACTTTGGTTAGAGATTACAAATACTTGTTATGAGTTATATTTGGAGTTGGATGTCTTTATGAAAAGTTGGTGTTTGTTGGAACCATCTAGTGCTCAAGGTGACAGTGTGGGGTTATCTAGATGGGAAAGGCTTACTTTGAGGTGTGCTGTTATAGCCCTACCATCGATTAGAGTGTTCAACCGGAGAGTAGTTCAGAAGTAGTATCATGAATATAATATATTTATATGAGAGTGTTCACTAGTGAAAGTATGATCCCTAGGCCTTGTTTCTAAGCATTGAAACACCGTTTGCAATTAGATCTGTTACATGTTTGCTTGCTTCCATCTTTATTTTAGTTTGCCTTTAGTCTCTTCCACGCCATCAATCTATTTTCTAGCACCATTGTCTTTTATCCATACCACTTGTATTTCACTATCTCTTCGCCGAACTAGTGCACCTATACACCTAACAAGTGTATTGGGTGTGTTGGGGACACAAGAGACTTCTTGTATCTTGATTGCAGGGTTGCTTGAGAGGGGATACCTTCGACCACTTCCTCCCTGAGTTCGATAAACCTTGGGTGATCCACTTAAGGGAAAACTTGCTGCTGTTCTACAAACGTCTGCACTTGGAGGCCCAACAACTGTCTATAAGAATAGAAGTGCGTAGACATTAGGGTGGCGGTGTACTGGCGCCAGGGCTAGGGCATGGGGTGGTTTTGGTCTGGTTGGGCCTGGGGGAGACCAAGGTGATCAATGTGCATCAAATGGCTCGACAAGATTTGTTCCAAAACAGTGTTAGTTAGGCCATAATGATTCTGCTCACAAGGTGTTCGATCAAATGGTCGCATGAACAAAATAGTTGAATTTTTGAAAGATTTTTTGTGGAGTGGTTTATCTTATGCTTAAGCATCTAGGTTTCCTTGGGATTTTGAAATGGAGTCCATTTGGTTTGTTTTTGAAATAGTGTGATCTTGATACATACACTAGATTCAATTTTCAAATGTCATTTAAAATTAGAGTTTGAATGTTTTTGGGAGATCACAAAGTGGGCCTTGGAACATCACTACTTGTACTAGCAAGGAGTGCAAAGATCCACACTTATCTCTGTTTGAAATTGAGTGCTAGGAATAGCCAAACTGGGCTAGGTGATTAAAATGGCAAAAGTGACCATTTCCATTATTTATTCCTTTTGATTTCTTTTTCTTTGGGATTTGCTTGGGGATGATCTAGATGATGTGTAATTCACCTTAGAATCAATTTACAACCAAAAGATCACTCAATGATGGCAATTCAAATCAACTCCTATTTAAATGCACACACATATGAATGCTTAAGTATTTTTAAATGGAAAAGTTTTTGTTAACCCTAAATTTGATTATTTGGATCTTAATACTCTTGGATTAAAGTTTTGGGATGTTACAAACTTTCCCCCCTTAAACAAAATCTCGTCCAGATATTTAAGAAAGAAAACTAGGAACTAAAGAGATCTGGGAACTTAGTCCTAATGTAATCTTCTCGCTCCCAAGTGGCTTCTTCTTCGGTATGGTTGCTCCATTGAATATTGATAAATTCGATACTCCGGCTCCTGGTGGTTTTGTAGGCTTCTCTAAGATACGGATGGGCACTTCATGATATGTAAGATCCTTGTTGATATCAACAACTCGGTGATCGATGTTTTTGAACACTTCGGTCTTCTCCGGCACTTCTAGGCATTTGCGAAGTAGCGAGATATGGAACACATTGTGGATGGCTGACATCTCTTCTGGCAGTTCCAGTTGATACGATACTTCTCCTCGGCAATTCAGAATCTTGAAGGTCCCGATATATCTGGGGCTAACTTTCCTTTCAGACTAAAACATTGGGTTCCCTTCAATGGCGAAACAATGAGATACACGAAATCTCCGACATTGAAAGTCAGGTGTCTCCTTCTCTTGTCAGCATAACTCTTCTGTCAGGATTGGGCGGTCTTGAGGTGCTCACGGACTTTGTGAACCTTCTCTTCGGCTTCTCGGAGAATGTCGGGTCCAAAAATCTGACTCTCTCCTACTTGCGACCAATTCAAAGGGGTACGACACTTCCTTCCGTATAGGAACTCAAATGGTGCCATTTGCAAACTGGCTTGATAACTGTTGTTATATAAGAATTCTGCAAAAGGCAGGCAATCTTCCCTTTTTGATCCATACTCTAACACAAAAGCTCTCAACATATCCTCTAGGATTTGGTTGACTCTTTCAGTCTGTCCATCAGTTTGCCGGTGATAAGCGGTGCTGAAATTCAACTTGGTTCCTAATCCTTCTTGGACTTTCTGCCAAAATCTTGAGGTAAATTGGGTTCCTCGATCCGATACTATGGTCTTGGGGGTTCCATGCAGACTAACAATTCTAGCAATGTACAACTCTGCTAGTTTTGAACTCTAGTAGGTTGTTTTGACAGGTATAAAATGAGCTACATTGGAAAGTCTATCCACGATGACCCAGATTGAGTCATTTCCCCTACTAGAAGTAAGCAAACCGGTGATAAAGTCCATTACGATGGAATCCCATTTCCATTCCAGAATCTGCAATGGTTGCAACAGTCCTGCGGGTCTCTGATGTTCCGCTTTGACTCTCTGGTAGATATAACACTTGGCAATGTAGTTTCCGATTTCTCTTTTCATCTTGTGCCACTAGAATTGCTCTTTCAAATCCTGATACATCTTCGTTCCTCCGGGGTGGATAGAATAAAGAGTATCATGAGCTTCTTGCATGATAACTTGCTTCAGTTCCGAATCTGCTGGCACACAGATACGACCTTTGTACCACATAACTCCTTCTTCGTCTTCGGTGAATCCAGGTACCTTTCCCGTACCAATATGATGTTTGATTCGTCGATACTTTCATTTCCCTTCTGGTCTTCCTTGATTTGGCTAATCAAAGTGGGTTGAAGTTCAATGCTAGCTAAAAATCCTTTGCTAACTAGCTTAGTTCTAAACTGCTCCAACTCCTCACAGAAACTTGGTTGCTTCTCCTTGATCATGGTGTTTAGCCGACACGGCAATCTACTAAGAGCATCCGCTACCACATTGGCTTTGCCGGGGTGATAGTAAATGTCAAGGTCATAATCCTTGATTAGCTCTATCCATCTTCTTTGCCTCATATTCAACTCCTTCTGAGTGAAAATATACTTCAAGCTCTTGTGATCTGAGTAAATCTGACATCGATTACCCATAAAGTAATGACGCCATGTCTTCAATGCCAAAACTATGACTACTAATTCAAGATCATGGGTCGGATAGTTCGGCTCATGCTGCTTTAGTTGTCGAGACAGATAAGCGATGACTTTGCCTTCTTGCATCAATACACATCCGAGACCAATCATGGATGCATCACAATACACATCAAACGGCTTCTTGATATCTGGCATGATCAACATTGGGGCTGATATCAATCTCTTCTTCAGCTCTTGGAAACTTGCTTCACATTTGTTGGCCATTCAAACTTCGTGTCCTTCTTCACCAATTGGATCATGGGCTTGACGATGCTTGAGAATCCTTCTATGAACTTGCGGTAGTATCCCGCTAATCCGAGAAATGCACAGACTTGGGTTTGAGTGGTTGGGGCTTCCCATGCTTCGACATCTTTGATCTTGGCAGGATCAACAGCGATTCCTCCGACAGACACTATATGTCCTAGGAATCCTATCTCTTTCAGCCAAAACTCACATTTGTTGAACTTGGCATACAACCGATGCTCTCTAAGGGTTTCAAGAATGATTCTCAGATGTTGCTCATGCTCTTCTTCTGACTTGGAGTAGATAAGGATATCGTCGATAAACACAACGACAAACTTGTCTAGAAAATTCATAAAGATCTTATTCATGAGATTCATGAAATAAGCAGGGGCATTGGTTAATCCAAAAGACATGAACATATACTCGTATAATCCATAACGAGTAGTAAAGGTGGTCTTCGGAATATGTGTTGCAAGAATCTTAAGTTGGTGATAACCAGTCCTAAGATCGATCTTAGAGAACACATTTGCTCCAGTCAACTGATCAAATAGATCCTCTATCTTTGGCAAAGGGCACTTCTTTTTGATGGTGACGTCATTCAGCTTTCTGTAATCTGTGCACAAACGGTTGCCTCCATCTTTCTTGTCGACGAATAACACTGGCGATCTCCATGGCAATGCGCTTGGTTGAATCAAGCCTATTGCCAACATAACATCTATCTGCTTCTTCAATTCCACTAACTCTGAGGGGTTCATGCTATAGGGTCTCTGGGCCATGGGTCCGGTTCCGGGGATTAGTTCAATAATGAACTCAATATCCCGATCTGGGGGCATACTGGGCAATTCATCTGGGAATATGTCGGGGTATTCACAGACTACTCTGACTTGGTCTATGGTAGGTAGGGCTAGACTCTTGTTGCACTTGAATTGACGGGGCAAGGTTTCAGATATATGCTCTACTGAGACTCCAGAGCTACTGGTCATGGTGATGGCTTTCTTGGCACAATCTATCAATCCGTTATGCTTTGATATCCAATCCATACCTAGTAATACTTCCAAACCTTTGGTTCCAAGTACTATTAGATTGGCATAAAAATCTATCCCATGTATTCTGATAGGCACAACTTTGCAAATTTTTCTAGCTTTTGTAGTTGAACCGGGGATTTGAACTATCATGACATGCTTCAAGTTGGTTGGGTAGATCTTACTAGTGCATACAAATTCTTCGCTGACAAATGAATGCGATGCTCCAAAATCAAACAACACTCTTGCTAAAACTGAGTTGACAGAAAACATACCCGGCACTACATCTGGCGCTTCTTAGGCTTCTTCGGCGTTCATTTGGAAAAGACGGTCATTGCGGTTGTGAGGGTTCCCTCGGGCGAATCTTCTTCCTGGTTGAACACGACGCTGCTATTGAGCCGGGACATTCACATTGGCAGTGGCAGCAATCTTCCTGGGACACTCATTGGAATAGTGACCCTTCACTCCACACTCGAAACAAGTGATCTGAGACTTGTCTTTCGCTGCCATGGGCACAACATTGCTTCCAGTTCTAGGTGCAGTGTTGTTGTTGTTGTTGCTCTTGGGAGGTGCACGGTTGAAATTGCTGGCGTTGCCGGGGTGATTGTTGTTTCCTATGGACTAAACATTGCCTCCGCTACGGTTGGGGTAGCTTGGGCGAGACATTGGGGGTCGGTTGTTTCGCGGGGCATATCCGGCAGAAGAGTTGGGACAATACTTCTGGTGACTATTGGATCCATCTTGGTGCATCATAGAACGCTTGCGGTTGTGATTTGCTTGGTTGATCTTCCCTTCCATCGGAATGGCAGAGTCGACTAGCTCTTCGAGATCTTCAAAACGGATGTTGACGAGGATAGTCTGCATCTCATCATGCAGTCCGTTCAGGAATCTCTCCTTCATCTTGGCCTGCGTGTTGATCTCATTAGGTGCATACCTGGCAAG
Source organism: Avena eriantha (assembly GCA_910589775.1). NCBI lineage: Eukaryota > Viridiplantae > Streptophyta > Magnoliopsida > Poales > Poaceae > Avena > Avena eriantha. The sequence goes on along the minus strand of OU342740.1, from coordinate 138,537,817 downwards.
GGAAAAGAATTTGTCATGGTACTCCACTACAGTCATTCTGCCTTGCTTCAACTCTCTGAATTCATCCCTCATCCTGGTGACTAGACCCTGCGGCACGTGGGTGCGGCTGAACTTGATTTTGAAGGCTTCCCATGTCATCACTTGACCATGGTTCATCGTGCGGGTGCTGTTCCACCATGCTCTTGCATCTCCTGCCAAATAGTGGGTGGCATAAAGAACTTTCTTGTTGTCATCAACTCTGGCTACTTCTAAGTTGTTCTCCATTGTCTGCAACTAGTCATCAGCATCTAGTTGGTTCTCCGAAGTGCTAAAGATTGGGGGATTGGTATTCTGGAAGTTCTTCAGTTTGGATCCTTGATAATCCTGATTTCCATGGCCTTGGTTGTTTTGGGCCATCTGGGCGATCTGCTGCAGTGTTGCTAGGTTGGCTTGGCGCTCTGCCCTGCTAGCTTCATAGTTGGCAACTAGCATCTGCATAATCTGCAGCATCGGGTCCTGCGATGAGTTGCTCCCTCCGGGGTTTCCACGAGTCATATGAAGATTGAGGTAGATAAAGGGGTAAGAGGGAAAGTTCTAAGGTTCATGGTTTTGATCTCAAAGCTAAATCTTTGAGTTTGACTCAGGTTTTGCAACTAACTTAATTTATTCACTCAAGCAAAGCACACGATACAAACACACACACACACACCACAACATCAAAGGAAAGCAGATGGTTTTAAGAACCATTCTGCAAGCTACGATACAATGGAACCGATACTCCTCACTCTACGATAGTGCTCTAGTGCATCTACTCATCATCGATGAAGTCGGAGTCATCATCGTCGGTGTAGAAGTCCACAACATCCTCCTCCAGAAAGTCATCATCATTGTTGAGGTAAGAGTCCATATCTCCCTGGATGTCTTCACCTTCATCTTCTTCTTCTTTTGCTGCGAGCTGAGCTTCTTGCTCCTTGATGGTCTTCTCGAGGTCGGGCACCTTCTTGCAAAGACGGTCGATGGTGAAATCCTTCTTGGCGTGTTGAAGGTGAAGAAACTGACAATCCTTGACAGGCAGTGAGAAAGTCTAGGCCTTCTGGGCGGCAAGGGCGAGACTGTGGTTGGAGAACTCTCTAGCATTGTCCAATTCCTTCATTCTGTCGTACAACAGGAAGTGAAGGTTCTTGACTTGACTCTTCAACTCCGGGTGACTTGGCATCTCCATGGGCATTCCCATAAAATCACGCCTTGCATAGTGAGCAAAGCGGGTTCCTTGAATTTGGTTGACACTCATGGCACACAGACGTGCGAGAGCTTCATGCATTGCCCTAGCTAATCCATCTAGCCAGTTGTTCTCACTCACGGAGAACTGGATCCTCCCGAACGTTGGTGCTTCTATCTTGCCTCGAAGATCAGCGGTGACTAGCCATTGTAAGTCTCCTCCTGGGGGTCCAAGAAGTTGAGCTCCTAGAAACTCCGGATGCGGGCATCCCAAGTACTCAGATAGTGCATCAAGATCCCTCTCGAAGATCAGCTGGCCTCTGTTGCCCAACTGGTAGAACTTGCTGAACTGAGCTTCCATCTATAAGAATTGAGGATGAGAAAGTTAGTGAAGTGATTAAGTGTGTCAAAATTTTATGTACTAATGTAAGAATTTGGAGGAACATGAATTTTTTTGAGAGAAAGAATTCCCAAGGGTAAGAGAGGAAATAGTTTTCATAAATACTCACTTTGGTTTTTGAAACAAAGTTTTTGTTCGGACGTCCATTCTAACTAAGGTCTCCTATGGTCAGGATGGCTCTGATACCAACTTGTCAACACCTAGATTTTTAATCCCAGATGCCTGTTATGCCATACATCGCAATCCCAGGATTACCATTTTTTCGAGACATAACAGATTGGATATCACAGTACATCATCCATTACAAACCATATAAGGTCTTACATGAATAAAGGATCTCATGATCCAGTCTTAATACACCAAGCAGTGGAATAAATAATAAGCATAGCGGTGGGGTCCATCTTCAGGGTCATAGGCAATGTTGACGATGGAAGATAGTCCTAGTTATCATAGCCGTCCTACTATCCTTCCTCTTGGTAGTCTCCTTCATAGTCTGGCCACAGGAATAGCCAGGGACAAAAGCCATGAGTACTCTTTAAGTACTCGCAAACTACCATTAACAAGTAAGACAGATCTAGTAGGATTGCTAACTCTAAGTTCACTTGTAAAGTTAAGTTTGAAACCTAAGCTGACTTCAGAAACAAAGAAAGATAAAATAAAGTTTGAAATCACCTAAGTGGGAACTTAATTGTCATAGTCACAACTCCGTTGTGGTCAAGTCATGTCACAATTCATTTCATAAGTTGTTTTGAAAACATCTGACAATGGAACAATATGGCCACTCCAACTGTCCATAACCGTGGACGCGGCTATTCGAATAGTTTGACACTCTGCAGAGGTGGTACACTTTCACAACAAAATTCGATACATCTGTCAGGGATAACCCTAAATCATCATACTTAGTATGTAGATAATCAAACATAACCTTTCCTTTACACACCCTAGTATAAGCACCTCTCCTATGAGCTTGGCCTCCCAGCCATGACCATCTGTCATCCTGGGCACTTCATAGGTGGACAACATTGAGAGGTAGCCTCATCTCAAACCTCTCCCGTGAGGGAACTAATACTAATGCATATAAACTTCTGGCTAAGCCTTACCCAATTCAGGTATTGTGGTTGTACGGTAAAATTGGAATGGTATCGCATCCGAACCCAACCATCAGTTTTGTAAAAGGGCTAAGGCTCATGCCTCAAGATTTTCATCCTCATAAACCATTTATGTTTCTCAACACATGTCAAAACATCTCAATAGAATGGCTCATCATTCCAAGGTTTTCACAAGTCATTTTCACCAAGTACTCCCATCTAAATTGAATCAAGTTTTGGTTTAGCTCTAAACTACTAAGTTAAGAGTGTTCACTAATGTGGGATGCTAATGTCAATCTCATGCCATAGAATCACATATAAGTCTAACTAGATAGGTCAAGATTTATACTTTTTATGCTACCTTTAAACAAGTAAAGGACTTTGGTAAAGTAAAGAAGGTAAAGCTTGGAAATAAAACTTGGGGTAGGTAATAGTCAAAGTGGTATAACCAAGGCATGCCTAATGCATCTTGCTTAGGTTATCTAGCTTTATTCTAGCTTCCTAACAATAGCTTGCATTGTTAATGATGGCTTGCCTTGTGTAGTGTAGTGGTTGAAGTTTTCTTTCTGCTCCTCTTGGTAGAACTCCTCCTCCTCGAAAGCTTGGTCGGTACTATTGTCTATAAATACAAACGGGATACACAATCACCAAACAATACTTAACTAGTCTACTTAGCACACTAAGGCACACATTTTATGATCTATTATCATCACAAGCATCACAAGGTTTAATTAACTAGCTTCATTCTTTTTATTTGAGAAAAGTAATTTCTACTCATTGAAATTAACTAAGATTTAATATTCTCCAATTAAAATATGGGATCATGTGGACACATGTCATCACCACATATTCTAACATATGGGAATGTGATTTAAATGTTGGATCACATTTTAATTAGTTTAAGTTTCATATTTAATGATTTAAAGTGACTAGAAATGCCTATATAGCATTATTTTGGTACTAGTACAAAGTCACTGCTTGTAAACCTTACTATTATTACATATTCCGATAGGTATGGTTAAATGTGATTTTTGAGAGTTGGAAACAACTCAAAAGCTATTATGGTTGAAATTTTAAAAATGTTTGAATTTGCAAAACCTTTTGTCTTGTTATTTTTACTAGGAGAGATGTCTAACTCTAAAGTATTTAAATTCAATGGGCTTGGATAGAGATTTTCACTAGCTTTCCAACAAAATTGGAATCACTCAATTTGGATTTGTATAAGTCTCTAAATTGATTTTTGAACTAAGGGACAAAATTGATTTTAAGTCTAAATAGAAAAAACCTAATTTGAATTGTTGGGTCAGCGCGGGAAACTAATTGGGCCGGCCCGTGTACACTCGCGGCACTGAGGGCTGCTGATTGGGGGGTCCCGCCTATCAGTGACTCATAACACGCGAAGCAGTACGGGGCGATAATAACCACACGATTAGTACGGCGAGGCGGGCAAATGAACTAGACGACGACAGCGGACTCAGGCGAGGTCGCGGCAGGGGCTGAGGTAGACGAAATCAATGACCACGTCTCCTCCTCTGTAGCGGCTACCTCTGGCGGAATTCCTGAGATGGGCTGCTCGAGCGGCTCCGGTGAGAGAGGGGAAACGATTAGTGGAGTGAGGGGAGTGGAATGGTGTGGCGATCGAGGCTGGGGGTGGCCTCCTTATATAGGCTTGACGAGGGGACCGACGGGTGTGGGCGGAGCTCGTCGGTGAGGGTGATACAGGGGCTACTGGCGTGGGCGAGGTAGGCGGACGGTGGGCGGTCTGCTGGCGTTCCTCTATGGCGATGCTAGGGGCGGTGCCTAACGTTCAGGAGCTTCCCGCGCTCTGAGGGACAGAGGTGGTGCTCGATGGTGCTCCTGGCGATTGTGGGTCGCACGGCGGTGCACGGTCGTGTCTGGCGGGTTGAGGGGGTCGAGGTGGAGCGGCATGCGTGGTCTGGTGTTGAGGCGCGGTCTGTGGCGTGCTGGCAGCGAGGGCGCTCTGGCGTGCGCTCCGCATGGCGCAAAGAGAAAGGGCGGCGCGGTTCTAGGGTGGTCCACTGGTTGGTAGTGATCGTGGGGTGGACCGTAGGCGGCGGTGAGGTCACGCCTCACTCCCTGGAGTGGCGGAGAGGGGCTGGCAGTCTGCTGCGGCTCGGGTACGATCGGCCGGCGACCATGGCCTCAGGGTGGCGGTGTACTGGCGCCAGGGGCTAGGGCATGGGGTGGTTTTGGTCTAGTTAGGCCTGGGGGCGGCCAAGGTGATCAATGTGCATCAAATGGCTTGACAAGATTTGTTCGAAAATAGTGTTAGTTAGGCCATAATGATTCTTCTCACAAGGTGTTCGATCAAATGGCCGCATGAACAAAATATTTGAATTTTTGAAAGATTTTTGGTGGAGTGGTTTATCTTATGCTTAAGCATCTAGGTTTGCTTGGGATTTTGAAATGGAGTCCATTTGGTTGGTTTTTGAAATAGTGTGATCTTGATACATACACTAGATTCAATTTTCAAATGTCATTTAAAATTAGAGTTTGAATGTTTTTGGGAGATCACAAAGTGGGCCTTGGAACATCACTACTTGTACTACCAAGGGGTGCAAAGATCCAAAATTATCTCTATTTGAAATTGAGTGCTAGGAATAGCCAAACTGGGCTAGGTGATTAAAATGGCAAAAGTGACCATTTCCATTATTTATTCCTTCTGATTTCTTTTTCTTTGGGATTTGCTTGGGGATGATCTAGATGATGTGTAATTCACCTTAGAATCAATTTACAACCAAAAGATCACTCAATGATGGCAATTCAAATCAACTCCTATTTAAATGCACACACATATGAATGCTTAAGTATTTTTAAATGGAAAAGTTTTTGTTAACCCTAAGTTTGATGATTTGGATCTTAATACTCTTGGATTAAAGTTTTGGGATGTTACATACAGGTTCCTACAGCGGGTCATCGTAGTTGCAGATTCTCCTCTCTACGTGGCTCACAGTCAGCATATCGATCTCCCCGCTAGTTGTGCTGAGGTAATGATGATGGCGCCGGGAGATGCTACCGACAAAGAGCTAGTGGAAGAGGAGAGGTAACTCCCAAAGCTGCTAGGTCTAGGTTTCCTCCGCTAGAGAGGCCTGAGAATATCCTTCATCATGCCATAGAGAAGTTGACTACACCTATAGCTCCTATCATAGATCCATCCCAGTCATAGGTTAAGCTGGAAGAGACCTGGCAGAAGGTTCTTAAGGTATCAAAGCAAGTTTCTCAGGCTCAGCAAGCGTTGAACATCACCCAGTGCGTGTACAACAAGGCTCATAAGTTTAACACAAGTCCAACTCGTTTAGTTGGTGTAAAGAACAGGGGCAAGAACCTCATCACTGAGATAAATAAAGAGTGTGGAGACAAGTCTGTAGTTTCGGGTAACCCATTGTCCAAAGGTGTGCTAGAGTATAGTACTCTAGCCAAGAACCTCACATCTGCAGATGCAGCAATAGCAGAGATGTCTGCTATATCCAGCGAGGCCCGACGTAGGCAGTAGGACATAGTCAATGAGATGGTGCACATTGTGAGCCAGCAGAATGAGGAACTGCTCAGGACAAACCTGGCAAGGCAGGTGGCTCCCACGTCATTCATTCGGTCGGGGCATCATCATCACCTAGGCAGTTCCAAGAAGAGAGGGAAGTGTTACTTCCGGTAGAAATAACAAGCAAATGGAGGCTTATGACCCAAATGTGGCTAGGAAAGGCAAAGCAGTATAGGGTAATGCTAGTCAAGGAAGTGTTGGACGTGGAAATGGTGGCGAAGGAATTCCTAGCTAGGGCAATGTGACTCAGTGGAATGCTGGATGCGACAAAGCCGGCCAAGTTAACCCAAACCATCAAGGCCATTACTTAGTTGGAGGGGGTCAGTAGTAAGTGCAGAACCAACCTCGGCAGCAGCAAAGTGCAGGACCAATTGCGCGACACCAACAATCTCACCCAACACATAACAAAAACAATGATGGTTATTCGGCCATGGCCAGTGCCGGGTTTCTGAGGCTAGATTGTTAGCTAATGATAAATCCATTAGGCTCTTGGCTGGAAAACAGGAACTTGTAGCTAGATGATGCAATATTGAAGTTGGATAGGATATATATGTCGGAAATGATGGAAGGACAAGGTCCTCTAGGTCCAGCATGTTTTGGACATCGGATTCTGAGGGAACCAGCGGTGCCGAATTTTTAGCTGGTAAGGGGAACAAAGACATCTGACGACAGTACGAAGCCTCAAGATTGGCTGATAGATTATGCCAATGTTGTGCACATTGCACAGGGTAACCTCAGATGGGTAGTAAGATATGTCCCGCAAATGTTGGAAGGACCAGCCAGAGTGTGGTTGAATAATCTGCCAGCAGGAAGTATCAACTATTGGTTAAATTTTGAGGAAGTGTTTGTCAGTAACTTCACTAGTACGTACAAGAGGCCAAACAGACCTCAGCAGCTAGCAATGTGCAAGTAGAGGCCAAATGAAACTAACCGAGAGTTTTTGACCCAATGGTGTACCTTGCGTAACTCATGTCAGGGGATAATCAAGTCGCAGGACATCACATGGTTTGCAGAGGGTTGCAGGCACGCAAGTGGGATGTGGCAAAGATTGCGAAGGGATATGCCAACTATGCTGGCCGAAAAAATTAAGATTGCAGATTCATATGCATTGGGTGGCCCGGCTCAACCCTTACTTATGTCAGCAGAGCTGAATGAGGAGTATTACTCCTGAGATGGAGCCAGGTAATTCCGAAGAAATGATTTCCGAGGTAAAAGGAGAGAAGAAAGACCGACTTACCGGTACAAATCAAATTAGGTGGTAGCAGTGGGTCAGGATCAGCCTAGTGTAGGAAATAGTCAGCGCCAGAAGGGCAGTGGTCAGCAATAGACACAGAAGACTGAAGGCAAGAAAACATGGGCCAATGAGTAGAAGAAACAATGGCAAGAAAGGCCTAAGTACATGTATGAGTCTATGTTTGATCAGCTATGTAAGTTTCACATGCCCAATCCTAAGCGAATCATACAACTCGGTAGTGCACATGGATGTAACATGCTGGGGAGGGTGAAATGGGTCCGCCCCTGGCACCTCGCCCACCACAACTCACAGGAGTAAATGCTCAGACATTGGATTTACCACCATCGCCGCTGACGTATGAGAACCAAGAAAGAAGGGACGTTCATCAAGTTGGAAACCAGAATCAAGGGTACTATGAAAATGTCAGCCATGGATGTCGAAACAGTAAAGATAGCACCAACAGAGTTATGTCGTTGTACGACAGAAGAGACAAACAAATAGAGCTAGCAGAGGCGCCAAATGGAAGTGAACATAGTTATGCCGACAATGCCGAAATATATGTACTGTCCTGACCAGGAAATCACTTGGAGCATAATGGATCACCCCAATCTCATGCTAAGTCCAGGGCTTATGCCTTGGTGCTAGACCCAACTTTCATTGGGCCGAATCTGAATGTCAAGTTTTCTAAGGTGCTCATTATGGAAGTTCGACACTGGGATTGGCTATCTAATCAGTTTCTGGTTGAAAAGAAGAAGGATGACCTGAACGTTGCCGTGGTGTGGCGAATGTGTATTGACTACACAAATCTTAACAAGGCTTGTACAAAGGAACCTTTTCCTTTGCCTAGAATTTATAAAGTTATTAATTCGACTACTAGTTGTGAACTCTTGTCATTTGTAGACGCGTATTCTGGTTTCCACCAGATACCATTAAACCCGGACGATCAATTAAAAATAGCCTTTATTACCCTGTACGGGGCTTATTGCTATCGCACCATGCCCTTTGGTTTATGTAATGCAAGTGCCACATATCAAAGGTGCATGCAAAAATGTTTACATGACCAAATTGGTAAAAATGTGCAAGTACATGTTAATGACGTGGTGATGAAAACCAATGAGAGTCATACTCTCCTAGATTATGTAAGGAAAACATTCGCGAACTTGAGAAGGTTCCGAATGAAATTAAACCCAAAAAAATGTACCTTCGGTGTTCTGGCCAGAAAATTACTCGGATTCCTCGAGTCAAGCAGAGATATCGAGGCTAACCCGACCAAAATTAGTGACATTGAGCGAATGGAACTACCAAAGTGTCTTAACGATGTCCAAAAGTTCACTGGTTTCTTCGTTAGTCGGCTGGGGAAAAGGCATTGCTTCTGTATCAATTGATTAAATAGTCAGATAAGTTTATTTGGACACCGCAGGCAGATAGTGCATTTCATAACCTTAAAAAGATGTTAGCCTCTACACTAGTGTTATCTTCACCACTATCCAAAGAGCCAATGTTGCTCTACATAGTAGTGACAAATCGAGTCATAAGTGTCATGGTAGTGGTGGAGCATGACAAAGAGGGTAAGTCAATGCATAGGCCAGTAAATTACCTAAGTGAAATGCTTTCAGCATCTAAAAAATTACCTACATTATTAGAAAATGACTTATGGCGTCTATATGGTGGCCAAAAAGATCAAACATTATTTCTAGTTACATCATATCCGAGTGATATTTGAAGCTCCTATATCAAAGATAATGGGTAATAAAGATGCTAGTGGCCGGGTCACGAAATGGGCCATTGAGTTAGCATCATATGCCCCATAATATGATAGTAGAGATGCTATCAAATCTCAGGCACTAACCGACTTTTTTGTCAATTGGGCTAAAATGCAATATGAGCCACCACTGCGTGTCTCCAACTTTTGGAGAATGGACTTTGATGGGTCAAAAATGAAAACTGGGTTAGGTGCCAGGATAGTCCTGAGGAAGAGGTTTTGATTTGGGGAAGTTCCTTGATTTGGGGAAGTTCCCTGAGGAACAAGCCAACACATAGTTAAAGGAAATGAGGGTACATGAAAAAATGTTGGCAGTAAGGAAAAGTTAGCGGGAGAAAATTCACGAGCCATAATATTATTGATCCGGGCAAGTTCATCCAACCACTTCCCAGTGTCCTTCTTGAGTTTCAAACTTAATAGAAACTGATTCAAGCTTGATCTCATCCTCTTTGAGCGGATTCTTTTCTTTCTCAAGCTAGGTGGTGAGCGTCTCTTCTCCTCAGATAACTCCTGGTTGACCTTCTCAAGCTTAGCTTTCTGGAGTTTCGTTAGTTCATCATTCTCGGCATGAAGCCGAGAGGTTTCATTGTTTTTCTCATTCAGCTGAGCTTGGTGCTCTCCTACTTGTTCGAGAAAATGACTCATTAGTTCGGGCATAGATATGCAATCCTGATGAACCTCTACAAGAGCTTTTGTCCCGGCTGTGCCAAGGTAAAAATTACAATGTGAATCAAAAGGGGCAAGTGCAAAGTGAGGTGCAAGAGGCAAAGTACCTTCCAGGTCATCTAGGCGCTTTTGCAGCTCCTTGTTCTTGGCCTCAACCTCGGCTCGCAAAAGCGAATCAAGGGTTAACTCGGCAGATGGAAAATAAATGAGTACTAGGGCAAAGAGGCAGGGACATACCCTTATTCTCTAGATCAAGTAATAACTTCTTGTTTTTGTGGAGAGGTCCAAGTGCTCAAAAAGGAGTTTTTGAAACTCAGTGATGCGCATGTTGGTGGAGATCTGAAAATGACAAAGTAATTAGTCACCGAGTAACTGGATATTCGATTCTACTCAAGATTCGAGTCAAGTAAACATAACTTGAATCTAGGTGGCCATATATTCGATTCTACTCAAGATTCGAGTCAAGTAAACTTAACCCGAATCTAGGTGGCTGAATATTCGATTCTACCCAAGATTCGAGTCAAGTAAACTTAACCTGAATCTAGGTGGCTAGATATTGGATTTTACTCAAGATTCGAGTCAAGTAAACTTAACCCGAATCTAGGTGGCTGAATATTAGATTCTACTCAAGATTCGAGTCAAGTAAACTTAACCTGGATCTAGGTGGATGGATATTTGATTCTACTCAAGATTCGAGTCAAGTAAACTTAACCCGAATCTAGGTGGCTGGATATTCGATTCTACTCAAGATTTGAGTCACCTAAACTTAACTCGAATCTAGGTTACTGGATATTTGATTCTAATGGGAAGTTCAACTTAGTTACTGTAACTCGGCACAATATCTCGGATGAGCTAAGATTCAAAACTAGGTTACATAGTGATTTGTCTAAGAGCATCCGGCCGAGTAATATCTTAGTCCCCCAGAGGCTCGGGGACTAGGGGTTATACGTACATCTATTGCAAATATGAAAAGTGTAGCCATGGTATTTACCTCCATCATCCTGTCAGCTTCAGCAAGAGAAAATCAGGCAGTATACATCCTCTCAGCAATTTCGGCCGGGCCAAACTTATGCTCCTTCGGATTTCCAGACAGCACTTTGCCATAATCGGCATTGTTCCAATCTGTGGCATAATGGGTATGGGTGAACAAAGGCTTTTACCGCTCAAAGTCTAGGTCAAGACCAAACCTTTACTGGCAGAGGATTTCTTGGCACTGGCTATCACTACAACAGGGCTAACGTGAAGTGCTAGCTATTTGTCTTGAGCCGAACTGGAGGCAGCGCCGGGTTTCTTCCAAATTGAAGCAACTGATGGTTGCTGGGATACAACCGCAGTTTTCTTCCACGTCACCTTGGTCGCCACAACTGGTTTCATTGACTTAGTGGGGTTTACCCGCTGCTGCGATGTTGTTGGCCGAGGTTGAGATTGTGAAGTTGGTTGGGGCTAAGGTTGCTGGCTCTGCCGAGATTGTTGTTGTTGCCGAGTCTGGGATGACTCGTGATGGTTATGTTGGTTGCTACTGCAGGGTCAAAACTGGCTCATGAGGTTGCTGCTACTGTGCTTGGGGTTGAATTGGCTCCGGGATTACTGGAGCTTCAGCTGAAACTGTCTCAGCGCCGGTAGCGCTAGAACCACATTCTTCACTCTCTCTATCAGGGATCAAGGTATTTTCCCTTTGATCTGAATAACCTCATCAGTTGGGGCACCACCTCCCCCTCCAACCTCGGCCTCACCCTCTAGCTAGGAAATATTTGTATTTGGTGTTGGGGGTGTGTTAGCCCAAATTGGACTAAGGACTTGAGTATCTTCTAGAGGAGGAGATGGTGGCATGACGATTGGAGAAGTCATGCTAGAACCACTTTGGGGTATATCCAAAGCAGACCTGCAGTAAGATATGATGAGACGAAAAGAGTCAGATAAGAAAGAGAGAAACAAGAAATACAGAGAGAGAGAGAAACAAGAAATATAAGGGTATACCGGAAGAGGAAGCTTACGCAGAACTAACAGGTGGTGCCATTTGCTTCCGAGGTTTCTTGAATCCCCTCTTTTGCCTCTTCACGGGTTTAGATGACTCAGGCTGCGGGGCAGAGGCCAAGGCGCATTTCTTTACTGCACCTTGACCTCCCACCGCAACGGGGGCACCTCGTGCGCCTGGCCAGCTGGGTTAGCTGGCGTAGAATGAGGCGGATATGTAAATGATATTGGCATCAGGTCAAGTACCTCAAGAATATGACAATCATCTTCCTCATTGTCATCAACCGGCCATTCCCTTAATGGTTCTAAGAAAGGAGTCTTACCATGGGATCGTCCGAAGCCGGCGTTAGGAATGGGCATACAATCCTTGGAGTCCGGATCTTCCGAATCCGAGTGATCGTGGTCCTTGCCCCATGTGAGGGAGGGATTCACAGTATCCTCGACAGTTTGCTGGAGAAATTTCTGCACACTGAAACAAAGAAAGGTCAAATGAACTAATCTGTCAACATAACGTATATGATGACAAAGATGACTCATTTTTTACCTGGGGTGTTGGGTTCTCTCGGCTGAAGGGTGCTTTGCTCTAGACTCACGCCTCAGTCATGTCGTCTTAAAGATAGACTTGACTCATTTACAGACTTGAGCCTTTTTAGCTCATAGGTGGAGGTGCGGTTCGGGTCAAAGCGACTGCTCATGTGATAGATCTTATGGCTACGGCGCTGGAGGGCGCAAACCAGGTTGCTGCTGAAGGTGGCTAGAAGATCATCACCGGATAACCCGACAACCTTCAACTCAACAATATAAGAGTTAACCTCGTTAATGAACTGATTCTTGTTCTTCGGATCAAAATCCTAGTTGATCTTGGAGGGAACACCAACAGAAAAGGGCGAGAGCCGAATCATATCTGAGTTGGTACTGTTCTTCACATAGAAGAAGGATCTCAGCCATTTCTTGCATGAGTCAACGCCTTGGATCAAGGGGAAAATAAATTTCTTCCGGGGCATAATAGAAGCGGCCCCGCACTGGGTCAGAGGTTTCTCGCCAGGGGAACAACCTTAGAGGGAATGACATTGGACCAAATCTGAAAATACTTCACCCAGAGGTTTACGCATGGCCAGAGCACAAGGTATCCCTCGCGACACGAAACGAAGGAAAAAAAAGAAGAAATGGCATTAGCCGGAAGATGGTGGGATTGGAGACCGAAGGTTTCGAGGAATTCCTTGGTGAAATCACTCACGAGAAGACCAAATCCTCTAGTGTAGCGAGCAACAAAAACTATGTACTCACCATCCACCACTTCAGGAATTTGCTCGTCGCCGGGAATGCAACAAGTTACTTTAGGTAGAATTCACCGGGACCACCAGGGCCAATCCATTTTGTCTCGAGTGACGTCGGAGCCATCCCATGAACCGTGCTCGGAGGCGGGTTCTTCTTCTTTCTTAGCGGCGACAAGAACGTCGGGATCCAGCTCCTCGGGGTCGCTCTCCTCCGATGTGGTGCTTGCTTCGGGGGTGTAAGGCAAAGATTGTCGTGGTCCCGTAGAGGCGGCGGAGGGCAGCGCTTGAGCGGAGCAGCGGAGCAAGAAGTGTAGAGGGGCGGCGCGGTCACGTGTTACAAGATGCAGCGGCGGCGTGAGGAGGAAGGAGGTGCAGGAGTGGGGGAGAGTAACAAGGGTTTCCCCCGCTCCCCTATTTAACCGCGTAGCACATCGTGGGTAGTGGGATCTATTGTGACCATAAGGCCCACGATGCGTGTGTCTATTTTGCGAAGGCAGTTGGAGAGAATGTGTCACATGCACAGTTATAGTGTATAAGGGCATAGCTACATCTTGTGGCCGTAGTAGTAATTGAGGAGCCGCATGACGAAGTGATGTGTGGCAGTGATAACTGCCACGACTTGACAACGAATGGTGTCCAGGCCCCCAAAAATGAGGTAGCATCATGATTTCTTGACACGTAGGATGAGATAAGGAATACAAAAGAAACCAAATATTTAAGGAAAATAACTCGGAGATGGAAGATTGACTCAGCCAGCGAGATATATCTCGAGCTGGGCCAATCAGGGTAAAATTGGATAGTGGGTCACCAATTGAAGTGACTGAGTTAAAATTGGTATCGGCTGACATATGGGTATGTTGGTAGTATGGACAAGATCCGAGTAAGATGAACCTACTAAGGATTTTTTAGGTAAAGCTGCTATAATACCTCGGACCCTACGCTGTAAGATCAAGCCTAGATGAACCCATAAGTTGACATGACGTACTACTATGGAGCCGCGCAACCACACATAGTAAGCCCACCTCGTGGAGCAGGGCACGGTACCGGACAAGAGCGAGTGGCGCAGTCGACGGGTAAAGCGATCAAAACATACACAAATGAGTATGTATTTCAGCGACATACAATAGACATCATAGCCACACCATCTAAAAACAATAGACACAAATATTCAATGCCACACGGCACGATCCAAATATCCTAGATAGAGATAATAATTTAGGATACATCCTTATATATCACACATCAGAGTATCAAGCAGAAGCGTAAAACAAGATCCGAGTACGGACAAGAAGCAAATTGGCATAAGATACCCTGAAAACAAGAAGATCCCACCCACAGATCTCATGGATCTCTAATCCCGTAATCTCTACACCTTATAGTAATTGGCACCCTCATTAGTTTCTTCGACCTAGTAACCTTCCTGAGAGTATACCTGTCCATCTGAACCAAATATTTATCGTGTGAGATCCTAGGGATACTCAGCAAGTCTAAATGAATCTAATGGGAACAACCTGGGGGTCACTAGTGGAGAATTGCTTATCAGTGGAGCATATTTTTTGTTATCAATGGCGCATATGTAATGCGCCACTAGTGTTGCGCCACTAATAATTAGACATCAATGGCACATATTCAATATGCGCCATTGATAATAGGCCCACCAGTGGTGCACCTTAAATATGCGCCATTGATATTTTACCAGTGGCGCATATATCCAAATGCGTCACTGATACTAGATGAGCCACTGGATGAATAAAATATGCGCCACTGATATTTCATACAGGTATACATAATACAGGGCTCTCAGGTATTTATACAGGTACATATACAGGTATTTATATAGATACACAACAATATAAAAACAGAGATAATAATACCACTAGAATTATACATCATCACATCAATTAGAACCCGACATAGTGACAAGTGCCCGAATATTATACAAGTCTAGAACAAATTGATCTCATCTTCTCATACATTACACATTACAACAAGTTAATCATCATGATTATTAGCCAAGTTCTAAACTACTAAAGGACCGAGTAGAGTACAACCGCAATGGCGGTGATGAGCAAGACGGGGAGCACGATCATCAAGGTCTTCATCTGGTTCCTGTCTCTCTGCTCTCCAAGGAGGTGGTTCCTCCACCTAGCTTCCGCCTACTCTCTCGTCAGGTACCATTTGTATCTGTTGCCACTGAACATGTTCACTTGCTTATGACAATCCTCCCACTCATCGTAGACTCCTGGGACCCTCCCTCTGAACACCACATAGCACGGCATATCTATACACAAGGCATATAAGTACTATATCATGCAACAGAAAGAATTAAAAGGTTCATCACATGCATCTCCACAAAAAAAGGTTTCGATCTAAGGCAAGCTATTAAGTTTCAGACATATGGTAATAAGTAAACGAAGTCCAACAACGACCATTTCGAGCTAAGGAAAGTTAAAGTTTATGACACACACACACACGAGATACACAAGACGACCGAGCGCTAGCTAGCTCGGAACACTACATCATGAAGACTTTCTTTTACATGGCGCCGGGAACTGTTTGTAGCCATCTTTCGTTGTCCATGTCCTACGGTCACCCTACGCCTCGAGCCGTGCTTCGATCTTGCGCTTACTAAACGCTCTTTTGAAGGATAAGCCCCCCCCCTTGTGATGACATCTTCTTGCACTGGTCACAATTCAAGTCTGGATGCGTAAGAAGTCGTCCTTAAGTTCATCATCGTCCATTCTTGCCTCAGCTTCGGCCCATGCCCGTAGAATAGATGGCAACGTAATGATGTGTGCATCCCGGACGATCGCCCGCAGGTGATGGAGGGCGTAGTAGGCCTCCTTGACACTGTTATCTAGCTACTTGACATAGGCGAACTTCATTACGTGTTTGAACACGTGTCTGCCATCCCTGAAATTTTCCGCCCCCTTCTTGAATTCGCCTCCATTTTTGGCGTATACCTCGAGAGCATCATCTAGAAGACTCCTTATGTTGGTATAGTCATTCTTTTTTTGCTCGCTCCCCAAGTCCAAGTACGTGGCTAGCGAATAACTCGGGTGAATGAGGATTAGTGTGTAGTATTTGTCTCTGCGCAAAACAATTGAAATGAAACAATGTTGGAAAAAGAGCAACCGAAAACTAAGAAAGGACAAGTTACGGCGACGAGCAAGTGTGTGCACTTACTCAGGAAAGAAAGGAAAAATAAGATCTTTTACACTCTTGTTGTCCACCATGAAATTTTGGAGCTAGTTCCTTGCGCTGGCCCGGGTCACTGGATTCACCAACTCGCTATCACGCATGAAGTAGGGGTCCACTATCGCGAAGCCATGGGTCTTCTGTATGTTGACCTTCATCGCCCGATGGAGCGCGTATAGGCGGACCAAGTTATAGTTCATCCGCTTGCCATGGAAAAGCTTGAAGATGTCCTCATACGATATGAAGAAGATATCTGCGGGGGCATTATCAACGAAGCCCACGCCCGTTGGAACATTGACCGTGAAAATAGGGTATGATGGATTTGCTTTTTTAAGAAGGCACTCCTCTAGATATAGAATACCATGCTGCAGGTTAGCCATCGCTCCACTTGCATTTTTCAAAATAAGAGTATCGAACCCATAGAGATATATTTGGTTAAGGTCTTCCTACCCCTTATCACTATCTACCAAAGGATACTCGTAGGATGCCTTTGATCACAAGTAAAGGGTGTTTGAAAGGTTTTTGTGATTGAATGCGAGAAAGTAATAAAAGCAAGTAAAGTGAACAAGTAATAAAAGCGCGGGAAATGAACACAATAAGGCTAAAATGTTCTCGAGATGTAGGATACACCACTAGAATATGAGAATTTTACATGATTAGGATAATCTATGTCATTTGTCATGATATGTGTGGAGGCAGCTCCATAATAAGATGTTCACTACAAGTCTCACGATCGGCCGTTTCTACGAGTCAAGTTTTGAGGTCATCTCTAAATAACCAATTCGATGCTTGTGAGCAAATCACTTCTACAGACCACTACAATTAAGGGTTTCCCCATGAATATCGTATGAGCTTAGTGAATCTCCCTTAATTCCCCCTTTGACTGTATAGGTTATAAGATGATGCTTGCAGTCACACAGTAGCACCGCAAGGCCATTATACACTACTAGGGAAAATCCTATAGGAGACATGTTTATAGGAGGCCCATCCCTCAAACATGCACCTCCACTAAATATACAAGGTGCATGTATAAATGGTGCGACTCCTATATATTAATACTAGAGGCGCACTCTTGAGGGATGTGTCTCCTATATCGCATGTGTGGACCAGATCTGGCTGCCCCTTACTTGAGGCGCATCTGCTCCATATGTGCCTCGAGTAGTTCAACTACTTGAGGCGCATATGAAACAGGTGCGCCTCGAGTAAGGTGGGTGGGCCCAGTTGTGGTAGGTGCCACGATATAGGAGGCGCACCACCAGATATGCGCCTCGAGTATTTTGCAATATAGGAGGCGCATCACTATTACATGCGCCTCGAGTAAGTGAGCTGGGCCTGGTGGTGGTAGGTGCCACAATATAGGAGTCGCACCACTAGATATGCTCCTCGAGTATTTTGCAATATAGGAGGCGCATATTGAGCATATATGCGCCTCGAATAAGGTGGACCATCCAAATTCTGCTCCCCCCGTGGATCGCCTTTTCTGTCTTGCAAAAAATAAAGAAAATGAAAAACACTTCAAATTTTAAAATCCTTTTACATGTAGGTTGGTAATGTGGTCTAGTTTGTAGGAAAATTAACAAACATCAATTTTGACTTTTTTCGCAAAAAAAGGTTATGGCACGGTAAATTGAGCATAACTTTTGCATACGATGTCAAAAAAACTAATATATCAAAACAACAAGCACGAAGTTTTCTATCCACTCGCAACCGTCGGAGACCGTTTAGCGATTTCTTAGATTCTCAACATTCGAAAAGGAAAAAAGATATGGCAAAAAGAAGATATTGTCCTACAGAAAAAAATGAGCAAACTTATAGGAGGCACATCCTATTATGGTGCGCCTCGGATTAGCATAGCTGGACACTACAAATCCGAGCCTCCACTCCCATTCTTCTCTTCTCCTCCTCTCATTCCCTTCTTCTTCTCCTCCTATCCTTCCCCTTCTCATCATCTCTAGTTCTCATTCCCTTCTCCTTCTCCACCTATCATTCTCTTCTCCTTCTCCTTTTATCCTCCTCCTTCCCTTCTCCTTTTCTTCTTCACCTTCACCTTCTCCATCTCCTCTTCTTCACCTTTAGCTTTTACCTTCCCTTCAACAAATTGAGAAGCTTCGGTATCTAGCTCGATTACATTGAAATGTGCAAATATGGTCAATATATCTTTTACCTTCCCTTCAACAAATTGAGAAGCTTCGGTATCTAGCTCGATTACATTGAAATGTGCAAATATGGTCAATATATCTTCTTTAGATTTCTCAACCCCATCTGCATGTGTCCTTGAATAATTTCTTCTATTTTTGCCTCTTCTTCTAGCTTCTTGAGGACCATTCTTTCCTCTTATATGTTTTCTCACCATCCTTGCGAAAGGGAGGGGTCAACATACAATGCTATTTTGTTTAATGGCTCCATAGGGGCAATTTTCATCTCCCCATCTTCAACTTGCTTCGGTGGCATAGTATATCCAAGCGATTCTTTCTCCAGGGCTTCAATGTGTTTTGTAAAAGACTAAATAATTTGAAAAATAATATCATTATCAAGTTGAACCTAATTAGCAGTTTACTTAACCATACCGGATTCCTTGTAAGCATTGAGACAATCATATTCAATTCTTGTTCCTCCTTTGATGCCTAAATCAAATCCACAAGTTTCTCTATTGCGACAAATTTTGTTCTAGAATTTCCCAAGCTTTAGTTATAGTTAGGTCCATAAAGCAACCTCCGGAGATTCATTCAATTTCATGCTTTATTTTTCATTAAGTTCCCCATAGAAAATATGTAAAACATAACATTCAAGTAGATCATAACGGGGAAATCTATTAATAATATATTTATACCTTTTGAAGGCTCTTACCAAACCTTCTCTTGGGGGGTTCTTGAAATTAGTGATTTCCATCTTATTTCAGCAGTATTTACTTTGGGAAGGAATGGAAATACAAATTCTCCTTTAAGCTTTTCCCAAGTATCAATATTATGTGCATGGAAAATTCTATACCAAGCTAGAGCAGTGTTGGTTAAAGATTGGCTAAACAATTTTAGTTTTAATTCATCATTAGAATATCCTTTTAATTTAAGTGTCCAACATAACTCGGTAAAATGAATTAGGTGAGCATAAGGATCCTCATCTGGATCATGTCCTACAAAAGTTTTCTTATGAATAATAGCGATTAAATGAGGGTTAACCTCATATACATGTTCCTTCCTTTCGGGAATTTCTCAATGAATCCTCTATTAAAATTCTCGAGGTATATAGTTGCATCAAGCTTATTCATCAGCCCAAGTATAGTCATGATGTTTACCTTAAACTAGGAAAAAACTTTAGTAAAACAATTTGTAGAACTAGCAACTAAGAACAAGGACCAAAAGTGCTTAGCTCCCCTACAATGGCGCCAGAAAATAGCTTGATGACTGCAAGTGAACATATCAATTGCAACTAGTTTCGCAATAAGAGTATCGAACCCACAGAGAGCTGGTTAAGGTCTTTATGCCCCTCATAACTATCTACCAAAGCATACTTGTAAGCTTCATTTGATCTCAAGTAAAGGGTGTTTGAAAGGTTTTTGAGTTTGTATGCAAGAAAGTAATAAAAGCGAGTAAAGTAAACAAGTAACAAAAGTGCTAGAAATGGTGTTAGAAGTCAATAAGGCTCAAATGTTCTCAGGAATGTAGGATACACCACTAGCATATGAGAATTATTCATGATTAGGATAATATATGTCTTTCATCATGGTATGTATGGAGAGAGCTCCATAATAAGATGTTCACTACAAGTATCATGAGAAGACACTTCTACGAGTCAAGTTTTCAGGTCATCTCTAAATAACCACTGCGATGCTTGCGAGCAAATCACTCCTACAGAGCACCACAGATAAGGGTTTCCCCATGGATATCGTATGAGCTTAGTGAATCTCCCTTAATTCCCCTTTTGACTGTATAGGTTATAAGCCAATGCTTGGAGTCACAAAGTAGCACCGACCATACTCCCATACACTTAGAAAGAGTATTTCCCTCTCTTCAGTCCCGAAGGAAAATGCTATGTGGTCGAGTTCACATACCATCTAGAGATAGAGATGTAACACAATATCATAAATCTATAGATCAAAGACCAATGTTATATAGATCATCTTTATTTCATTTCGTAATAATGCTATGGTTCCTCCATCTTCTCAAGAACAAGGGGAACTACTCACACATGGAAGCAATCAACATCATCATAATATTCATATGGATGGATTAATCAAGTGCAAACCACAATTATATTGGAATTTCAAGAAGATCT
Organism: Avena eriantha; assembly: GCA_910589775.1. Classification (NCBI taxonomy): domain Eukaryota; kingdom Viridiplantae; phylum Streptophyta; class Magnoliopsida; order Poales; family Poaceae; genus Avena; species Avena eriantha. Next base: position 138,517,190 of record OU342740.1, on the reverse strand, counting down.
AATGAATGAGAATTAGGGAAAATGGTGTTGATGGAGATGCAGCTGTTGATGATGAAGGGGATGATGCGATTTCCTCCAATGATCCGTGAAGCAGCAAGGGTTTCCCTTCTCCATGTTCCTCCTCCATATCCTTTTCTAGTGTGGTATTTCGAGTCTAGAAGTTTCTATGAATGTCGGATCGAAGATCCGTATTCACATGGTCAAAGTATTTGATGAGGCGGACGTCATGATTGGTCATATGGGCAGATGGTACAGGCAGGCTCTGCCCGTACCGTAGATCGTTAAACCCTTTGTAGCTTCCCCTCAGTTCCTCTCTTCTGCCAGGTGCGTGGAAAATTATTTAGATGATAATTATCACTTAGAAATAATATTATTACATAACATGACATTACCAATTTATATATGCACAAAAGACATAATAATTCGGGATCCTTTTGAAACAAGGACAAAAGGTACATGTGAATGTCGTGAAATACAAAAAACCTAACCCTACTTATGCAAAATCACAAGGTAAATATGCTTAAAAAATGGACTCATCAACTTTCCCAAGCTAGAATCTTGCTCATCCCCGAGCAAGATGGTGACTTATGGACAAGGTCATCATGTTCATGAGGTTACAATAAATGAGGCAATTGAAGCATAATACAATATCAGATATAGAACTGCATCATGAGTTATCTCATACTCTCTTACATCGCATGACTTAGAGGCTTCCACACCTTTTATATCAATAATTTATATGAAGTTCAAAGGCTAAGCATATTATACAATCATCAAGTTTATATAAACGAGCACTTGATTGACTAAGAAATATTATCATTGTTTGAGTATCTTTTGTCAACTAGCACCTCTTCTTTTATCATAGTTTTTTCTCTTTTTGTTTCCATTGGGGGGATGACCCTAGGTAGGGTCGAGCTAAGGCATACAGACTAGGTTGACCGAGATATAGGTTGACTTAAGTGTGTTGGATGAGTAATGGCCGAGTTACGCAAGCCAGGTTAACCCGGCAGGACTTGGGTGTCATATCTTGTATGTCGGCACAATATGTACGTTGTTTCCTCTATGCAGGTACCTTCCTGGCCGATTCATCTGGGTTAGGGGAAACATAGGGGTTGGCGTGCACCAGAAGGGTGTGTGCTAGACTCAGGGTCAGCGCCCCTATCTCTCCTAGGATTCTCGGAGGAGATAAGCACGCTAAGTCAATCGTTCCCCTAAATCCCGGAAAAGGCTCCGATGAGGTTTTCATAGAGGGGACAGTGTCAGACTGGTAATAGTTAGAGAGGATGGGCGCATCAAGTCCCATCGAGGATATCCAGGGGTGACCACATGATGGGAAGAGGATCTAGGCCCAGCCAATGACTTTCGTACAAGCATATTCAAAAGATATTCGGGCCACGTAAGCCCTAAGTGTAACCTGGACACCCCCTTTATAAGGTGCGCCAGGACCTCCAAAGGAGGGTTGGTTCATTTGAGATATGAGCAAGTAGTAGAGAAAGATAGGCAGACGCACTATCATCTTCTTCTTCCTCTCAATCCAGCTCAGTGAGAAATTGTACTAGTCCTTTGATCATATTATAAGATCTAGATGCAGGAGTAGAGGTGTTATGTCACTAGAAGAGCCTTGAACCTGGGTATATTGTGTATCTGTGTGTGATCTTTGTGTGTGGTATCCACCACACTATCCCTCCCCGGATTCCACTAGCATCCATCCGACCCAACTTTATCCATCCCGTGCCATCTGCCGTGACACCACCACGATAGTTGATGCCCACCGTGGGGCCAGTAGTGGAGCTATCTAGTGTGCTCATCTGGACGGGAAACTTCATCGCATCTAGAGAGCATCATCTCCGGTTTGGTCCAATGATTCAGCTCGCTGGACTTCATCAGTGACAACGTGGGAAACTTTGGCAACCACCCCATCCCACGCAACGGAAAGTTCGTCAGCTTCAGAGCGCACAGGGTCTATGTCGCGGTTGATGTTTCCTACAGTGTCAACACCCGGATTTTTAATCCCAGATGCCTGTTATGCCATACATCGCAATCCCGGGATTACCATTTTTGCGAGACATAACAAATTGGATATCACAGTACATCATCCATTACAAACCATACAAGGTCTTACACGAATAAAGGATCTCATGATCCAGTCTTAATACAACAAGCAGCGGAATAATTAATAAGCATAGCGGTGGGGTCCATCTTCAGGGTCACAGGCAATACTGACGATGGAAGATAGTCCTAGTTATCATAGCCGTCCTGCTGTCCTTCCTCTTGGTAGTCTCCTTCATAGTCTGCCACGGGAATATCCAGGGACAAAAGCCATGAGTACTCTTTAAGTACTCGCAAACTACCACTAACAAGTAAGACAGATCTAGTAGGATTGCTAACTCTAAGTTCACTTGTAAAGTTAAGTTTGAAACCTAAGCTGACTTCAGAAACAAAGAAAGATAAAATAAAGTTTGAAATCACCTAAGTGGGAACTTAATTGTCATAGTCACAACTCCTTTGTGGTCAAGTCATGTCACAATTCATTTCATAAGTTGTTTGGAAAACATCTGACAACGGAACAGTATGGCCACTCCAACTGTCCATAACCGCGGACGCGGCTATTCGAATAGTTTGACACCCTGCAGAGGTGGTACACTTTCACCAAAAATTCGATACATCTGTCAGGGATAATCCTGAATCATCATACTTAGCATGCTGATAATCAAACATAACCTTTCCTTTACACACCCTAGTATAAGCACCTCTCCTATGAGCTTGGCCTCCCAGCCATGACCATCTGTCATCCTGGGCACTTCATAGGTGGACAACATTGAGAGGTAGCCTCAGCTCAAACCTCTTCCGCGAGGGAACTAATACTAATGCATATAAACTTCCGGCTAAGCCTTACCCAATTCAGGTATTGTGGTTGTACGGTAAAATTGGAATGGTATCGCATCCGAACCCAACCATCCGTTTTGTAAAAGGGCTACGGCTCATGCCTCAACATTTTCATCCTCATAAACCATTTGTGTTTCTCAACACATGTCAAAACATCTCAATAGAATGACTCATCATTCCAAGGTTTTCACAAGTCATTTTCACCAAGTACTCCCATCTAAATTGAATCAAGTTTTGGTTTAGCTCTAAACTACTAAGTTAAGAGTGTTCACTAATGTGGGATGCTAATGTCAATCTCATGCCATAGAATGACATCTAATTCTAACTAGATAGGTCAAGTTTTATACTTTTTATGCTACCTATAAAAAAGTAAAGGACTTTGGTAAAGTAAAGAAGGTAAAGCTTGGAAATAAAACTTGGGGTAGGTAATAGTCAAAGTGGTATAACCAAGGCATGCATAATACATCTTGCTTAGGTTATCTAGCTTAATTCTATCTTCCTAAAAATATCTTGCATTGTTAATGATGGCTTGCCTTGTGTAATGTAGTGGTTGAAGTTTTCTTCCTCTTCCTCTTGGTAGAACTCCTCCTCAAAAGCTTGGTCGGTACTATCGTCTATAAATACATACGGGATACACAATCACCAAACAATACTTAACTAGTCTACTTAGCACACTAAGGCACACATTTGATGATCTATTATCATCACAAGCATCACAAGGTTTAATTAACTAGCTTCATTCTTTTTATTTGAGAAAAGTAATTTCTACTCATTGAAATTAACTAAGATTTAATATTATCCAATTAAAATATGGGATGGTGTGGACACATGTCATCACCACATATTCTAACATATGGGAATGTGATTTAAATGTTGGATCACATTTGAATAAGTTTAAGTTTCATATTTAATGATTTAAAGTGACTAGAAATGCCCATATAACATTATTTTGGTACTAGTACAAAGTCACTGCATGCAAACCTAAATCTTATTACATATTGAGATAGGTATGGTTAAATGTGATTTTTGAGAGTTGGAAACAACTCAAAAGCTATTATGGTTAAAATTATAAAAATGTTTGAATGTTCAAAAGCTTTTGACTTGTTATTTTTACTAGGAGAGATCTCTAACTCTAAAGGATTTAACTCAAACGGGCTTGGATAGACATTTTCACTAGCTTTCCAAGAAAATTAGAATCACTCAATTTGGATTTATATAACTCTATGAATTGATTTTTGAACTAAGGGAAAAAATTGATTTTAAGTCTAAATAGAAAAAAGCTAATTTGAATTACTCGGTCAGCGCGGGAAACTAATTGGGCCGGCCCATGTACACTCCGTGGCGCTGAGGGCTGCTGACAAGGGGTCCCACCTATCAGTGAATCATAACACACAAAGCGGTACGGGGCGATAATAACCACACGATTAGAACACGATCTAACGGTCCACGGTCGTCATCGACGATGGAATCGTCGCCAGCGAGACTGAACCTTAAGCGGTCGGTGGGGGTCTACTGGGGACGTACCAGGGCTCCAACTAGTGCGGCGAGGCAGGCAAACAAACTGGATGACGACGGCGGAGTCAGGCGTGGTCGCGGCAGGGGCTGAGGTGGACGAAATCGATGACCACGTCTCCTCCTCTGTAGCGGCTACTTCCGGCAGAATTCCGGCGATGGGCTGCTCGAGCGGCTCCGGCGATAGAGGGGAAACGATCAGTGGAGAGAGGGGAGTGGAATGGTGTGGTGATTGAGGCCGGGGGTGTCCTCCTTATATAGGCTCGACAAGGGGACCGACGGGTGTGGGCGGAGCTCGTCGGTGACGACAATACAGGGGGCTACCGGCGTGGGCAAGGTAGGCGGACGGTGGGTGGTCTGCTGGCGGTCATCTATGGTGTAATGACGACACTAGGGGTGGTGCCTAACGGTCGGGAGCTTCCCGCGCTCTGAGGGACAGAGGCGGTGCTCGACGGTGCTCCTAGCGAGTGTGGGTCGCGCGGCAGTGCACGGCCGTGTCTGGCGGGTTGAGGGGGCCGAGGTGGAGCGGCGTGCGCGGTCTGGTGTCGAGGCGCGGTCTGTGGCGTGCTGGCAGCGAGGGCGCTCTGGCGTGCACTGCGGATGGCGCAGAGAGTAAGGGCGGCGCGGTTCTGGGGTGGTCTAGTGGCTGGTAGTGATCGTGGGGTGGACCGTGGGCGGCGGTGAGGTCACGCCTCAGTCCCTGGAGCGGCGGAGAGGGGCTGGCGGTCTGCTGCGGCTCAGGCACGATCGGCCGAGGATCATGGCCTCGGGGTGTGATACATTGCAAATGTATCTATAATTTTTGATGTTCCATGCTTGGTTTTATCTACTTTCTTATGTTTTTTCCACACTTTGGAGTACTTTTCATATGATTTCTTGGACTAACCTATTAACAAGAGCCATAGTGCCAGTTGCATATTTTCTGCTGTTTTTGGTTCTAGAAAGTCAGAAATTGAATATTCTCGGAATTGGATGGGACAAAAGCCAATATGCCTATTTTTCCCGGAGACTCAAGGAGCCAGAATACGAGACGTAGAAGGGCCACAGGGTGGCCACACCACCCCTAGGCGCGGGTCCCCCTTGGCCGTGCCAGGGCATGGTGTGGGCCCCCTAGCCGGCCACCGAGCTTGCCTCTTTCGCCTATATATCTCCCTTGAGGCAAAAACCCTAGATCATCAAGCCTCCAGCCACGAAAAGTTCCACAACACCACCGCCACCGAAGGGGATATTTGGGGGACAGAAAGTCTCTGTTCCGGCACCCTGCCGGGACGGGGAAGCGCCCCCGGAGCCATCTCCATCGACTCCACCACCATCTCCATCACCATTGCTGATTCCCATGATGAGGAGGGAGTAGTTCTCTCTCGAGGCTAAGGGTTCTACCGGTAGCTGTGTGTTCATCTCTCTCTCTATGCATGATCATATTGTGATCATGAGCTTGTAATATATAGATCTACCTTGCTACTCAAGTGCTTTAATAGATCTCTGCTCTCCCCATGTGTGGGAAAGTGACAACGTGCAGACCATGGTGGCACTTAGGTTAGAGATTACAAATACTTGTTATGAGTTATATTTGGAGTTGGATGTCTTTATGAAAATTTGGTATTTGTTGGAACCATCTAGTGCTCAAGGTGACAGTGGGAAAGGCTTACTTTGAGGTGTGCTGTCATAGCCCTACCATCGATTAGTTTTCAACCGGAGAGTAGTTCAGAAGTAGTATGATGAAGATAATATATTTATATGAGAGTGTTCAGTAGTGAAAGTATAATCCCTGGGCCTTGTTTCTAAGCATTGAAACACCGTTTGCATTTAGATCTGTTACATGTTTGCTTGCTTCCATCTTTATTTTAGTTTGGCTTTAGTCTCTTCCACGCCATCAATCTATTTTCTAGCATCGTTGTCTTTTATACATACCACTTGTATTTCACATTCTCTTCGCGGAACTAGTGCACCTATACACCTGACAAGTGTATTGGGTGTGTTGGGGACACAAGAGACTTCTTGTATCTTGATTGCAGGGTTGCTTGAGAGGGGATACCTTTGACCACTTCCTCCCTGATTTCAATAAACCTTGGGTGATCCACTTAAGGGAAAACTTGTTGCTGTTGTACAAACCTCTGCACTTGGAGGCCCAACAACTGTCTACAAGAATAGAATTGCGTAGACATCAGGGTGGCGGTGTACTGGCGCCAGGGCTAGGGTATGGGGTGGTTTTGGTCTGGTTGGGCCTAGGGGAGACCAAGGTGATCAATGTGCATCAAATGGCTCGACAATATTTGTTCCAAAACAGTGTTAGTTAGGCCATAATGATTTTGCTCACAAGGTGTTCGATCAAATGGCCGCATGAACAAAATATTTGAATTTTTGAAAGATTTTTGGTGGAGTGGTTTATCTTATGCTTAAGCATATAGGTTTGCTTGGGATTTTGAAATGGAGTCCATTTGGTTGTGTTTGAAATAGTGTGATCTTGATACATACACTAGATTCAATTTTCAAATGTCATTGAAAATTAGAGTTTGAATGTTTTTGGGAGATCACAAAGTGGGCCTTGGCACATCACTACTTGTACTAGCAAGGGGTGCAAAGATCCACACTTATCTCTGTTTGAAATTGAGTGCTAGGAATAGCCAAACTGGGCTAGGTGATTAAAATGGCAAAAGTTACCATTTCCATTATTTATTCCTTTTGATTTCTTTTTCTTTGGGATTTGCTTGGGGATGATCTAGATGATGTGTAATTCACCTTAGAATCATTTACAACCAAAAGATCACTCAATGATGGCAATTCAAATCAACTCCTATTTAAATGCACACATATGAATGCTTAAGTATTTTTAAATGGAAAAGTTTTTGTTAACCCTAAATTTGATGATTTGGATCTTAATACTCTTGGATTAAAGTTTTGGGATGTTTCAAACCTTCCCCCCTTAAACAAAATCTCGTCCCGAGATTTAAGAAAGAAAACTAGGAACTAAAGAGATCTGGGAACTTAGTCCTAATGTAATCTTCTCGCTCCCAAGTGGCTTCTTCTTCGGTATGGTTGCTCCATTGAATATTGATAAATTTTATACTCCGGCTCCTGGTGGTTCTATAGGCTTCCTCTAAGATACGGATGGGCACTTCATGATATGTCAAATCCTTGTTGATATCAACAACTCGGTGATCGATGTTTTTGAACACTTTGGTCTTCTCCGACACTTCTAGGCATTTGCGAAGTAGCGAGATATGGAACACATTGTGGATGGCTGACATCTCTTCTGGCAGTTCCAGTTGATACGATACTTCTCCTCGGCAATTCAAAATCTTGAAGGTCCCGATATATCTGGGGGCTAACTTTCCTTTCAGACTAAAACATTGGGTTCCCTTCAATGGCGAAACCATGAGATACACGAAATCTCCGACATTGAAAGTCAGGTGTCTCCTTCTCTTGTCAGCATAACTCTTCTGTCAGGATTGGGCGGTCTTGAGGTGCTCACGGACTTTGTGAACCTTCTCTTCGGCTTCTCGGAGAATGTCGGGTCCAAAAATCTGACTCTCTCCTACTTGCAACCAATTCAAAGGGGTACGACACTTCCTTCCGTATAGGAACTCCAATGGTGCCATTTGCAAACTGGCTTGATAACTGTTGTTATATGAGAATTCTGCAAAAGGCAGGCAATCTTCCCTTTTTGATCCATACTCTAACACAAAAGCTCTCAACATATCCTCTAGGATTTGGTTGACTCTTTTAGTCTGTCCATCAGTTTGCCGGTGATAAGCGGTGCTGAAATTCAACTTGGTTCCTAATCCTTCTTGGACTTTCTGCCAAAATCTCGAGGTAAATTGGGTTCCTCGATCCGATACTATGGTCTTGGGGGTTCCATGCAGACTAACAATTCTAGCAATGTACAACTCTGCTAGTTTTGAACTCTAGTAGGTTGTTTTGACAGGTATAAAATGAGCTACATTGAAAAGTCTATCCACGATGACCCAGATTGAGTCATTTCCCCTACTAGAAGTAAGCAAACTGGTGATAAAGTCCATTCTGATGGAATCCCATTTCCATTCCAGAATCTGCAATGGTTGCAACAGTCCTGCGGGTCTCTGATGTTCCGCTTTGACTCTCTGGTAGATATAACACTTGGCAATGTAGTTTCCGATTTCTCTTTTCATCTTGTGCCACTAGAATTGCTCTTTCAAATCCTGATACATCTTCGTTCCTCCGGGGTGGATAGAATAAAGAGTATCATGAGCTTCTTGCATGATAACTTGCTTCAGTTCCGAATCTGCTGGCACACAAATACGACCTTTGTACCACATAACTCCTTCTTCGTCTTCGGTGAATCCAGGTACCTTTCCCGTACCAATATGATGTTTGATTCCGTCGATACTTTCATTTCCCTTCTGGTCTTCCTTGATTTGGCTAATCAAAGTGGGTTGAAGTTCAATGCTAGCTAAAAATCCTTTGCTAACTAGCTTAGTTCTAAACTGCTCCAACTCCTCACAGAAACTTGGTTGCTTCTCCTTGATCATGGTGTTTAGCCGACACGGCAATCTACTAAGAGCATCCGCTACCACATTGGCTTTGCCGGGGTGATAGTAAATGTCAAGGTCATAATCCTTGATTAGCTCTATCCATCTTCTTTGCCTCATATTCAACTCCTTCTGAGTGAAAATATACTTCAAGCTCTTGTGATCTGAGTAAATCTGACATCGATTACCCATAAAGTAATGACGCCATGTCTTCAATGCCAAAACTATGACTACTAATTCAAGATCATGGGTCGGATAGTTCGGCTCATGCTGCTTTAGTTGTCGAGACAGATAAGCGATGACTTTGCCTTCTTGCATCAATACACATCCGAGACCAATCATGGATGCATCACAATACACATCAAACGGCTTCTTGATATCTGGCATGATCAACATTGGGGCTGATATCAATCTCTTCTTCAGCTCTTGGAAACTTGCTTCACATTTGTTGGCCATTCAAACTTCGTGTCCTTCTTCACCAATTGGATCATGGGCTTGACGATGCTTGAGAATCCTTCTATGAACTTGCGGTAGTATCCCGCTAATCCGAGAAATGCACAGACTTGGGTTTGAGTGGTTGGGGCTTCCCATGCTTCGACATCTTTGATCTTGGCAGGATCAACACCGATTCCTCCGACAGACACTATATGTCCTAGGAATCCTATCTCTTTCAGCCAAAACTCACATTTGTTGAACTTGGCATACAACCGATGCTCTCTAAGGGTTTCAAGAATGATTCTCAGATGTTGCTCATGCTCTAATTTTGACTTGGAGTAGATAAGGATATCGTCGATAAACACAACGACAAACTTGTCTAGAAAATTCATAAAGATCTTATTCATAAGATTCATGAAATAAGCAGGGGCATTGGTTAATCCAAAAGACATGAACGTATACTCGTATAATCCATAACGAGTAGTAAAGGCGGTCTTCAGAATATCCGTTGCACGAATCATAAGTTGGTGATAACCAGTCCTAAGATCGATCTTAGAGAACACATTTGCTCCAGTCAACTGATCAAATAGATCCTCTATCTTTGGCAAAGGGTACTTCTTTTTGATGGTGACGTCATTCAAATTTCTGTAATCTGTGCACAAACGGTTGCCTCCATCTTTCTTGTCGACGAATAACACTGGCGATCTCCATGGCAATGCGCTTGGTTGAATCAAGCCTATTGCCAACATAGCATCTAGCTGCTTCTTCAATTCTACTAACTCTGAGGGGTTCATGCTATAGGGTCTCTGGGCTATGGGTCCGGTTCCGGGGATTAGTTCAATAATGAACTCAATATCCCGATCTGGGGGCATACCGGGCAATTCATCTTGGAATACGTCGGGGTATTCACAAACTACTCTGACTTGGTCTATGGTGGGTAGGGCTAGACTCTTGTTGCACTTGAATTGACGGGGCAAGGTTTCATATATATGCTCTACTGAGACTCTAGAGCTACTGGTCATGGTGATGGCTTTCTTGGCACAATCTATCAATCCTTTATGCTTTGATATCCAATCCATACCTAGTAATACTTCCAAACCTTTGGTTCCAAGTACTATTAGATTGGCATAAAAATCTATCCCATGTATTCTGATATGCACAACTTTGCAAATTTTTCTAGCTTTTGTAGTTGAACCGGGGATTTGAACTATCATGACATGCTTCAAGTTGGTTGGATAGATCTTACTAGTGCATACAAATTCTTCGCTGACAAATGAGTGCGATGCTCCAGAATCAAACAACACTCTTGCTAAAACTGTGTTGACAGAAAACATACCTGGCACTATGGCGCTTCTTGGGCTTCTTTGGCGTTCATGTGGAAAAGACGGTCATTGCGATTGTGAGGGTTCCATGGGGCGAATCTTCTTCCTGGTTGAACACGACGCTGCTGTTGAGCTGGGGCATTCACATTGGCAGTGGCGGCAATCTTCCTGGGACACTCATTGGAATAGTGACCCTTCACTGCACATTGGCAGTGACTTGTCTTTCGCTGCCATGGGCACAACATTGCTTCCAGTTCTAGGTGCAGTGTTGTTGTTGTTGTTGCTCTTGGGAGGTGCACGGTTGAAATTGCTGGCGTTGCCGGGGTGATTGTTGTTTCCTCTGGACTTCACATTGCCTCCGCTACGGTTGGGGTAGCTTGGGCGAGACATTGGGGGTCGGTTGTTCCGCGGGGCATATCTGGCAGAAGAGTTGGGACAATACTTCTGGTGACTGTTGGATCCATCTTGGTGCATCATACGATGCTTGCGATTGTCATTTGCTTGGTTGATCTTCCCTTCCATCTGAATGGCAGAGTAGACTAGCTCTTCGAGATCATCAAAACGGATGTTGACGAGGATAGTCTGCATCTCATCATGCAGTCCTTTCAGGAATCTCTCCTTCATCTTGGCCTCCGTGTTGATCTCATCAGGTGCATACCTAGCAAGGGACAAGAATTTGTCATGGTACTCCACTACAGTCATTCTACCTTGCTTCAACTCTCTGAATTCATCCCTCATCCTGGTGACTAGACCCTGCGGCACGTGGGTGCGGCGGAACTTGATTTTGAAGGCTTCCCATGTCATCACTTGACCATGGTTCATCGTGCGGGTGCTTTTCCACCATGCTCTTGCATCTCCTGCCAAATAGTGGGTGGCAAAAAGAACTTTCTTGTTGTCATCAACTCTGGCTACTTCTAAGTTGTTCTCCATTGTCTGCAACTAGTCATCAGCATCTAGTGGGTTCTCCGAAGTGCTAAAGATTGGGGGATTGGTATTCTGGAAGTTCTTCAGTTTGGATCCTTGATAATCCTGATTTCCATGGCCTTGGTTGTTCTGGGCCATCTGGGCGATCTGCTGCAGTGTTGCTAGGTTGTCTTGGCGCTCTGCCCTGCTAGCTTCATGGTCGGCAACTAGCATCTGCATAATCTGCAACATCGGGTCCTGCGATGAGTTGCTCCCTCCGGGGTTTCCACGAGTCATCTGAAGATTGAGGTAGATAAAGGGGTAAGAGGGAAAGTTCTAAGGTTCATGGTTTTGATCTCAAAGCTTAAACTTTGAGTTTGACTCAGGTTTTGCAACTAACTTCATTTCATTCACTCAAGCAAAGCACACGATACAAACACACACACACACCACAACATCAAAGGAAAGCAGATGGTTTTAAGAACCATTCTGCAAGCTACGATACAATGGGACCGATACTCCTCACTCTACGATAGTGCTCTAGTGCATCTACTCATCATCGATGAAGTCGGAGTCATCATCATCGGTGTAGAAGTCCACAACATCCTCCTCTAGAAAGTCATCATCATTGCTGAGGTAAGAGTCCATATATCCCTGGATGTCTTCACCTTCATCTTCTTCTTCTTTTGCTGCGAGCTGAGCTTCTTGCTCCTTGATGGTCTTCTCGAGGTCGGGCACCTTCTTGCAAAGGCGGTCGATGGTGAAATCCTTCTTGGCGTGTTGAAGGTGAAGAAACTGACAATCCTTGAAGGGAAGTGAGAAAGGCTAGGCCTTCTGGGCGGCAAGGGCGAGATTATGGCTGGAGAACTCTCTAGCATTGTCCAATTCCTTCTGTCTGTCGTACAGCAGGAAGTGAAGGTTCTCGACTTGACTCTTCAACTCCGGGTGACTTGGCGTCTCCATGGGCATTCCCATAAAATCACGCCTTGCATAGTGAGCAAAGCGGGTTCCTTGAATTTGGTTGACACTCATGGCACACAGACGTGCAAGAGCTTCATGCATTGCCCTAGCTAATCCATCTAGCCAGTTGTTCTCTCTCATGGAGAACTGGATCCTCCCGAACGTTGGTGCTTCTATCTTGCCTCGAAGATCAGCGGTGACTAGCCATTGTAAGTCTCCTCCTGGGGGTCCAGGAAGTTGAGCTCCCAGAAACTCCGGATGCGGGCATCCCAAGTACTCCGATAGTGCATCAAGATCCCTCTCGAAGATCAGCTGGCCTCGGTTGCCCAACTGGTAGAACTTGCTGAACTGAGTTTCCATCTATAAGAATTGAGGATGAGAAAGTTAGTGAAGTGATTAAGTGTGTCAAAATTTTATGTAGTAATGTAAGAATTTGGAGGAACATGAATTTTTTTGAGAGAAAGAATTCCCAAGGGTAAGAGAGGAAATAGTTTTCATAAATACTCACTTTGGTTTTTGAAACTAAGTTTTTGTTCGGACGTCCATTCTAACTAAGGTCTCCTATGGTCAGGAGGGCTCTGATACCAACTTGTCAACACCTAGATTTTTAATCCCAGATGCCTGTTATGCCATACATCGCAATCCCAGGATTACCATTTTTTCGAGACATAACAGATTGGATATCACAGTACATCATCCATTACAAACCATATAAGGTCTTACACGAATAAAGGATCTCATGATCCAGTCTTAATACAACAAGCCGGGGAATAAATAATAAGCGTAGCGGTGGGGTCCATCTTCAGGGTCATAGGCAATGCTGACGATGGAAGATAGTCCTAGTTATCCTAGCCGTCCTGCTATCCTTCCTCTTGGTAGTCTCCATCATAGTCTAGCCACAGGAAAAGCCAGGGACAAAAGCCATGAGTACTCTTTAAGTACTCGCAAACTACCACTAACAATTAAGACAGATCTAGTAGGATTGCTAACTCTAAGTTCACTTGTAAAGTTAAGTTTGAAACCTAAGCTGAGTTCAGAAACAAAGAAAGATAAAATAAAGTTTGAAATCACCTAAGTGGGAACTTAATTGTCATAGTCACAACTCCGTTGTGGTCAAGTCATGTCACAATTCATTTCATAAGTTGTTTTGAAAACATCTGACAATGGAACAGTATGGCCACTCCAACTGTCCATAACCATGGACACGGCTATTCGAATAGTTTGACACTCTGCAGAGGTGGTATACTTTCACCACAAAATTCGATACATCTGTCAGGGATAACCCTGAATCATCATACTTAGTATGCAGATAATCAAACATAACCTTTCCTTTACACACCCTAGTATAAGCACCTCTCCTATGAGCTTGGCCTCCCAGCCATGACCGTCTGTCATCCTGGGCACTGCATAGGTGGACAACATTGAGAGGTAGCCTCATCTCAAACCTCTCCCGTGAGGGAACTAATACTAATGCATATAAACTTCTAGCTAAGCCTTACCCAATTCAGGTATTGTGGTTGTATGGTAAAATTGGAATGGTATCGCATTCGAACCCAACCATCAGTTTTGTAAAAGGGCTAAGGCTCATGCCTCAACATTTTCATCCTCATAAACCATTTGTGTTTCTCAACACATGTCAAAACATCTCAATAGAATGGCTCATCATTCCAAGGTTTTCACAAGTCATTTTCACCAAGTACTCCCATCTAAATTGAATCAAGTTTTGGTTTAGCTCTAAACTACTAAGTTAAGAGTGTTCACTAATGTGGGATGCTAATGTCAATCTCATGCCATAGAATGACATCTAAGTCTAACTAGATAGGTCAAGATTTATACTTTTTATGCTACCTTTAAACAAGTAAAGGACTTTGGTAAAGTAAAGAAGGTAAAGCTTGGAAATAAAACTTGGGGTAGGTAATAATCAAAGTGGTATAACCAAGGCATGCCTAATGGATCTTGCTTAGGTTATCTAGCTTTATTCTAGCTTCCTAACAATAGCTTGCATTGTTAATGATGGCTTGCCTTGTGTAGTGTAGTGGTTGAAGTTTTCTTCCTGCTCCTCTTGGTAGAACTCATCCTCCTCGAAAGCTTGGTCGATACTATCGTCTATAAATACATACGGGATACGCAATCACCAAACAATACTTAACTAGTCTACTTAGCACACTAAGGCACACATTTTATGATCTATTATCATCACAAGCATCACAAGGTTTAATTAACTAGCTTCATTCTTTTTATTTGAGAAAAGTAATTTCTACTCATTGAAATTAACTAAGATTTAATATTCTCCAATTAAAATATGGGATGATGTGGACACATGTCATCACCACATATTCTAACATATGGGAATGTGATTTAAATGTTGGATCACATTTTAATAAGTTTAAGTTTCATATTTAATGATTTAAAGTGACTAGAAATGCCTATATAGCATTATTTTGGTACAAGTACAAAGTCATTGCTTGTAAACCTTACTATTATTACATATTCAGATAGGTATGGTTAAATGTGATTTTTGAGAGTTGGAAACAACTCAAAAGCTATTATGGTTGAAATTTTAAAAATGTTTGAATGTGCAAAAGCTTTTGTCTGGTTATTTTTACTAGGAGATATCTCTAACTCTAAAGTATTTAAATCCAATGGTCTTGGATAGAGATTTTCACTAGCTTTCCAACAAAATTGGAATCACTCAATTTGGATTTGTATAACTCTCTGAATTGATTTTTGAACTAAGGGACAAAATTGATTTTAAGTCTAAATAGAAAAAACCTAATTTGAATTGCTGGGTCAGCGCGGGAAACTAATTGGGCCGGCCCGTGTACACTCCGCGGCACTGAGGGCTACTGATTGGGGGGTCCCGCCTATCAGTGACTCATAACACGCGAAGTAGTACGGGGCGATAATAACCACACGATTAGTACGGCGAGGCGGGCAAATGAACTAGACGACGACGGCGGACTCAGGCGAGGTCGCGGCAGGGGCTGAGGTGGACGAAATCAATGACCACGTCTCCTTCTCTACAGCGGCTACCTCCGGCAGAATTCCCGCGATGGGCTGCTCGAGCGGCTCCGGTGAGAGAGGGCAAACGATTAGTGGAGAGAGGGGAGTGGAATGGTGTGGCGATCGAGGCTGGGGGTGGCCTCCTTATATAGGCTCGACGAGGGGACCGATGGGTGTGGGCGGAGCTCGTCGGTGAGGGTGATACAGGGGGCTACTGGCGTGGGCGAGGTAGGCGGACGGTGGGCGGTCTACTGGCGTTCCTCTATGGCGATGCTAGGGGCGGTGCCTAACGTTCAGGAGCTTCCCGCGCTCTGAGGGACAGAGGTGGTGCTCGATGGTGCTCCTGGCGACTGTGGGTCGCACGGCGGTGCACGGCCGTGTCTGGCGGGTTGAGGGGGTCGAGGTGGAGCGGCATGCGTGGTCTGGTGTTGAGGCGTGGTCTGTGGCGTGCTGGCAGCGAGGGCGCTCTGGCGTGCGCTCCGCATGGCGCAAAGAGAAAGGGCGGCGCGGTTCTAGGGTGGTCCACTGGTTGGTAGTGATCGTGGGGTGGACCGTAGGCGGCGTTGAGGTCACGCCTCACTCCCTGGAGTGGTGGAGAGGGGCTGGCGGCCTGCTGCGGCTCGGGTACGATCGGCCGGCGACCATGGCCTCGGGTGGCGGTGTACTGGCGCCAGGGGCTAGGGCATGGGGTGGTTTTGGTCTGGTTGGGCCTAGGGGCGACCAAGGTGATCAATGTGCATCAAATGGCTCGACAAGATTTCTTCCAAAACAGTGTTAGTTAGGCCATAATGATTCTTCTCACAAGGTGTTCGATCAAATGGCCGCATGAACAAAATATTTGAATTTTTGAAAGATTTTTGGTGGAGTGGTTTATCTTATGCTTAAGCATCTAGGTTTGCTTGGGATTTTGAAATGGAGTCCATTTGGTTGGTTTTTGAAATAGTGTGATCTTGATACATACACTAGATTCAATTTTCAAATGTCATTTAAAATTAGAGTTTGAATGTTTTTGGGAGATCACAAAGTGGGCCTTGGAACATCACTACTTGTACTACCAAGGGGTGCAAAGATCCAAAATTATCTCTGTTTGAAATTGAGTGCTAGGAATAGCCAAACTGGGCTAGGTGATTAAAATGGCAAAAGTGACCATTTCCATTATTTATTCCTTCTGATTTCTTTTTCTTTGGGATTTGCTTGGGGATGATCTAGATGATGTGTAATTCACCTTAGAATCAATTTACAACCAAAAGATCACGCAATGATGGCAATTCAAATCAACTCCTATTTAAATGCACACACATATGAATGCTTAAGTATTTTTAAATGGAAAAGTTTTTGTTAACCCTAAGTTTGATGATTTGGATCTTAATACTCTTGGATTAAAGTTTTGGGATGTTACATACAGGTTCCTACAGCGGGTCATCGTAGTTGCAGATCCTCCTCTCTACGTGGCTCACAGTCAGCATATCGATCTCCCCGCTAGTTGTGCTGAGGTAATGATGATGGCGCCGGGAGATGCTACCGACAAAGAGCTAGTGGAAGAGGAGAGGTAACTCCCAAAGCTGCTAGGTCTAGGTTTCCTCCGCTAGAGAGGCCTGAGAATATCCTTCATCATGCCATAGAGAAGTTGACTACACCTATAGCTCCTATCATAGATCCATCTCAGTCATAGGTTAAGCTGGAAGAGACCTGGCAGAAGGTGCTTAAGGGATCAAAGCAAGTTTCTCAGGCTCAGCAAGCGTTGAACATCACCCAGTGCGTGTACAACAAGGCTCATAAGTTTAACACAAGTCCAACTCGTTTAGTTGGTGTAAAGAACAGGGGCAAGAACCTCATCACTGAGATAAATAAAGAGTGTGGAGACAAGTCTGTAGTTTCGGGTAACCCATTGTCCAAAGGTGTGCTAGAGTATAGTACTCTAGCCAAGAACCTCACATCTGCAGATGCAGCAATAGCAGAGATGTCTGCTATATCCAGCGAGGCCCGACGTAGGCAGTAGGACATAGTCAATGAGATGGTGCACATTGTGAGCCAGCAGAATGAGGAACTGCTCAGGACAAACCTGGCAAGGCAGGTGGCTCCCACGTCATTCATTCGGTCAGGGCATCATCATCACCTAGGCAGTTCCAAGAAGAGAGGGAAGTGTTACTTCCGGTAGAAATAACAAGCAAATGGAGGCTTATGACCCAAATGTGGCTAGGAAAGGCAAAGCAGTACAGGGTAATGCTAGTCAAGGAAGTGTTGGACGTGGAAATGGTGGCGAAGGAATTCCTAGCTAGGGCAATGTGACTCAGTGGAATGCTGGATGCGACAAAGCCGGCCAAGTTAACCCAAACCATCAAGGCCATTACTTAGTTGGAGGGGGTCAGTAGTAAGTGCAGAACCAACCTCGGCAGCAGCAAAGTGCAGGACCAATTGCACGGCACCAACAATCTCACCCAACACATAACAAAAACAATGATGGTTGGCTAATGATAAATCCATTAGGCTTGTAGCTAGATGATTGTTAGCTAATGATAAATCCAGCGGTGCCGAATTTTTAGGGAACCAGCGGTGCCGAATTTTTAGCTGGCAAGGGGAACAAAGACATCTGACGACAGTACAAAGCCTCAAGATTGGCTGATAGATTATGCCAATGTTGTGCACATTGCACATGGTAACCTTAGATGGGTAGTAAGATATGTCCCGCAAATGTTGGAAGGACCAGCCAGAGTGTGGTTGAATAATCTGCCAGCAGGAAGTATCAACTATTGGTTAAATTTTGAGGAAGTGTTTGTCAGTAACTTCACTAGTACGTACAAGAGGCCAAACAGACCTCAGCAGCTAGCAATGTGCAAGTAGAGGCCAAATGAAACTAACCGAGAGTTTTTGACCCAATGGTGTACCTTGCGTAACTCATGTCAGGGGATAATCAAGTCGCAGGGCATCACATGGTTTGCAGAGGGTTGCAGGCACGCAAGTGGGCTGTGGCAAAGATTGCGGAGGGATATGCCAACTATGCTGGCCGAAAAAATTAAGATTGTAGATTCGTATGCATTGGGTGGCCCAGCTCAACCCTTACTTATGTCAGCAGAGCTGAATGAGGAGTATTACTCCTGAGATGGAGCCAGGTAATTCCGAAGAAATGATTTCCGAGGTAAAAGGAGAGAAGAAAGACCGACTTACCGGTACAAATCAAATTAGGTGGTAGCAGTGGGTCAGGATCAGCCTAGTGTAGGAAATAGTCAGCGCCAGAAGGGCAGTGGTCAGCAATGGACACAGAAGACTGAAGGCAAGAAAACGTGGGCCAATGAGTAGAAGAAACAATGGCAAGAAAGGCCTAAGTACATGTATGAGTCTATGTTTGATCAGCTATGTAAGTTTCACATGCCCAATCCTAAGCGAATCATACAACTCGGTAGTGCACATGGATGTAACATGCTGGGGAGGGTGAAATGGGTCCGCCCCTGGCACCTCGCCCACCACAACTCACATGAGTAAATGCTCAGACATTGGATTTACCACCATCGCCGCTAAGGTATGAGAACCAAGAAAGAAGGGACGTTCATCAAGTTGGAAACCATAATCAAGGGTACTATGAAAATGTCAGCCATGGATGTCGAAACGAGTAAAGATAGCACCAACAGAGTTATGTCGTTGTACGACAGAAGAGACAAACAAATAGAGCTAGCAGAGGCGCCAAATGGAAGTGAACATAGTTATGCCGACAATGCCGAAATATATGTACTGTCCTGACCAGGAAATCACTTGGAGCATAATGGATCACCCCAATCTCATGCTAAGTCCAGGGCTTATGCCTTGGTGCTAGACCCAACTTTCATTGGGCCGAATCTGAATGTCAAGTTTTCTAAGGTGCTCATAGATGGTGGCATAACTGAGAACATGCTTCAGCCGACTAAATCCAGTTTCCATGGCATTGTGCCGGGTTTGTCATGCATGCCAATTGGGAAAGTATGAATAGATGTTTTATTCGGCTGAAGGGAGAATTGTCGGATGGAGAACTTGAAGTTCGAGGTTGTGGATCTCTCAAGTTGTTATCATGCTTTGCTTGGCAGGTTAGCATTGTCAAAGTTCATGGCTAGTATCCACATCAATTATCTTAAGATGAAGTTGCCAGGGCCAAATGGGGTAATAATTGTTGCGGGTGATTTCATGCATTCCATGGAGTGTGCCTCAGCCGGAGCTACTCTGGCCGAGTCATTGGTGATAGCTCAAGAAAAGAAGAGGGTCCATGATGATGTGGCTCTGGCTCAGTCATCTCAGCTAAATATGCTGACCTTATGTAACCCGCATGGCAGTGTATCTTTAGAGGCGACCAAGGACACAAATAAGATTCAGGTGGATGAGCAATTCCTGAAGCACACCGTCACAATTGGTGCGGATCTGATAGATGAATAGGAAAGCGAGCTCGTCAGCTTCCTCCATGAGAATCAGGATATTTTTGCGTGGTCCATAGAGGACTTGCAAGGTTTTCCGAGGGAGCTGGCGAGCACTCTTTGCATGTTAGGCCAGATGTAAGGACAATGAAGCAACATCTCCGCTGCTTCACCGAAGACAGGAGAAAATTGATTGGTGATGTGATAGCCTAGCTGCTTACAGCCGGGTTTATTATGGAAGTTCGACACTGGGATTGGCTATCTAATCAGTTTCTGGTTGAAAAGAAGAAGGATGACCTGAACGTTGCCGTGGTGTGGCGAATGTGTATTGACTACACAAATCTTAACAAGGCTTGTACAAAGGAACCTTTTCCTTTGCCTAGAATTTATAAAGTTATTAATTCGACTACTAGTTGTGAACTCTTGTCATTTGTAGACGCGTATTCTGGTTTCCACCAGATACCATTAAACCCGGACGATCAATTAAAAATAGCCTTTATTACCCTGTACGGGGCTTATTGCTATCGCACCATGCCCTTTGGTTTATGTAATGCAAGTGCCACATATCAAAGGTGCATGCAAAAATGTTTACATGACCAAATTGGTAAAAATGTGCAAGTATATGTTAATGACGTGGTGATCAAAACCAATGAGAGTCATACTCTCCTAGATTATGTAACGAAAACATTCGCGAACTTGAGAAGGTTCCGAATGAAATTAAACCCAAAAAAATGTACCTTCGGTGTTCCGGCCAGAAAATTACTCGGATTCCTCGAGTCAATCAGAGATATCGAGGCTAACCCGACCAAAATTAGTGACATTGAGCGAATGGAACTACCAAAGTGTCTTAACGATGTCCAAAAGTTCACTGGTTTCTTCGTTAGTCGACTGGGGAAAAGGCATTGCCTCTGTATCAATTGATTAAAAAGTCAGATAAGTTTATTTGGACACCGCAGGCTGATAGTGCATTTCATAACCTTAAAAAGATGTTAGCCTCTACACTAGTGTTATCTTCACCACTATCCAAAGAGCCAATGTTGCTCTACATAGTAGTGACAAACCGAGTCATAAGTGTCATGGTAGTGGTGGAGCATGACACAGAGGGTAAGTCAGTGCATAGGCCAGTAAATTACCTAAGTGAAATGCTTTCAGCATCTAAAAAATTACCTACATTATTAGAAAATGACTTATGGCGTCTATATGGTGGCCAAAAAGATCAAACATTATTTCTAGTTACATCATATCCGAGTGATATTTGAAGCTCCTATATCAAAGATAATGGGTAATAAAGATGCTAGTGGCCGGGTCACGAAATGGGCCATTGAGTTAGCATCATATGCCCCACAATATGATAGTAGATATGCTATCAAATCTTAGGCACTAACCGACTTTTTTGTCAATTGGGCTAAAATGCAATATGAGCCACCACTGCGTGTCTCCAACTTTTGGAGAATGGACTTTGATGGGTCAAAAATGAAAACTGGGTTAGGTGCCAGGATAGTCCTGAGGAAGAGGTTTTGATTTGGGGAAGTTCCTTGATTTGGGGAAGTTCCCTGAGGAACAAGCCAACACATAGTTAAAGGAAATGAGGGTACATGAAAAAATGTTGGTAGTAAGGAAAAGTTAGCGGGAGAAAATTCACGGGCCATAATATTATTGATCCGGGCAAGTTCATCCAACCACTTCCCAGTGTCCTTCTTGAGTTTCAAACTTAATAGAAACCGATTCAAGCTTGATCTCATCCTCTTTGAGCGGATTCTTTTCTTTCTCAAGCTAGGTGGTGAGCGTCTCTTCTCCTCAGATAACTCCTGGTTGACCTTCTCAAGCTTAGCTTTCTGGAGTTTCGTTAGTTCATCATTCTCGGCATGAAGCCGAGAGGTTTCATTGTTTTTCTCATTCAGCTGAGCTTGGTGCTCTCCTACTTGTTCGAGAAAATGACTCATTAGTTCGGGCATAGATATGCAATCCTGATGAACCTCTACAAGAGCTTTTGTCCCGGCTGTGCCAAGGTAAAAATTACAATGTGAATCAAAAGGGGCAAGTGCAAAGTGAGGTGCAAGAGGCAAAGTACCTTCTAGGTCATCTAGGCGCTTTTGCAGCTCCTTGTTCTTGGCCTCAACCTCGGCTCGCAAAAGCGAATCAAGGGTTAACTCGGCAGATGGAAAATAAATGAGTACTGGGGCAAAGAGGCAGGGACATACCCCTATTCTCTAGATCAAGTAATAACTTCTTGTTTTTTGTGGAGAGGTCCCAGTGCTCAAAAAGGAGTTTTTGAAACTCAGTGGTGCGCATGTTGGTGGAGATCTGAAAATGACAAAGTAATTAGTCACCGAGTAACTGGATGTTCGATTCTAAAGATTCGAGTCAAGTAAACATAACTTGAATCTAGGTGGCCGGATATTCGATTCTACTCAAGATTCGAGTCAAGTAAACTTAACCCGAATCTAGGTGGCTGAATATTCGATTCTACCCAAGATTCGAGTCAAGTAAACTTAACCTGAATCTAGGTGGCTAGATATTGGATTTTACTCAAGATTCGAGTCAAGTAAACTTAACCCGAATCTAGGTGGTTGAATATTAGATTCTACTCAAGTAAACTTAACCTGGATCTAGGTGGATGGATATTTGATTCTACTCAAGATTCGAGTCAAGTAAACTTAACCCGAATCTAGGTGGCTGGATATTCGATTCTACTCAAGATTTGAGTCACCTAAACTTAACCCGAATCTAGGTTACTGGATATTTGATTCTAATGGGAAGTTCAACTTAGTTACGGTAACTCGGCACAATATCTCGGATGAGCTAAGATTCAAAACTAGGTTACATAGTGATTGGTCTAAGAGCATCCGGCCGAGTAATATCTTAGTCCCCCAGAGGCACGGGGACTAGGGGTTATACGTACATCTATTGCAAATATGAAAAGTGTAGCCATGGTATTTACCTCCATCATCCTGTCAGCTTCAGCAAGAGCAAATCAGGCAGTATACATCCTCTCAGCAATTTCGGCCAGGCCAAACTTATGCTCCTTCGGATTTCCAGACACCACTTTGCCATAATCGGCATTGTTCCAATCTGTGGCATAATGGGTATGGGTGAACAAAGGCTTTTACCGCTCAAAGTCTAGGTCAGGACCAAACCTTTACTGGCAGAGGATTTCTTGGCACTGGCTATCACTACAACAGGGCTAACGTGAAGTGCTAGCTATTTGTCTTGAGCCGAACTAGAGGCAGCGCGGGTTTCTTCAAAATTGAAGGAACTGATGGTTGCTGGGATACAACCGCAGTTTTCTTCCACGTCACCTTGGTCGCCACAACTGGTTTCATTGACTTAGTGGGGTTTACCCGCTTCTGCGATGTTGTTGGCCGAGGTTGAGATTGTGAAGTTGGTTGGGGCTAAGGTTGTTGGCTCTACCGAGATTGTTGTTGTTGCCGAGTCTGGGATGACTCGTGATGGTTATGTTGGTTGCTACTGCAGGGTAAAAACTGGCTCATGAGGTTGCTGCTACTGTGCTTGGGGTTGAATTGGCTCCGGGATTACCAGAGCTTCAGCTGAAACTGTCTCAGCGCCGGTAGTGCTAGAACCACATTCTTCACTCTCTCTGTCAGGGACCGAGGTATTTTCCCTTTGATCTGAATAACCTCATCAGTTGGGGCACCACCTCCCCCTCCAACCTCGGCCTCACCCTCTAGCTAGGAAATATTTGTATTTGGTGTTGGGGGTGTGTTAGCCCAAATTGGACTAAGGACTTGAGTATCTTCTAGAGGAGGAGATGGTGGCGTGACGATTGGAGAAGTCATGCTAGAACCACTTTGGGGTATATCCAAAGCAGACCTGCAGTTAGATATGATGAGACGAAAAGAGTCAGATAAGAAAGAGAAAAACAAGAAATACAGAGAGAGAGAAACAAGAAATATAAGGGTATCCCGGAAGAGGAAGCTTACGCAGAACTAACCGGTGGTGCCATTTGCTTCCGAGGTTTCTTGAATCCCCTCTTTTGCCTCTTCACGGGTTTAGGTGACTCGGGCTGCGGGGCAGAGGCCAAGGCGCATTTCTTTACTGCACCTTGACCTCCCACCGCAACGGGGGGCACCTCGTGCGCCTGGCCAGCTGGGTTAGCTGGCGTAGAGTGAGGCGGATATGTAAATGATATTGGCATCAGGTCAAGTACCTCAAGAATATGACAATCATCTTCCTCATTGTCATCAACCGGCCATTCCCTTAATGGTTCTAATAAAGGAGTCTTACCATGGGATCGTCCGAAGCCGGTGTTAGGAATGGGCATACAATCCTTGGAGTCCGGATCTTCCGAATCCGAGGTATCGTGGTCCTTGCCCCATGTGAGGGAGGGATTCACAGTATCCTCGACAGTTTGCTGGAAAAATTTCTGCACACTGAAACAAAGAAAGGTCAAATGAACTAATCTGTCGACATAACGTATATGATGACAAAGATGACTCTTTTTTACCTGGGGTGCCGGGTTCTCTCGGCTGAAGGGTGCTTTGCTCTAGACTCACGCCTCAGTCATGTCGGCTTAAAGATAGGCTTGACTCATTTACAGACTTGAGCCTTTTTAGCTCATAGGTGGAGGTGCGGTTCGGGTCAAAGCGACTACTCATGTGATAGATCTAATGGCTACGGCGCTGGAGGGCGCAAACCCGGCAACTGCTGAAGGTGGCTAGAAGATCATCACCGGATAACCCGACAGCCTTCAACTCAACAATATAAGAGTTAACCTCGTTAATGAACTGATTCTTGTTCTTCGGATAAAAATCCTAGTTGGTCTTGGAGGGAACACCAACAGAAAAGGGCGAGAGCCGAATCATATCTGAGTTGGTATTGTTCTTCACATAGAAGAAGGATCTCAGCCATTTCTTGCATGAGTCAAGGCCTTGGATCGAGGGGAAAATAAATTTCTTCCGGGGCATAATAGAAGCGGCCCCGCACTGGGTCAGAGGTTTCTCGCCGGGGGAATACCCTTAGAGGGAATGACATTGGACCAAATCTGAAAAATACTTCACCCAGAGGTTTACGCATGGCCAGAGCACAAGGTATCCCTCGCGACAAGAAACAAAGGCAAAAAAAGAAGCAATGGCATTAGTCGGAAGATGGTGGGGTTGGAGACCGAAGGTTTCGAGGAATTCCTTGGTGAAATCGCTCACGAGAAGACCAAATCCTCTAGTGTAGTGAGCAACAAAAACTATGTACTCACCATCCACCACTTCAGGAATTTGCTCGTCGCCGGGAATGGGACAAGTTACTTTAGGTAGAATTCGCCGGGACCACCAGGGCCAATCCATTTTGTCTCGAGTGACGTCGGAGCCATCCCATGAACCGTGCTCGGAGGCGGGTTCTTCTTCTTTCTTAGCGGCGACAAGATCGTCAGGATCCATCTCCTCGGGGCCGCTCTCCTCCGATGTGGTGCTTGCTTCGGGGGTGCAAGGCAAAGATTGTCGTGGTCCCGTAGAGGCGGCGGAGGGCAGCGCTTGAGCGGAGCAAGAAGTGTAGAGGGGCGGCGCGGTCACGTGTTGCAAGATGCAGCGGCGGCGTGAGGAGGAAGGAGGAGCAGGAGTGGGGGAAAGTAACAAGGGTTTCCCCCGCTCCCCTATTTAACCGCGTAGCACATCGTGGGTAGTGGGATCTGTTGTGACCATAAGGCCCACGATGCGTGCGTCTATTTTGCGAAGGCAGTTGGAGAGAATGTGCCACATGCACAGTTATAGCGCATAAGGGCATAGCTACATCTTGTGCCGTAGCAGTAATTGAGGAGCCGCATGACGAAGTGATGTGTGGCAGTGATAACTGCCACGACTTGACAACGAATGGTGTCCAGGCCCCAAAAAATGAGGTAGCATCATGATTTCTTGACACGTAGGATGAGATAAGGAATACAAAAGAAACCAAATATTTAAGGAAAATAACTCGGAGATGGAAGATTGACTCAGCCAGCGAGATATATCTCGAGCTGGGCCAATCAGGGTAAAATTGGATAGTGGGTCACCAATTGAAGTGACTGAGTTAAACTTGGTATCGGCTGACATATGGGTATGTTGGTAGTATGGACAAGATCCGAGTAAGATGAACCTACTAAGGATTTTTTTGGTAAATCTGCTATAATACCTCGGACCCTACGCTCTAAGATCAAGCCTAGATGAACCCATAAGTTGACATGACGTACTACTATGGGGCTGCGCAACCACACATAGTAGGGCCACCTCGTGGAGCAGGGCACGGTACCGGACAAGCATCCCCCCACTTTCGAGAACATCAGGACAAGAGCGAGTGGCGCAGTCGACGGGTAAAGCGATAAAAACATACACAAATGAGTATGTATTTCAGCGACATACAATAGACATCATAGCCACACCATCTAAAAATAATAGAGACACAAATATTCAATGCCACACGGCAAGATCCAAATATCCTAGATAGAGATAATAATTTAGGATACATCCTTATATATCACACATCAGAGTATCAAGCAGAAGCGGAAAACAAGATCCGAGTACGGACAAGAAGCAAATTGGCATAAGATACCCTGAAAATAAGCAGATCCCACCCACAGATCTCATGGATCTCCAATCCCGTAATCTCTACACCTTATAGTAATTGCCACCCTCATTAGTTTCTTCGACCTAGTAACCTTCCTGAGAGTATACCTGTCCATCTGAACCAAATATTTATCGTGTGAGATCCTAGGGGTACTCAGCAAGTCTAAATGAATCTAATGGGAACAACCTGGGGGTCACTAGTAGAGAATTGCTTATCAGTGGAGCATATTTTTTGTTATCAATGGCGCATATGTAATGCGCCACTAGTGTTGCGCCACTAATAATTAGACATCAATGGCACATATTCAATATGCGCCATTGATAATAGGCCCACCAGTGGTGCACCTTAAATATGCGCCATTGATATTTTACCAGTGGCGCATATATCCAAATGTGTCACTGATACTAGATGCGCCACTGGATGAATAAAATATGCGCCACTGATGTTTCGTACAGGTATACATAATACAGGGCTCTCAGGTATTTATACAGGTACATATACAGGTATTTATACAGATACACAACAATGTAAAAACAGAGATAATAATACCACTAGAATTATACATCATCACATCAATTAGAACCCGACATAGTGACAACTGCCCGAATATTATACAAGTCTAGAAAAAATTGATCTCATCTTCTCATACATTACACATTACAACAAGTTGATCATCATGATTATTAGACAAGTTCTAAACTACTAAAGGACCGAGTAGAGTACAACCGCAATGGCGGCGATGAGCAAGACGGGGAGCACGATCATCAAAGTCTTCATCTGGTTCCTGTCTCTCTGCTCTCCAAGGAGGTGGTTCCTCCACCTAGCTTCCGCCTACTCTCTCGTCAGGTACCCTTTGTATTTGTTGCCACTGAACTTGTTCACTTGCTTATGACAATCCTCCCACCCATCGTAGACTCCTGGGACCCTCCCTCTGAACACCACATAGCACGGCATATCTATACACAAGTCATATAAGTACTATATCATGCAACAGAAAGAATTAAAGGTTCATCACATGCATCTCCACAAAAAAGGTTTCGATCTAAGGCAAGCTATTAAGTTTCATACAAATGGTAATAAGTAAACGAAGTCCAACAATGACCATTTCGAGCTAAGGAAAGTTAAAGTTTATGACACACACACACACACACGAGATACACAAGACGGCCGAGCGCTAGCTAGCTAGGAACACTACATCATGAAGACTTTGTTTTACATGGCGCCGGGAACTGTTTGTAGCCATCTTTCGTTGTCCATGTCCTACGGTCACCCTACGCCTCGAGCCGTGCTTCGATCTTGCGCTTACTGAACGCTCTTTTGAAGGATAAGCCCCCCCCCCTTGTGATGACATCTTCTTGCACGATGGTCACAATCCGAGTCTAGATGCGTAAGAAGTCGTCCTTAAGTTCATCATCGTCCATTCTTGCCTCAGCTTCGGCCCATGCTCGTAGAATAGATGGCAACGTAATGATATGTGCATCCCGGACGATCGCCCGCAGGTGATGGAGGGCGTAGTAGGCCTCCTTGACACGGTTATCTAGCTGCTTGACGTAGGAGAACTTCATTACGTGTTTGAACACGTGTCTGCCATCCCTGAAATTTTCCGCCCCCTTCTTGAATTCGCCTCCATTTTCGGCGTATACCTCGAGAGCATCATCTAGAAGACTCCTTATGTTGGTATAGTCATTCTTTTTTTGCTCACTCCCCAAGTCCAAGTACGTGGCTAGCGAATAACTCGGGTGAATGCGGATTAGTGTGTAGTATTTGTCTCTGCGCAAAATAGTTGAAATGAAACAATGTTGGAAAAAGAGCAACCGAAAACTAAGAAAGGACAAGTTACGGCGACGAGCGAGTGTGTGCACTTACTCGGGAAAGAAAGGCAAAATAAGCTCTTTTACACTCTTGTTGTCCACCATGAAATTTTGGAGCTAGTTCCTTGCGCTGGTCCGGGTCACTGGATTCACCAACTCGCTATCACACATGAAGTAGGGGTCCACTATAGCGACGCCAGGGGTCTTCTGTCTGTTGACCTTCATCGCCAGATGGAGCGTGTATAGGCGGACCAAGTTATAGTTCATCCGCTTGCCATGGAAAAACTTGAAGATGTCCTCATACGATATGAAGAAGATATCTGCAGGGGCATTATCAATGAAGCCCACGCCCGTTGGAACATTGACCGTGAAAACAGGGTATGATGGATTTGCTTCTTTAAGAAGGCACTCCTCTAGATATAGAATACCATGCTGCAGGTTAGCCATCACTCCACTTGCATTTTTGATCAGCTCCTCACTCAGAATCGGTTGACCAGCTATGTGAACCCTGGTCAAGGTGCCCTCAGGGGGCTGTGTTAACGGGTCGTCCTGAGCCTGGGGCCTCTTCGGACCGGCTGGCTCAAAGACTGCTTATTATTTTTCTTGGTTCTCTTGCGATGCTTCTTCATCTCGACATTAGTAGCCATCTGCTCATCCGCCACCTTATGGAGTGTGGTGGGGCTGAAAATGATTCCCTGGGTGCCTTTATAAGGACCAGCGGCACCAGCATCTGGAGGCGTCACCTCTAGGGTACCATGGAATTCTAGACGCGTGCATGTTCTGGTACGAGCATTTGGGTCGTCGGCAACGCGGTAGGGCTCGTCCATGTTTGGCATGAACAAAGAGTCCGTGACGCCAGTGTTGATCCAGTTATCTGGATTGTCATCATCATCATCATCATCGTTAATGTTGTCCCCAGGTGCATCCTTGGGCGGTGGCGGCGCAACGGCGGCCTTGCCATGTGGAGGCGGTAGTGCGGCGACAGCCTTGCCATGTGGAGGCGGCGGCGCAGCGGAGGCCTTGCCATGTGGAGGCAACGGTGCAGCGGCGGCCAACAATTGCTGGTGGCGAGAGGTGGTGGCAGTGACTGGTTATTGTGGCCGCCGCGGCAAGGGAACATTTGGCCGTTGATTTACTTGTTGTTCCTTCACAAACCGAATCTAGGCCTTAGGCCATGTCAAGACCCAGCCACAGCAATCTTGAAGGTTCTTATGATCATCAGCGCCTCGAGGTTGGCTGGGGGGTCCATGTCTTCGCACCCCGGCATCACCCAAGCCATTCGGACCTTGAACACGTCATCATCCATCGACTTGTGGTGCATCATGTGGCTATTTGGTTGAATAATTGTGCCCTTGCCAACATCCTTTAGATCGCCGTCCACGTAATGCAAGAGCATGCAAGGAGTGTCCTGTGAAAGAACAAGCATCATGAGATGGCGCTAGCTAGTCATCAAAGGCAAAGGAGATAAAATGTTATCAACATGCATGTGTTGGTCGGCGTCATTACCTTGGAGATTGCGTTGAGCTCGGCTAATGTCAAGACACCAGTATCATCCTCCCGCTGAGATGCCTTACGAAGCACCGTCGGTTGCGCCTTAGTTTTGGAGGGAGGGGGCATCCGTGTGACCTGCGGCTCTGTGTTGGCGCCGGCGGGAGGAGGGACCAGAGCGACCAGGTGCATCTCGACGTCGGCGGACTCGGGTGTCACCACGTTCAGCGACACGTGCTAGATCGAGTTGCTGCCAGAGAGGCTGGGCACCACGAGCGGCCCTCGTCGACCTGCCGGATTCCAAGCAGCGATCCCCTCCCACAGCTCATTGGGAAACATCTCGCAGATCTTCTCTTGCACTTTCTCGTCGATCAGCCTCGGCATCTGTTGCATCTTCTCCCGGAGGACATCAACCTCGCGTTTTTCACTTGCCGCCACCACCACGGTGTTCCTCTCTTTCTTCGCCTTTGGGTCCTCTTTCCTAAAGTCGCCAACCTTTTCGTACGTACCATAGCCGGACACACGGCCAAATGAAGTCGACGGCGTGGACTTGGCCCTCCCCTTGAACACGTTTGTCACCCTGTTGAAGGGCATGTCCCACCACGGGTCGGCCGTCGACCCCTGGGACGAGCTTGCACTTGATGCACAAGACTTTTCTTCGGATCTCTTAAGAGAAGGAAAGTGATCCCATTTAGAAATTTGGCTTCATTACTTAATTAGAAACATAGATGTACTCCGAGATAAATTCCTTACCAGCCTTTTCTGGAACTTCCTCACATCTTCGTCATCGGTAACAAATTCCTTGAGTTCAGGGTGGAGATAGTAGCGGGCGCGGACAAACTGCATCACCTTCTCGTGCGTGAATTTGTGCCACGGGCTATCTTTCCCTAGACGGGCATACTCGGCATCCTCCTTTGCCCAAACGGCCTTTTTTCCTTAGTAACCGCCGCTTCCGCAATGTTGGTTACCTATGTTCAGCTCCTGCATACTCCTCCCCCACTCGGTTCCTGACCTTCCAGTGAAGTGCAGTTCGCCTTGAACATGATGAATTCATCTTTGTCGAGCATCGGCTCGGCCTTCTTTATCTCCTCCCAACTTTTTCCCTCGTTAATCCTCCTCTTCACTCGGCTTTTCCAGCTGCTCACGGCGGTGCTTATCCTCATGAGGGCTAACTTGTTTACCTTCTTCCCTATGAGCTTTTGGTTATCGTACTCATCTGGGAATTTGTACCGTTTGTGAAGCTTCCCAATGAGGAGTTCTCGCAACCGTTTGTTCTTTCTTATGTCCTTATGGTTGATGCTCATGCGCTCCCGCACGATGCACCCGAGTTGTAGGTTGTACCCAGCGGCAAGCTTTGCAGGCTCCAAGGGTTGGCCACCCGGTTTCACAAGGGTGAACTCTTCGTAGTTGGTGCCGAGTTTCGGTAGTGTCTGCTCTTGCCTTTCCGCCTTATTCTTCTTCTTCCTAGCGAGCGGGGAGGCGCCATCACCGTCCACACTTCACCGCCATGACTTGCTTCGGCTTCCTCGTCACCATTACTGCTTCCGTCGTCGTCGCCATCTTCGGCCTCCTCCTCCTATTCAGACTCCTCGTCATCTTCTTGGTCCGTAGCTTGGGCCTCCTCGTCAACTTCATCGTGATCCGTAGCTTCGGCCTTCTCGTCGGACCCTCTTAAGTCATCGCCAAACCACCAAAACTTGAGGTTGGCTCTTCTTGATCGTTCTTCGACGCTCATGGGCTGAGAAGGGCCAGCCCCGACGTCTTTGTCTCTGCTCGACATGTTTGCTCTTCATAGAAAAAATGCAACAATGTAATTAGTACAAGCTAGAGTCGACCGAAAAATTTGGCATGACCTTTGCTGTTTTTTTGACCTAGGAATGCCCATTTCTCAACCGAAACGGAAGTGAGTCAACACTTCGGGAGAAACGGGCAACTCAAATGAATTCCCTGCAACAGTTTTCATACAAAATAATGTGCTCTAGTTTTAAAATTGATGACAGCCATCGAATCACACATATACAAAGAGCAAAAAATAGCTCTAGGTGCAGCAAAAAATAGCACATTATGCCTTGCATAGCTCATGATGTACCTTAGAACATAGCAAGAACAGTAGCAGCAGCCTTAGAACAGAAGCTAGCACAACCTTAGAACAGAAGCTAGCACAGCAAGAACAGTATAGCAAGAACAGAAGCTAGCACAACACAAGCAACCTGAATCAACACAATCTCCAATCAGCAAACTCTACTATTCGAAGAAAGGAAACTCAAGGTTCCAAATGGTAGAAAGGGCAAGCACTGATACTAGAACAACAGCTTACCAAATTCCACAGATAATACTTAGCAGGAGAAAAACTACTTAGCAACAGTCAATATAATGCCTCTACTAATATGACCGTGTTCATCTCACATATTCTAACTAGTAGAAATAATTAATAGACAACTTAGACACAATCTTCTCATGCATACTTATGCTCTGAACCATATTCAAATGTCACACATGAATGCTTGTGTCCACAAAATTATTCTTACCAGTAATTTGAAACAGAAGCACATAGACAATCTATCCAAACAGATTTACATTATTACGAGTTTATCTCATTCTGGACAAAGTGATTGGGATTTCAGAAGGTATGATGCCAAAGCCCTAAAATCAAATAAAAGGGCCTAAACTTCAATGCATAGTTAGAATTATAGATTAAAAATCAGCATATAGTCAAAGGGATGTTTACTTGTCACGAGGAAGTGCATGTGCATACCCACAGATTTCCAAAAAATCCCGCATATAATGAGAATGCTAATATAGAAGGGAACCACGGTGGCCTGTGACTAGGAAATGTAAATGATAATTAAACTATGCCTGTAACATATCTCTTGATTCTTAATATCTCAACTGCAACATTACCTATTGAATTAATGGGGCACTAACTAAAGCTCTCAAGCATTATAGTGGACCAATCAACAACCATATATTAAAACACTATATGGACCTTATTCTACTATACAAAACATGCTCTTGGGGTATCCATCCTTGGGCGTCTTGTGTTCTAACCAGTTTATTAGAAATTCAGAATCTAATGAAAATGCTGTTTTGCCTTCGCTTGGCTCAGTTTTCGGGTCATGCTATAGCCTATAGCTTGGTAGTTGAGAACGCTTGTCATCGTGCAAGAAGTTGTAAGTTTGTCTATCGATGGTGCATTTATGGGAATTCTGTTCAAATGTCCAAAAATCTTGTAAAGTTCCAATTCCAATGGCTTCATTAGTTATTAATGCTCTGTGACATGGTTATCTGTATGTATACATTTTTATGAGCATGTTGAATGACCAAATACTTTATTTGTGCAGATTCCCAAGCTTCTGCTCCATAGGCTATTTCCAAATGTGAGATTTTCGGTTTGGATAGATGCAAAGCTTCAGCTTGTTGTGGATCCTTATTTACTGCTTGAGAGGTATGCTTGATGTAAAGAGCTTTGGTTTATTATGAGTCATTTCTTCTTGAGAGTATTCTTAAGGAGAAAAATCTAGCAAATAGTTAGTGTTGTGTCAAATTTAGGTCTTCCTTATATGAATCGTTGGGGTTAGAGAATGACCAGATTTATCATCGTTAGAGTATCAAAATTGCGTACATTCGATTATTTATTTTTAAAAAAAAATTGTCTGTCGACTCTTGTCACCTGTAGTGTTGAGCCTGACTGCTTATTGTATTAATCAGATTTCTGTGGAGAAAGAATGCTACTTTTGTGATATCTCGGCACTATAGACGTTTTGATGTGTTTGAAGAATAAGCAGCTAATAAAGCTGTTGGAAAGTATGACAAGGCATCAATTGATGAACAAATAGATTTTTACAGAGATGAGGGCCTAACACCTTATTCTACAGCCAAGCTTCCTATCACTAGTGGTCAGTGAACTCATCAGAGTTTATATCTCAAGCTTGCAAAGGGATGATAATAGGCAAATTCCTCAAACCCTAGAGGAAATTCCTAGAACCCTAGAGCAAACCCTAGAGCAAATTCAGTGAGAGGGGAAGGGGAAAGGGGAGGGAGAGCTCAACCTCAGGTTGGGGAGGCTCACCAGTGACGGGGGCGGCATGGCGACTCCTCCGATGGCGGGCGGCGGCAGAGGGCTCGATCGCGAGAGGAGAGGGGGCTCGATCTTGGCGTCGGTGGAGCGCGCAACGCTACCCTTCTCCTCCTCGTCGGTGGAGCGCGCGACGCTACACTTCTCCTCCTCGTCGGTGGAGCGCCTTCTCCTTCCTGGATGGTGGCGTGGCGATGCCCTTCTCCCTCCTCGTCGGTGGTGCGGCGTGAGAACAAAAGGGGAATAATGCGCTAGGGTTCGTGAGCAGGGAGAGAGGCTAAACGGTTTTTGGCTCAGTGTAAAACATCCGTGGCGCATATTTCCCGATATGCGCCATTAGTATTTTGGACTTAGCCTAAAACCACGACGCCCTGGTTTGTGTCACCTACACACGTCTACCGTAGTGGTCATCGCTGTGTGCATCTGCTGTTGCTTGGAGCTCTCAGGTTTGATTCATGGGCTCTCTTGCAATTTTTTTTTCAATTTTTAAATATTTTACAAAATACCAATGGCGCATATCTAGTATATTTTACAAAATATTTTAATATCTAGTATATTTTAATATTTTGTACAAATAGTAATTAAGTTTAACATTCACAAATCTATTTAAAACAAGGACATCTTATTCAATATCCATACACACCAATATTCTCCATAAAAATGTCATGTCATGTGTGCATGATCTCGATTCCGAGCTAGCTAGAGCTAGCGTCTCTTTGCAATCTTCTTGCCCTTCTTCCTCGCGGTTGAATACTTTAGCCCGGAAAGGTTAAGGTTTCTTCTCGTGAACGGACAACCTTTAGTAGGTAGGCTGGTTTTTCTTTTTCCTGCAGCAGTCGGCTTGTCGAAGTATTTGTCAAATTCCTCTTTGATATTCAGATCGCCATTCTTTTCTAAGTCTTGCTCGTTGGCGGGTCCGTCCATTCCGATGATGCTCCTCTTGCCCCTCCTCACAACAACACGGCTTGGATTTGACGGGTCAGTGATGAAGAAACATTGGTCAACTTGGCTCGCGAGTACCCATGGCTCATTTTTTGCGAAGGCGTTCTTCGTAGAGGCATCAGGTATAACCATGGTGGTGAAATACTGACCCTCTTTTTGGACGCTCTTGGCCCATCTGACACGGAACATCGGCACCTTCTCTCCGGTGTAGTCGAGCTCCCAGATCTCCTCGATCCTTCTGAAAATCATTCCTTGACGGTGGCTTCATCATCGGCATAGGATAACATCGTTACTCCTGAGTTCTGATAGTCGCTGCTCATGTCCCTTTTCTTGGTGTAGAATCTGTACATGTTGATGTCGTATGCCTGCTATGTCCTCATGTTGTGCCCGGGGCCATTTGACAAGGCGAAAATTAGTTTTTCATCCTCCGTAGAAGGCGTTTGCGGGTCTATGGGGGGATTGCCCTCACAAAACATCCACATGCATGCTCCAACAACTCACCTAGTAGAATCATTACCGAGCCAAGTCCACGACGAGATAGTGTGGTTGTTGTTGGAGAACAAGATGGATGTTGGAGGAGGAAAACTAGTTGGTTTAGTAGATCTACAACAATTGGAGAGGCTTCCCCTCACAAAACTATGAAGCAAGGTAGGTTCAACAACCAAGAATGGAGAAAAGAATGGAGAAATTGAGGTGGTGGGGAGGAGGAGGACGAGCTAGATCTAGTTGGGGTGGTGGGTGGAGAAGAATGGAATGGTGGTGGTGGGTGGGGGTGGATGCCAACTTGTAGATCTGAACCAAGTTTTCAGTGGCGCATATTACACTAAATGCTCCACTAATAAGTCTGCCACCTTTTCAGGTGGTGGGCCCAAGACCTATCAGTGGCGCATTTACTACTATATGCGCCATTGGAGGACCAAGTATCAGTGGCGCATATCCTCAATGCGCCATTGATATTCCTACCACCTTTCAGAGTGGTGGGGTCCAGGTGGGGCCCACATAGTTACCAATGGCGCATGTAGGAGAGGATGCGCCATTGGTGAGGATAATATCAATGGCGCATATTGCATATGCGCCACTGATAATAATATATCAATGGCGCATATGGATATAAGCGCCATTGATATTTGGCCCACAGGCCTCTAGAGTGCTGGGCCCACATTATCAGTGGCGCATTATTTGTGATGTGCGCCATTGGTTATAAATAATATCAGTGGAGCATATTTCCCGATATGCGCCATTAGTATTTTGCACTTAGCCTAAAACCACGACGCCCTAGTTTGTGTCACCTACACACGTCTACCGTAGTGGTCATCGCTGTGTGCAACTGCTGTTGCTTGGAGCTCTTAGGTTCGATTCCTGGGCTCTCTTGTAATTTTTTTCAATTTTTTAATATTTTGCAAAATACAAATGGCGCATATCTAGTATATTTTACAAAATATTTTAATATCTAGTATATTTTAATATTTTGTAACAAATAGTAATTAAGTTTAACATTCACAAATCTATTTAAAACAAGGACATCTTATTCAATATCCATACACACCAATATTCTCCATAAAAATGTCATGTCATGTGTGCATGATCTCGATTCCGAGCTAGCTAGAGCTAGCGTCTCTTTGCAATCTTCTTTCCCTTCTTCCTCACGGTTGAATACTTTAGCCCGGAAAGGTTAAGGTTTCTTCTCGT
The DNA here is from genome assembly GCA_910589775.1 of Avena eriantha. NCBI lineage: Eukaryota > Viridiplantae > Streptophyta > Magnoliopsida > Poales > Poaceae > Avena > Avena eriantha. The sequence goes on along the minus strand of OU342740.1, from coordinate 138,480,731 downwards.
GAACGGACAACCTTTAGTAGGTAGGGTGGTCTTTCTTTTTCCTGCAACAGTCGGCTTGTCGAAGTACTTGTCAAATTCCTCTTCGATCTTTGGATCGCCATTCTTTTCTAAGTCTTGCTCGTTGGCGGGTCCGTCCATTCCGATGATATTCCTCTTGCCCCTCCTCACGACAACACGGCTTGGATTTGACGGGTCAGTGATGAAGAAACATTGGTCAACTTGGCTCGCGAGTACCCATGGCTCATTTTTTGCGGAGGCGTTCTTCGCAGAGGCATCAGGTATAACCGTGGTGGTGAAATACCGACCCTCTTTTTGGACGCTCTTGGCCCATCTGACACGGAACATCGGCACCTTCTCTCCGGCGTAGTCGAGCTCCTAGATCTCCTCGATCCTTCCGAAAAATCATTCCTTGACGGTGGCTTCATCATCGGCATAGGATAACATCGTTACTCCTGAGTTCTGATAGTCGCTGCTCATGTCCCTTTTCTTGGTGTAGAATCTGTACATGTTGATGTCGTATGCCTGCTATGTCCTCATGTTGTGCCCGGGGCCATTTGACAAGGCGAAAATTAGTTTTTCATCCTCCGTAGAAGGCGTTTGCGGGTCTATGGGGGGATTGCCCTCACAAAACATCCACATGCATGCTCCAACAACTCACCTAGTAGAATCGTTACCGAGCCAAGTCCGTGACGAGATAGTGTGGTTGTTGTTGGAGAACAAGATGGATGTTGGAGGAGGAAAACTAGTTGGTTTAGTAGATCTACAACAATTGGAGAGGCTTCCCCTCACAAAACTATGAAGCAAGGTAGGTTCAACAACCAAGAATGGAGAAATTGAGGTGGTGGGGAGGAGGAGGACGAGCTAGATCTAGTTTGGGGTGGTGGGTGGAGAAGAATGGAATGGTAGTGGTGGGTGGGGGTGGATGCCAACTTGTAGATCTGAACCAAGTTATCAGTGACACATATTACACTAAATGCTCCACTAATAAGTCTGCCACCTTTTCAGGTGGTGGGCCCAAGACTTAATAGTGGCGCATTTACTACTATATGCGCCATTGGAGGACCAAGTATCAGTGGCGCATATCCTCAATGCGCCATTGATATTCCTGCCACCTTTGAGAGTGGTGGGGTCAGGTGGGGCCCACATAGTTACCAATGGCGCATGTAGGAGAGGATGCGCCATTGGTGAGGATAATATCAATGGCGCATATATCCATATGCGCCATTGATAATATTTGGTCCACGGGCCTCCAGAGTGCCGGGCCCACATTATCAGTGGCGCATTATTTGTGATGTGCGCCATTGGTTATAAATAATATCAGTGGAGCATATTTCTCGATATGCGCCATTAGTATTTTGCACTTAGCATAAAACCACGACGCCCTGGTTTGTGTCACCTATACACGTCTACCGTAGTGGTCATCGCTGTGCATTTGTTGTTGCTTGGAGCTCTCAGGTTCGATTCCTGGGCTCTCTTGCAAGTTTTTTCAATTTTTTAATATTTTACAAAATACCAATGGCGCATATCTAGTATATTTTACAAAATATTTTAATATCTAGTATATTTTAATATTTTGTAACAAATAGTAATTAAGTTTAACATTCACAAATCTATTTAAAACAAGGGCATCTTATTCAATATCCATACACACCAATATTCTCCATAAAAATGTCATGTCATGTGTGCATGATCTCGATTCCGAGCTAGCTAGAGCTAGTGTCTCTTTGCAATCTTCTTGCCCTTCTTCCTCGCGGTTGAATACTTTAGCCCGGAAAGGTTAAGGTTTCTTCTCGTGAACGGACAACCTTTAGTAGGTAGGGTGGTCTTTCTCTTTCCTGCAGCAGTCGGCTTGTCGAAGTACTTGTCAAACTCCTCTTCGATCTTTGGATCGCCATTCTTTTCTAAGTCTTGCTCGTTGGAGGGTCCGTCCATTCCGATGATGCTCCTCTTGCCCCTCCTCACGACAACCCGGCTTGGATTTGACGGGTCAGTGATGAAGAAACATTGGTCAACTTGGCTCGCGAGTACCCATGGCTCATTTTTGCGGAGGCATTCTTCACGGAGGCATCAGGTATAACCATGGTGGTGAAATACCGACCCTCTTTTTGGACGCTCTTGGCCCATCTGACACGGAACATCGGCACCTTCTCTCCGGCGTAGTCGAGCTCCCAGATCTCCTCCATCCTTCCGAAAACTCATTCATGTCTTAGTCAAATTAAAGGCGGTACTTTAGTTATGCTTGTATATGATCGAGAAAATGTGCGCCAAGTCATCCATAACAACGGACATGGCTTTCAAAAAGATTTACCCTATAGGGGTGCACAATAGCAATGTTGGGGATATACTTTCCGGGTATACCCACCTCACTGACCAGAGTGGCCCACTTAGGGTTAGAGATTTGCTTCACGGGCAACCCAGTTAGGGAGAGAATATGGAATTCTATTCGGCTACGGGAAGGCCTAGAAGACTTAACGACTTAGGCCTATTTAGTTACTTGTAGTCCTAGATGTACTTTGTAACCGACTCTTAGTCGTAGCCGGATAGGTCTCTCCTGTAACCCTAGACCGGATATCTATATAAGCCATCATAGGGACCAGCCTTTAGGGCACCCACAATCTACAACCTCAACTTGCATAGGTGAACCTCTCTTGTAATATGTACTTCCGGCTTTGCCATATTACCGGATTGCTAACAGGAGTAGGATCCGTCCAAAGCCGGCGGATTCGAACTTGGGTAAAGCTTGTGTTCTCACTGCCCTAGAATACCGTCGCCTCACACCCCATTTCTCCACATGCCTCAAGGACCCCATCTCGGCGTACATGTCTTCAATCCGACGACATTTTGCGCCCACCGTGGGGCAGGTGAGTTTCAGATCTCCGTTACGGACAGAATCTACGTGAATCAGAATTGGCGAGACAATCACTATCGGTCGGGTCCCCTACGCTAGCGACATCCCTCTTGTCCTTCTCGGTGAGACTTGGATTCTTGCTAGGGAACATGTGACCACCTACACCATCATGTCCTTTGGTGAGATCGATGTTTACCTCAGTTTCGCTGAACCCGCCCAACCCACCCCAGCGGTGATGATAGAGGCAGAAGAGCTTTCTGGATCCACTTTGTCTGCGGAAGCAGGAGAGTTATGGGTCTCAGAAAACCCTAATCACACCTAGCCCACACCTAAAGCGGAGATAGTGGAGAATATCGGATCTAAAGAGGATCTCCCCAAGGAGGCTAAACTTGAAGCAGAACTCCCCAAGGAGGAAGAATCACAAGATACTCTTCCCAAAGGGGTCAAATCTCAGGAAGATCAAAGAAGCAGCAGGTCTAGATCCAGCTCTACCGATACCGGAGCGAGAAATTCATTTATGAGACACACGTTGAGGCGTATGATGCTGCGCAGAAATGCTAGCATGGAAAAGATCCTTGAGACCATCAAGTGTTTCGAGGAAGCCAATGAAGAGAGACGCAACTACCTCTTGACGCACGCATGGCACTTCGTCGGATACATTGGATCTGGATCCGGCTCTACCGATGCTAGAGACGACAACGACTCGGTGCTGGAGGCAATCGGAACAAACATCGACTTACCGACATCTTGGGATGACTCCATGATGTCGGAAAATTTCTAGAAGCTCTTCGTTGAATTTGAAGATGAATTCAACTCCAAGCCTGCGGAAGAAGGAGAAGCTATGGACCAAAGCCCTCATAACAGCATGGATGAAGGATCCAAAGAAAACTATCCCGACCCATAGGATCACATGGATCTCGGAGATAATCCTGACATCCAGATGTCTAAGAGTACCGATAGAAGCTTGACTCTAGGACTTGGACCCAAAGCCGTCTTTGCTATCGACGCAGCCAAGAAGGCAAAGAAGAAGAAGACACCGGCTAAGGACCTTTCGACTGAAAAAGTAATAGCGGAGGAATAAGAAGAAGACTCAAATGGAGCCTTGATCCCAAATGAGCATAAGGATACTCCGTTGGATGGACACTTGGTTACCCCTGGTGCCCATAAACTCGTCGGAGAAATAATTACCACACCTATCCCGAAAATTGTAGAACTTACACCTATGGAGTTGGAGGACAGGGCCCAGGCCCTAGAAGTGCATCATCAAGTACTATTGGAGGAAACTGCAAACATCCTTCAAGAGAAGAAGCGCATTGCAGATGCGGGGCAACCTAGCACCTGGCAGCATCAGAAGACCCGGAACGGCCCTGAGTTGGCTGAAAAAAATCTGGATGTTCACAAAACCCTTTTCGAAGGAGATACAGTTGTAGGGAAACCTCGGATCGATAGCAAGGGTAACCAAGTGTATGGCACTCCGGTGGACAATGCTGCTGCGGCTCGAGATCTCTTGGCAAACAATCCAGGCCCAGACCAGATTCGGCTAAGCGTAAGGCTTCTCACAAAGGGCCTAGAGCAGCACAAGGTTGCCACATCCGGCAGCAAAAAACTGGTCTCCAAGTCAGATAAATGGCGCATGGATACAGGTAGACATCTGGATACAAGGCCCCGATGGCAACCGGAATAGATCCACTATTCCGACCCTAGGGAGGACAACTATTCAAGAACCAGATCTTTAGGACACCGGCATAGACTCGCATGAAGCTAGAGCAACATACTCCAGTCGTAGAGAAAGATGGCGTTGCAGCAATGGTCCAACCTCCCCGGCAACAGCGAATGCTCGCAGGGAAGATGAAGAATCTCAATGTCGGGAGCAGGACCATCAAAAGATGCCCCCTCCTAGACACATAAGCCATCGGGCTGAGCCACGTCACAATGACGGACGAAGGAATGATGAGCATTGTGCTGGAACAAGCCGGCATGGTGGCTATCATAATAAAGCCCCGGTTGGGGGAAACAATCGACCACCACCTTCTGCCAAGCAGTCACCATAGCGGTGCACATGGAGGCTAGGGGGGACGCCGTGGTGGAGGTGGTGGTAGAAGAAGCAAGAGTCCGGCTCATGGGCACCATAGCCGCAGTGAACAACCAAGACAGTGTGCCATATCACCAAGTGACACCATGCACCAGATCAACTCAAATATTGAGGAGAGGCACTATGAGTCGGACAACACCTACGTGGGTCCAAAATGCTTCGGACCACGTGTACGACAAACAAATTTTCTGGAAGGATTTGCCATCTCAAGGCACATCCAACCCTACGATGGTGTGGCTCGGCTTGACACCTTGCTCTAGGACTTCTTCCAGGCCTACTGCATCACCAAAGGAGGAAACAGCTTGGTCGCGACCCGGTATCTCCCGCTTATGCTACGGAAGACAGCTCAATCATGGCTTAATGAACTCGCGGAAAACACCATCCACCACTGGTATGATATGCGAAGTGCTTTCTTTCGGAACTTCGAGCGAACATACAGGAGGCCCTGCACGGTCGGAGATCTACAGCGGTGCACTCAGAAACCCGAAGAACATGCCAGGATTACCTTAGATGATGGATCAACATGAAGAACTCCTGCGAAGGAGTAAATGATCAAACTACGATTGAGGCATTTATCGCAAGACTCCTAATTGGTTTACTACGTCATCGCTTAAACTATGACAAAGTGACTGATTGGGGGAGATGATAGAGATGGTAGGCAAGTACGCTGATGCCGACGATGATGCAGAGGGACTGCTCAATGTGCTAGTTGTGCCACAGTCGGCAAAACAACCAAAGCAGCAGGCCGCAAAACACAAAAATACCTCGGAGGAAAAACCCAATCCGGAAACCGCAACAGTTAATGCAACTTTCAGGTCTAGAGGACGAGGAGGCCGCGGAGGCAGCCATGGACGAGGCCATGGAACTTCCAGGGTCCAAGGTAGAAGAGACCAACAACCTGGGAAAACCTACTCTTAGGCCGACATTGCTAATAATCCGTGCGTACATCACCTGGATGCCAACAGGGGCTCGTCCCACACCAATGCTGAGTGTCGTTTCAATGATGACATCAAGAAAGACGAATCTGCTGGCTATAGGGCCAAGCGACGAAAAGGAAAGAAAAATTCTGACAAAGAGAGAGTGTCCAAGGAAGATTCTGACATGGAGGAGGCAGAGCTTCAAATCCTATGTCGGATGGAAAGAATACCTTCCCAACCAAGAAAGACACTTATGTCACCTTCCTTGGATATTAACCATCCAAGGTCGAAAAGGTAGTGATGCATGAGCTCAACGCAACTGTTCTGGCTGTCCCCCAGTTTTTTGATTGGTGGAAGTGACAATCACCTTTGACCGACGCGATCATCCGCCTAAGCTACACAGGCGAGGAAAGTACGCTTTGGTCATCAATCCACTTATTGACGGCTATGGATTCTAAAAAACCCTCATGGACGGTGGTAGCAACATCAACATCATCTACTTTCAAACGCTGCGCCAGATGAGTATATCAAAAACACAACTGAACTACAACTCTGCGATTTTTCACGGAATTATCCCCGGAAGACAAGCAAATTCTCTAGGAGAGATCACTTTGTATGTTACCTTTGGAACTCCAAAGAACTACTGGACATACGCACTTTCCTTTGAAATGGTCCCATTCAAGAGCGCATATCATGCTATCTTCGGGCGTCCGGCTTACTGGGATTTTATGGCTCGCCCTTGTTACATTTATAATATGATGAAAATTCTGGGTCCCAATGGCGTCATCACAATCCGGGGCCACCCGAAGAAGGCACGAGAATGCAAGGACGGAAATGCCGCCTTTGATGAAGCCGTACTACACGCTGAGGAGTACCAGGAGATCAAAAGAACATCAACCCGTCCGAGATTCCCGCGACGAAGAAGTAGGTGACAAAGCTCACTCCCGAGTTCAAGGCATCAGAAGAGACGAAGACAACATTGTTGAAGGATGACGATCCCTCCAAGGTGACCTAGATAGGCATAGGTTTAGACCATGGATAGGAAAGCGCACTTGTCGAGTTCCTCAAAGCTAATAAAGACATCTTCGCATGGCAGCCATCTGACATGACTGGAGTACCTAGGGAACTTGCCGAGCACAGTCTAAATGTATACCCAAACGCTGAACCCATCAAAAAGTCCCTACAATGTTTCAGCGATGAAAAGCACAAAGCAATAGCTAAGGAACTAGCCTGACTCGAGTTAGCCGGATTCATAGAAGAGCTCATCCATACTGATTGGTCGGCCAATCCTGTAATGGCCCCTAAAAAGGACACCACTGATTTAAGGATGTGTGTTGATTATACTTCCTTGAACAAGGCTTGTCTTGAAGATTCGTTCGCTCTGCCTAGAATTGATCAAGTTATCAATTCGACAGCAGACTCGGAACTCCTATGTTTTCTCGACGCATATTCCGGATATCATCAAATTTAGATGAAGGAATCAGACAAAATAAAGACTTTGTTCATCACACCTTTTGGAACCTTATGTTACGTAACGATGCCTTTTGGGCTAAAAATGCAGGAGCTACGTACCAGCGCACTATGCAACGTTGCCTCCATGATCAAATCGGATGAATGTACATGCATATGAGGACGACATAGCTGTAATGTCCAAAAATAAGGAAACACTAATTTCTGACTTGGAGGAAACTTTCAGCAATCTATGATAACACAACATAATGCCTAACCCGAAGAAGTGTTTCTTTGGAATACCAGCCGGAAATTGTTAGGTTTCATCATGTCGCAAAGTGGCATAGAAGTGAATCGCGACAAGATAAAGGCTATACTCAATATTTCTAGGCCAACTCGCCTGAAGGATGTATAATGACTAAGTGGATACATTGTTGCAGTCAGTCAGTTTGTAAGTTGGCTCGGCGAAAGAGCCACACCATTATACAAGCTCTTGAAAAAGACTAAGAAGTTCATCTGGTCTGATGAAGCTGAAGCGACACTTTAGGATCTGAAAGCCGTACTCTCGTCCGCCTCTATCCTTGCAGCACCAGAGCCATAGGAACCAATGTTGCTATATCTAGCTGCGACAAACATAGTTGTCAGTGTTGTGATGGTGGTGGAATGGCCGGAAGAAAAACAGGAACACCTAGTGCAGCGTTCGACTTATTATCTCAGCGAGGTCTTTACTAAATCAAAGCAAAGGTATCCTCATTACCAAAAGTTATCCTATGACGTATTCTTTGCATCCAGAAAGCTACAACACTATTTTCAAGAGCACAACATTACCGTGGTGAGCACAGCTCCCATGAGAGACATAATCAACAACTGTGATGCTACAGGACGCGTTGCTAAGTGGGGAATAGAGCTAGCAGCTTTTGATATTGAGTACAAACCACGTACAACAATGAAATCCTAGATTCTTGCTGACTTTATCAATGATTGGACAGAGACAGTTGAAAACACAGGTCTCCCAGAGACAAAATTTTGGACCTTACATTTTGACGGGTCTAAAGCGCTCGGGGGATGGCGTGGTACTCAAGTCACCCCAAGGTGACAAACTATTCTATGTACTACAGATTCACTTCACAGCGACAAACAACATTGCCAAGTATGAAGCCCTACTGCATGGAATTCGAATCACAAAAGACATTGGCATTCACTAACTAATGTGTTATGGAGAGTCGGATTTAGTTGCCCAACAAGTATTGGATATCTGCAATGCAAACAAGCACATGGCATCTTGTAGAGCCATCGTGGATGAACTATCTAAATCGTTCGAAGGGTTTGAAGTCCAACACATTCCCCTTACAGAAAATGAGGAAGCAGATGCTCTATAAAGAATAGGCTCTACACGGAAACAGGTTCCGGACTGTGCTTTTTTGGAGCACTTGAAAGTTCCCTATATCACGGGAGTTGATGAGGTGTATTTGACCAAATCCGAATCACCACTCATAGCAGTTTTGGCTGTAATTCCAAGCTATAAAAAACCCTACCTTCATTTCTTGGTAGATAGAAAATTACCCGAAGACGAAGTTCTGAGCCGACAGATCGTTCAACAAGCAAAAGCCTACATAGTGGTGGGAGGTGAGCTCTATAAGAGGAGTGCATCTGGGGTCTTTCAGCGTTGTGTTTCTCCGAAAGAAGGCATGGAAATCCTAAGGGAAATCCACAAAGGCGAATGCGAACATCACGCCGCATCTAGAACTTTAGTGGCAAAGGCCTTTAGACACGGATTTTTCTGGCTTACAACCAAGGAAGATGCCGAATGGCTAGTTAAGACATCCAAAGGTTGCTGGAAATACACCAAACAAGCCCATGTTATGGCTGATAAGCTGCAAACAATGTCGATTACATGGCTTTTCGTGGTCTGGGGGCTTGACATGGTAGCACCGTTTAGACGGGCTCAAAGTGGATACAATCACCATCTTTTAATGGTGGATAAATTCACGAAATGGATAGAGGCAAAATCTGTCACAAGTTGTGATGGAGAAACAAACCTAAAAGTTCGTCGAGGACGTGATCATCCGATTTGGGTATCCGCACAGTATTATTACAGACAACAGGAGTAATTTTTCCATGGGAAAACTAGTCGAATTCTACAATGAGCAGGGAAACCGACTTGATATTGCACGATTCGCACATCAACAAGCCGATGGACAAGTCGAGAAAATGGTTTAATTCTTCAAGGCCTATGACCAAGACTCGAAGCACCACTACACTATGCTGCGGGGGCTTGGGCAGATGAATTGTCGTCTGTAATATGGAGTTTATGAACAACTCCTAATAGGTCAACTGGATATACACCTTTCTTTTTGGTTCACAGTGCAGAAGCTATCCTTCTGAGTGATCTTATTCATAACTGTTCCCGAGTCGCTGTGTATGTCGAAGAGGATGCCGAAGTTGCTCGACAAGTCGACATTAATATGCTCAAGAAAGTTCGCATCATTGCTGAACAGAGATTTATAGCCTATCAACAAAAGCTACGCATATATCATAGTCAAAGAGTCACAAATTGGTCTTTTAGGAAGGGCGATCTGGTTCTTTGGCTAGTGCAAAAAAGAGAGCACAAAATTGCCCCTATATGCGAAGGTCCCTTCATGGTTAGTCGAGTATTGCACAATGGTTCTTACTAGCTAACTAACATGAGGCCAGAAAAAGAGAGACCTGCTACTGAGAAGAGAAATAGAGCTAGAGGTAGTACAAATCCATATGAGATAGACCGTCGATGGAATATTGCTCAGCTACGTCCCTTTTATTCCTAAAAAATTCTTTCTTTGTAATCATATACATGTACATGTTCAAAGTGAAATAAAGTATTGGTCTCCTCAATGTTTTTTCTGAGATGTTTTTTATGCACCATCTTATTTCCGAATGATCATGTCATAGTCAAAAGTCCTAGAATACTTGAAAGTACTTTATGCTCATGTTTGTTCTGGTTATTCTAAAAATGCTACCTTCGGGTATAAATCTAAATTTTCTAGTTTATACTTAGGTTTTTGTGTGATTGCTATATGCGGGTATTTTTCGAGTAGTGAATTGTTGGTACTGGAAGCCGGCTTTGATTCTGGGTTTAAACTTGTTTATCAATTGAGCTCCGTTGCTTGGCAAAGTTTTCATGCTGAAGGTTTGCCGGTTCACGAAAGGGATGAGGCGGAAAGCCAGATAAACGATAAGTGTAGACAAACAACAAAGTGCTTAAGTATTTTTCAAGCACAACAAATAAAAACCCAAAAGTGCTAAAAGGAGTAAAACATAAGTTCTTACAATCTTAGCACTAGAAAAATAGTAATCTACTTAATATAATTAGATTATTTTCAGAATAACACATTATTTTTCTGGCACATTCTATGATGCAGGTGAAGACACAGGATTAGTCGGCTCGCTGGACACATCACCCATGTCACTCCGATATTTGTCCGAGACAAGTAAGTCAGACTCAGTCTGCTCATCATCATCGAAAACTTAAGAAACTACTTCCTTGGGGGTGGCACTTCAACGATATGAAGAACAGATCATCGTAGCTGGTCAACTTAGCCACGCGAGAAGCGTATCCGATGTAAGAATCCCATATGTCCTTGATGTTCTGATCATTTCCATCTTCATCGATAGTCGAATAACCCTAGGTAACTTTCCATATTTCCATGCTTCCATGGTGGCTCATTACCATTATTAGGGCATTCTGTGTCATTGTGCGTGCATAGGACATGTTCCAATCCTTAACGATCTTGGGCATATCCTTTGCCTTGTCTCTTAGCTCAAAGGCTGACATTGCGTCTAAGCCAGAGAGCCATACAGATTCACAAATTTCTTCCAAGGACTGGCGGAAATCATGAATCAGGTCCCCAACAGCGACAAGCCGGCTGGTACGAGGCTCGAATGAAGAGGCATCAAGAAGGTTGAGAGGACCTATAAGAAATAAATATCTGAGTCTAAAAATTCAGAAAAAACAATAACTCAGGGATAGAAAAAACTTACGAAAGATAACATCATCTACTTTGGTATTCTCCTCTCGAAGGCATTGAAGTTCATTCTGGAGAGCTTTGGAGGTGTCCTTCTCCCTATCCAAGGCATCCTGCAAGTCCGAGATTGTGCGGTCACGCGCTTCAGTTGTGTGATTGCTGGATTCAAGAACATTGGCAAAGTTGGTCTCATGATCTATTTTGAGTTTATCCAGCTTTGCACGCAAGTCAACATTCTCCACCTCCAGGATCTTATAATCATCAGCTTGTTCAATCATTTTACATGACCACTTTACAAGTTATGACAACGACGAAGTATAAAAGCCGGATAAATATTCGGCTACAGAACAACAAAACAAACTGTGAAAATGAGGCTTGAAATGTTTACCTTTAGCTTCATCCTTTGAAATTTTCAGTTAGGGCATTTTCAAGTCGGAGAGCTCTGATCTCTGTCCACTTGTTGCAAATATTTTCCAAAAATTCCTGGTTATAAGCATTAACTTTCTATAAGTCAGAATGGTAACCAGAGTCATAAGTCTACTAAGACCCAGGCTAATATTTTAACTAAGTTAAATATCATCACGAGCCTTGGGGGGCTATACTAGTTCATTCTTTGGCATCTTATAAAAGTATAAATTCAGATTCCTATCCAATTTCATGCTTGTGGGCTAGAGCATATGATAAGAAATACAATAAAAAGAAAAGTCAGATTATGACTTACATAATGCTCATGAGTTAATTTGTTGAGGCTCATGTGCACCTCAGTGGAAACCTTCTCGGCGAGAGTTAGAGGAATCACTGGTTGTGGCAGGGCCACACTGATGTCTTCAAGTGCACATATCATTTGTAGCTAGTTTCGAAGTATAGATATCGATCCCACAGGGATCCCAAAGGTAAGTGTTTATGAGTGAAGTCTCTATCACACTCAAAGTTGTCACAGGTCTTCAAGTGAATTGAATGCAAGTGTGGAAATAAGAATGAAATTTGGATTAAACTGGATGTATTTAAATAAAATTAAAATGTAAACTTCAGGAATAAAAAGCATAAAAGTAAAGAACGATTCGATTGTTTGTTGTTTTCTACATATGACAAAGAAGGCGCGGGGAGATACAGTTCATGGTGATATTGACTGTGCCAGGTGGACAAATGATAAGTGTAGCAATTATAATCTTATAACTATATGTGTAGGTGAGCAACCCATAATTAGCCGGAACTCCTCTTGGTATATTTCATCCCAACTTCAATAATCCTACTAGACTATTACCAAAACCATGGTCAGTCACTAGACGATTAATATCCTTCAGGTTGCTTAGCAATTAGGCTCCTTGGATCGGACTAATGCAATAAGCACAGTGGTTCCTCGTGATCCTCGAGTCAAACTAGTTTCCCATTGATATCCCCATGTCACTCGAGGGTAGCCGGTCTGCTAGCAAACAAGATCCTATCTATGTAGAACAAAGCATCATGTTGTCTAGGCCATTAATTGGACAACAAGCATTAGGCATCCCACAGATAGTTAAGCACACATACTATAGTAATTAAAATCACTCACAAACTAATAGAAAATATATGGAGGCACATCACATCTCACTGTTGGGGATATACTTTCCGGGTATCCTCACAGTTCCTCATTGACCAGGGTGGCCCACTTCGGGTTAGAGCTTTGCTTCACGGGCGGCCCAGTCAGGGAGAGAAGACGGAGTCCAATCCGGCTACGGGAAGGCCTAGAAGACTTATTGACTTAGGCCCATAATGTTACTTGTAGTTCAAAGATGTACTCTGTAACCGACTCTTAATCGTAGCCGGATAGATCTCTCCTATAAACCCTAGGCCGGATATCTATATAAGCCGTCCTAGGGAGAGCTTTTAGGGCAACCAATTCTCTAGACCCTAAATAGTCTACAATCTCAACTCGCACAGGCGAACCCTTGTAACCCATATTCCTGCTCTGCCGTATTACTGGATTGCTAGCAGGAGTAGGGTCCATCCAAAGTCGGCGGATTCGAACCTGGGTAAACTTGTGTGCTCACCGTCCTGGAACACCGTACGTCTCACACCCCTCTCTTCCGCACGCCTCGAGGACCCCCTCATGGCGTACTTTTCATCAATCTGACGATTGTTGGTGCCCACCGTGGGGCAAGTGAGCTTTGTATCTGCGTTCCGAGCGAAATCTGCAAGAATCGGAATCGGCGAAACTATTGCCGTCGGTCGCGTCCTCTACACCAGCGACGTCCCTCTCATCGTTCTCGACGAGACTTGGATTCCGGCTAGGGAGGTCGTGACTACCTACACAATATTGTCTTTTGGCGAGATCGATGTTTACATTGGTTTCGCTGAACCTGGCCCACCCACCCCAACGGTGATGATAGAGGCAGAAGAATCTTCTGGGTCCCCTTTGTCCACAGAGGCGGTAGAGCTCCGGATCTCAGAAAACCCTAATCCGACCCAGCCCGCACCAGTTGTGGAGATAGTGGAGAAATCCGAGCCTGAAGAAGCCCTAGCGGTCCAAGTCGAATCTGGAGTGGATCTTCCTGGAGAAGCCGGATCCCAGATCGACCCACCCGTGGAAGTCGAAATCCAGGAGGAGCAAGCCAATGACACTGATTCCGGCTCTGATGACGTGGGGACAGACATGCCTTTCCTGAGGTACACACTACGACGTATGATGCTGCAAGGCGCAAGCGCAGATGCAATTCTCGAGACCATCAGAAGTTTCGACATGGCTGATCACGAGAGTCGCAGATACCTCAGGAAGCATGCGTCGCACTTTGTCGGATACGTGGGATCCAGATCCGGCTCTGCCGATGCTGGAGAAAACACCGACTCTGTGCTTGAGGCAATTGGAACAAACGCCGACGTACCCGCATCCTCGGATGAATCGATGACGTCAGCGGACTTTCGAAAGTTCTCCGCGGAATATGAAGAGGAGTATAACTCCAAAGCTGTAGAAGAAGGAGAAGCCATGGATGAAGGATCCGGGGAACACTCTCCCAAAACGCAGGATGACATGGAAGTCGGAGATAATCCCGAAGTCCAGATGTCCGAAAGTACCGATCAGAGCTTGACTCCGGGAAACGGACCCAAAGCCGTCTTTGCTACCGGCGCTGCCAAGAAGGCAAAGAAGAAGAATAAGAAGAACAAGACCCCGGCAAAAGACCCTCTGGCAGAAGAGATGATTGCCGAGAAATACGAAGAAGAATCGTATGGAGCACTAATCCCAGACGAGCCGAAAAAAGAAGAATCGGTGGATGGACACGTGATCACTGAAGGTGCGCGTAAACTCATCGGTGCTGCATTAACCACACCTATTCCTACAGCTGCAGAACTTACTGCGGAAGAACTGGACGAGAGGGCACATGCCCTAGAAGCGCGTCGTCAAGTACTTCTCGATGAAGCAAAGAACATTGAGGAGGAAAAAAACGCATAGCATCTGTGGGGAAGTACAATTCCATGCAATACTAGAAGACCAGGAAGCGTCACACCAATGACAACCAATTCCCATAGATCCACATCGTCCTTTTCGAAGATGAGATGGGGAAGCCTCGGAAAGATAGCAAAGGAGATTGGGTATATCCAATACCGTGGCGGCCCAAGAAATTCTATCGGCTAATCCAGGACCGGAGGAGATCCGTTTGGGAATCAAACTACTCAACAAGGGACTGGATCAGCAAAAGGTCGCCTTGTCTGGAAGTCAAAAACTGGTCTCGGATTCCGACCAATGTCGCACAGATCCGGCATGGGCTGACGTAAGACCCCATCGCGTTCCGGAGCAGCATCATCGCCCCGAACGCTGGGAAGATAATTATTCAAGAACCAGATTGTCAGGACAGCATCATAGAACTGCGTGTGACTGGAGCAACGTCGCCCCAGCGGCCGAAAAAGAGGCCATTGCTGCACTGAATCCGAGGAATCCTCTCCGACGAGAGTCTAATGATCGAAGGGGAGAAGATAAATAGAAACGTCGGAAGGAGGATCGTCAAAAAATGCCACCTCCTAGACATGCAAGCCGTCCGGCTGACCCTCACCATGGTGGGAACGACGGACGAAGGAACGACGGAAACCATGCCGGCACAAGCCGACAGGAGGCTCGTCGAAGTGAAGACCCTCCCTGGAACCGGAATAATGACGCTCTGGACGGAGGCCAGCGATCAGCCGGAAACAATTCAGCTGCCCCACCCTCTCCACCAAGCAGTCATCACAATGGCTCTCAAGGGGGACAAGGAGGACGACGTGGCGGAGGAGGTGGTGGCAGAAGCCGAAGTCCGGCCCCAAGGCACCACAGCCACAGCTGACATTCGGGACGATCTCTATCCCCGAACGACGCAAGGCACAGGATCAACTCCAATATATAGGCGCGACGCTACGAAAACAATGATATCTACGTGGGCCCAAAATGCTTCGGACCACGCATCAAAGCTACAAGATTCCCAAAAGGATTTGCTATCTCAACGCATATCCAAGCCTACGACGGCATTGCTCGACCAGATACCTGGCTACAGGATTTTTTCCAAGCTTGCTGCATCGCTAAAGGCGGAAACAGCCTGGTCGCAACCCAATATCTCTCAGTTATGTTGCGGAAGACGGCACAATCATGGCTCAATGAACTTCCGGAGAACACCATCCACAATTGGTATGACATGCAAAGTGCGTTCTTTCAGAATTTTGAAGGCACATATCGGAGGCCCTGTACGGTCGGAGACCTACATCGTTGCATCCAGAAGGCCGGAGAAACTTGCCGGGATTACCTCGGATGATGGATCGACACCAGAACTCCTGTGAAGGAGTAAACGATCAAACTGCGATTGAAGCTTTCATCGCAGGACTCCCAATTGGTCTACTGCGCCATCGCTTGAAGTGTGACAAGGTCACTGATTTGGGAGAGATGATAGAAACAGCGAGCAAGTATGCATATGCCGACGATGATGCAGAGGGATTGCTCAATGCCCTAGTTGTGCCTCAGTCGGCAAAACAACCCAAGCAACAAGCTCAGAAGCGTGAAAATACCTCGGAAGAGAAACCCAATGCGGAAACAGCAGTGGTCACTCCTACTTTTGGGTCTG
This sequence comes from Avena eriantha, assembly GCA_910589775.1. Classification (NCBI taxonomy): domain Eukaryota; kingdom Viridiplantae; phylum Streptophyta; class Magnoliopsida; order Poales; family Poaceae; genus Avena; species Avena eriantha. The sequence goes on along the minus strand of OU342740.1, from coordinate 138,464,364 downwards.
GAGGATGAGGAGGACACAGAAGAGGCCGCGGGCGTGGCCGTGGGACTTCAAGGGTCCAAGGTAGAGGAGAACAGCAACCAGGCAAAACCTACTCTTGGGCCGACATTGCCAATAACTCATGTGTGCATCACCTAGACGCCAATGGGGCTCGTCCCACACTAACGCTGAATATCGTTTCAATGACGACATCAAAAGAGATGACACCGCGGGCTACAAAGCTAAGCGGAAGAAGGGAAAGAAGAATCCCGAAAAAGATAAGGAGACCAAGGAATTTCGACATGGAGGAAGCTGATGCTTCAAATCCCAAGCCGGAAGGGAAGAAAAATTTTCCGACCAAAAAAGACACTTATGTCACCTTCCTCGGATCTCAACCAACAAAGGTCAAGAAAGCAGTTCTACATGAGCTCAATGCAACAGTTCCGGCTGTCCCCCAATTTCTGGACTGGCCGGAAGTGGCAATCACATTTGACCGCGCTGATGATCCACCTAAGTTGCACAGGCAAGGAAAATACGCCTTAATCGTCAATCCACTTATTGACGGTTATGGTTTCTCCAAGACCCTCATGGACGGTGGTAGCAACATCAATATTCTCTATGTCAAAACGCTACGCTGGATGAAGATCTCGGAGACCCAGCTGAACCACAGCACTGTGATTTTTCATGGCGTTGTCCCAGGAAGACAAGCCAATTCCCTGGGAGAGATCACTTTGGATGTTACCTTTGGAACTCCAAAGAACTATTGGACGGAGGTACTTTCGTTCGAAGTGGTCCCGAGCGCATACCACACTATATTCGGACGTCTGGCTTACTAGGCTTTTATGGCTCGTCCGTGTTACATTTACAATATGATGAAAATTCCAGGTCCCAACGGCATGATCACCATCAGGGGAGACCCGAAGAAAGCGCGAGAGTGCGAGGATGGAAATGCCGCCTTTACTGAAGTTGTGCTGCACGCCCAGGAGTACCAGGAGATCAAGAAGAGCATAGATCCGTCCGAGATGCCCGCAATGAAGAAGGAGGTGACAAAGCCAAATTTGGAGTTCAAGGCATCAGAAGAGACGAAGAAGACACCGTTGAAGGATGATGACCCCTCCAAGGCGACCCAGATAGGCGTAGGCCTAGGTAGCGCATAGGAAAGCGCGCTCGTCAAGTTCCTCCAAGCAAATCAAGATATCTTCGCATGGCAGCCATCTGACATGACCGGAGTACCTAGGGAACTTGCCGAGCACTCTTTAAATGTAAACCCGAACGCCAAACCCGTCAAACAGTCCCTACGATGTTTTGGCACTGAAAAGTGTAAGGCAATAGCTAAGGAACTAGCATGGCTCGAGTTAGCCAGATTCATAGAAGAGGTCATCCACACTGAGTGGTCGGCCAATCCTATAATGGTCCCTAAAAAGGACACCACTGATTTAAGGATGTGTGTTAATTATACTGCCTTGAACAAGGCTTGTCCAAAAGATCCGTTTGCTCTGCCTAGAATTGATCAAGTAATCGATTCTATGGCAGGCTCGGAACTCCTCTGTTTTCTCGACGCATATTTCGGTTATCACCAAATCCGGATGAAGGAATCTGACAAAGTCAAAACTTCATTCATAACCCCCTTCGGAACCTTCTGTTTTGTTACGATGCCCTTTGGGCTAAAGAACGCAGGAGCTACCTACCAACGCACGATGCAGCGTTGCCTCCACGACCAACTTGGACGCAATGTACATGCATACGTGGATGATATTGCGGTGATGTCCCAAAAGAAGGAAACGTTGATTTCTGACTAGGAGGAAACGTTCACCAATCTACGAAAATACAAGATCATGCTTAACCCGAAGAAATGCTTCTTTGGAATACTAGCCAGAAAATTGTTAGGTTTCATCGTGTCTCAAAGAGGCATAGAGGTGAACCGGGACAAAATCAAGGCTATACTCAATATTTCCATGCCAACTCGCCTGAAGGACGTACAAAGATTAACTAGTTGCATCGCTGTGGTCAGTCGATTTGTAAGCCAGCTTGGTGAAAGAGCCACACCATTATACAAACTCCTGAAAAAGACCAAGGATTTTGTTTGGACTGGCGAAGCTGAAGCTGCACTACAAGACCTGAAGAAAGTACTCTCATCTGCTCCTATCCTTGCAGCACCGGAACCTCAGGAACCAATGTTGCTCTATCTTGCTGCGACAAATAAAGTCGTTAGTATCGTCATGGTGGTGGAGAGACCGGAGGAAAATCAGGAACACCTGGTGCAGCGTCCGACTTACTTTGTTAGTGAGGTCCCGACAGAGTCAAAACAGCGGTATCCGCACTATGAAAAGTTGGCTTACGGTGTTTTTCTAGCATCTCGTAAGTTACAACACAATTTTTAGGAGCATCCAATTACTGTGGTGAGCACAGCTCCCATGAGAGATATAATCAACAACAGTGACGCCAGAGGACGTGTCGCCGAATGGGGCATAGAGTTTTCAGCTTTCGATATTGAGTATATACCCCGGACAGCAATCAAATCACAAATCCTTGCTGACTTTGTCGCTGATTGGAGAGAGACGAAGGAAAATATGACCCTCCCTGAGTCGAAATATTGGACCCTCTACTTTGATGGGTCTAAGGCTTGCGGGGGCTCGGGGGCTGGCGTGGTGCTCAAATCACCCCAAGGAGATAAAATTTTAGACGTGTTGCAGATCCACTTCACAGCGACAAATAATATTGCCGAGTATGAAGCACTGCTGCATGGAATCCGGATTGATAAGGATATTAGCATCCGATGTTTGATGTGTTACGGAGATTCGGATCTTGTTGCCCAACAAGTGTCAGATGTTTGTAATGCAAATAAACATATGGCAGCATATAAAGCTGTCGTGCATGATCTATCTAAATCGTTCGAAGGGTTTGAGGTTCAACACATCCCTCGAGCAGAAAACGAGGAAGCAGATGCACTATCTCGGATAGGCTCTACGCGGCAAGAAGTCTCGGATGGTGCTTTTTTAGAGCACCTCTAAGTTCCCTCAATAAAGGGAGTAGATGAGGAATATCCGACCAAATCCGACTCACGTTTGATAGCAGTTCTGGCTATAATTCCTAGCTGGACTCAACCCTACCTTGATTATTTCGTAGATGCCAAATTACCCGAAGACGAGGTTCTGAGCCAGCAGATTATCCGACGAGCAAAAGCCTATACTATTGTTAAAGGTGAGCTCTATAAACAGAGTGTTTCTGGGGTTTTTCAGCGTTGCGTATCTTCGGAAGAAGGAGTGGAAATCATAAGGGAAATCCATGAAGGCGAGTGTGGTCACCACGCTGCAGCCAAATCTTTAGTGGAAAAAGCTTTTAGACACGGATTTTTCTGGCTTACAGCTCAGGCAGATGAAGAACGATTAGTCAAGACATGCACAGGCTGCCAAAAGTACGCCAAGCAAGCTCATGTTCCGGCTGATCAGCTGCAAACAATACCTATAACATGGCCTTTTGCGGTCTGGGGGCTTGATATGTTAGGACTATTTAAACGAGCTCCAAGTGGATTTACTCACCTCTTAGTGATGGTGGATAAATTAACCAAATGGATCGAGGCTAAACCTGTCACAAGTTGTGATGGCGCAACAGCCAAAAGATTTGTCGAGGATGTTATAATCCGGTATGGTTATCCACATAGCATTATCACGGACAACGGGAGTAACTTCTCTATGGGAGAATTGGAAGAATTCTGCAACGAGCAAAATATCCGGCTTGAGATTGCGTTAGTCGCACATCCACAGGCTAATAGACAAGTCGAAAGAGGAAATGGTTTAATCCTACAAGGCCTAAAACCGAGACTCGAAGCACCACTACGACGTGCTGCGGGGGCTTGGGCGGAGGAATTACCCTCTGTAATATGGAGTTTAAGAACAACCCCAAATAGGTCAACCAGATACACACCTTTCTTCTTGGTCTATGGTGTAGAAGCAATTCTTCCTGGTGATTTGATTCACACTTCTCCTAGAGTGGCCATGTATATTGAAGAGGATGCCGAGATTTATCGACAAAATGATCTCGACTTAGTCGAAGAAGTTCGTGTCGTTGCTGAAATGAGATCAACAGCCTATCAGCAGAAGTTACGCAAGTATCATAGCCAGAGACTCAAAAACATATCTTTCAATAAAGGCGATTTGGTCCTCCGGCTTGTGCAACAAAGAAAGCACAAACTTTCCCCAGTATGGGAAGGTCCCTTTTTAGTTAGTCGAGTATTGCACAATGGATCGTACTACTTAAGTGACATGAGCCCAGTCAAAGAAAGACCTGCTACTAAGAAGAGAAAGAGAGCTGGAGGCAGTACAAATCCAGATGAGTTAGACAGGCCATGGAATATTGCTCAGCTACGTCCCTTTTATTCTTAGTTTATCCTTCTTTGTAATCATATATATGTACATGTTCTGTGAGAAATAAAAGTTTTGGTTGCCTCAAGTTTTTCTGAGAAGTTTTTACCATCTTATTTCCGAATGATCATGTCATAGTCGAAAATCCCAGAATGCTTGAAAGTACTTTATGCTCATGTTCGTTCTGGTTTAGATTTCCAATTCTAAAACTGCTACCCTCGGGTATAACTCTAAAGTTTCTAGTCTTTACTTTAGTTATTTGTCTGATTGCTAGATGCGGGCATTTTCCGAGTAGTGAATTGTTGGTACTGGAAGCCAGCTTTATTTTCGAGTTTAAACTGGTTTAGCAATTGAGCTCCGTTGCTCGGTAAAGTTTCTGGCAGAAGGTTTAGCCGGCTCAGAAAGGGACGAGGCGGAAAGCCAGATAAACGATAAGTATAGATGAAAAAGTACAAGTGCTTATGTAAACATTTCAGGCACGCAAAAATTTAAAAACCAAAAGTGCTGAATAGATCAAAAGCTTAGCACTAGCGAAATTATAAGTACTTCATATTTACAGACGCATCATGTTTTTTCAGGATAATGCAAATATTTCTAGCAATCTATGATGCATGAGGCTGCCGGCTTGCTGGATACGTTGCCTTGATATCGTTCCGAGATGTCCACATCCGAGGTGGTGCATTCATCATCTGAAACTTCTGCTGTTTCTTCTGGAGGCGGAGGCGGAGTGTCCACGCGGTTGAAGAAAGGAGTATCGTAGCTGGTCAAATCAGCCATGTGACACCCATATCTGGCACAGGAGTTCATAATGGCTTTGATGTCCTGCTCCTGGCCATCTTCATCCACTGTAGAGTACCCTCTGGTCACTTGCCATATCTCCATGCTTCCATGGTGGCTCATGAACATGGTGAGAGCGTTCTGCGCTGCTGATCACGCGTAGGACATATTTCAATCCTGGATGAGCTGCGGCATCTCCTTTGCCTTGTCCCGCACCTGAAAATCCGACATGCTATGCATGTCCAGAATCTTGAGAGCTTCGCCAATATCCTCAAGGGATTGGCGGAAGTCATGAAGCAGGTCACCGACTTGGGTAAGCCGGTGGGTGCGGGGCTCAGTGGAGGTGGAGTCCGTCAAGTTCAGAGGACCTGTAAAAAAAGACAGTTAAATAAAATCCAACATCAAAATAAGGCAAAGAAAATAGACAAGTCAGACAGATGGAACGTACCGAAAATGACATCGTCAATTTTGGTCTTCTCTTCCCGAAGACTCTGGAGTTTAGCCCGGATCGCCTCGGAAAGGTCCCTCTCTTTGCAAAGCTCATTACTGAGCTCCGAGATTTCTTGATCTTGAGCAGCAATCTTATGATCACGCCCATCAGTAGCCATGGAGGAGGACTCAAGGATTTGAGCAATGCTCTTTTCATGATCTGCCTTGAGTTGGTCCAGCTCTTGGCGAAGCTCCTCGTTCTCCACCACCAAAGTCTTGAGGTTCTCGGCCTCTTCAATCATGGCGCAAGACTGTTTTACCAGCGATGTAAGTCAAAAAAGAACAACATTTCAGCAAAAATTCGACTATGAAAACATGAAAGGCAAGGTTTGAGTATCGGAATGTTTACCTTCGGCCTCATCCTTGGCAAATTTTAGCTCAGTATTTTTAAGTCGGAGAGCTTTGATCTCTGTCCGCTTATCGCAGACATTCTTCAACAAATCCTGGTTATAGGAATATACTTTCTGTAAGTCAGAATACCCAAAGTCAGAAAGCTACTAAAGACTCGGGCTAATATTTTAGCTAATATCAGCACGAGCCTTGGGGGCTACACTAGTTCGTTCTTTGGCATCCTAAGGAAGCATAAACCTGGATTATTTATCCTACTTCATGCTTGGGGGCTAGAAGATATGATATGAAATAAAGGAAAAGCAGGAGTTAGAATTCCGACTTACATATTGTTCGCGAGTAAGTTTATCCAAACTCGCGTTCACTTCAGCTGCAACCTTCTCAGCGAGAGTTAGTGGGGTCACAGGAGCAATTGGAAGCTCCCCAGGCCTGATCCTCTCGTTGCGAAGACACACTTGTTCAAGAAGATCAGAGTGTTTGACGTCCTCTACTTCTTGTGCTTCTTCTTCGGCAGATAAGTTTGTTTTCTCCAGGCATTGCCTGGCTAGCCGCTGGATCTCTTCAGCAGATTTCCATGACATGCCAAACTTGGCAAGTCCCGGATTGCTGAGAAGGTTTTCGGCGAAGGTTTCTGCCGAGGGATCATTACCCAAAGAGGGTTCACCCTTATCTAAACCTGACTCACCCATGGTGACGTCAGTTTGCAATTCAAGGATCGCAGGCTCCGTTGAAGGAGCCGGATCTTCTGCGACGGCCGGAGAAGGAAATTTCACCGGCATTGCGGAAGGTTGAGGGGCAGGAGTCGGAGGAGCCACGGCAGGAGAAGCTATGGTAAGCTTTGTCTGTCGCAGGGGCTTCGAAGAAATTCCTTTCCCCTTGCCCTTGATGACCTGTTTAGCTCTGAGAATGTAATAGAGACGGAAACATTACATCTCGGAAGGAAATTCGAGTAAAGTGCAAAGGCGGAAGTTGTGATGGAATGTTACCTCTTCACGACGGGCACCTCCTTTGTGCCAATAGCCACTGTTGGAGCTTTGTGCTTCTTGAGCACGGCATCCGGCAATGGTACCACCTCTGTCTCCTAAGAAAACTCTAGAGGATATCCTTCGAGCGGAGCAAATTCCGACTCGGGAAGGTCAGCAAGCTGAAAAGAAGAAAACATATCAATATTGCAATGTAACTTAAAGATTGAAACACATAAAAAGGTTTACTGTTAGAAGCTTACTGGCACTACGGGGTTTTCCGCCGTATGCATCTCCAGAGAAATCTCCGGGATCCTCCTCTCGATCCGCTCCCTTATCAACCATTTTATCTGGCTTATGTAGCCTTGCTTGGTGTAGGCTCTAGGGCTGATGCGGAGGGAGTCTTTCTTGTACGACGTGATGGAGTGCATCAGTCCGTCTCCGTGGTACTGAAGGGGCTGGATCCGACATGACACCCAGCATTGGACCAGGTCGGATCCCTTCAGTCCTTTGTGTTTGATCAAGTATTTGATCCGCCTCTTAGCAAGGATCAGATCGTCAGTGAGAGCTGGAGCAGCCTCGTCCCAAGACGGTTGGGCCGTGGCAGCTCCGTCGATGAAAGTCGGCAAAGCAGTAGCTTTGCCGGGAGCCAGAATATCCCTATGATAAAAGAATGTGGCTGGCCATTGTTTGACCGAGTCACTAGCTAGGATTTTGGGATATGTGCGCTCGCGTCTAAGTGAAAAACTAATACTACCAGTGATGTAAGGAACACCGGCAGTGATAGAATTTCTCTGGACATGGAAATAGTACTGGAATAAGGTCAAACTCGGCCTAATGCCGAGAAAATTCCTCACACAAAGAAGCATAAGCGCTCATCTCTAAGAGAGAGTTGGGAGGAAGATGGTGGAGTTGACCACCAAAATGATCAATCACCTCGGAGAAGAACTCCGACGGAGGGAATGACAAACCTCTGTCGAGGTGGGTGCCGAAGTGGACCCGCTCGTCAGCGTGCAGGTTGGGGATGGTCTCTCCGATGCCGCTCCGCCAGTCGCCGGCGCGGAGGAGCCCTTCTATCTCCATGCCGTGGAGCTTCTCATCATCTAACACACAGGGGATCCAGACCCCGCGAAAGCTTTCCTTCTCCGCCGCCGCTTCCGTCACCGCTGTCGCCGCCGCTGCCGCCAAGCCGGAAGAGGAAGAAGAAGCCATTTCTCCGGTGAGCGGATGACCCAAGATGGGCGGCGCTGAGAGTTTTTGGGGGAAAGCAGAGGAGCTTTGTGCACGCGGGGGAGATTTGGAGGAGAGGAAAAGGCAGAGGACAGGTGAAGAAAGGAGGAGGAAAATCCTCACCCCTTAGATCCACCTAACCGCGCCAAGATTCGTGCAAATGCTACAGTGTAACCGCCACGCGTCATGGAAGGTACTGGGAAGGACCCACGCGATGATTACGTTGCCTTGATCTCCACGTACGCATTGAAACGGCGCCTCGGTTCCGCGAACTGCGGACCCACCAATGGTCGTGCTAACAGGATGTCTATCAGATGACGTGACTTGACCATGACTTGTGTCAGGTGGCGTTAAAGACCAAATTCCGGCTTAGTTTGAAATCAAGCTGTAAAATCTGAGTAACCTATTGATAGGTCCGACTTATTTTTAAGACCCGGCTCGTATTTTTTGTTGTGAAGTTTCAGGAACCCTTCAAGATTCTGCAAGCCGAAGATCAAGCTAGACGATGATGAATCCGACTTTGGATCTTGGAGGCCTCCGGGGGCTGCTGTTGGGGATATACTTTCCGGGTATCCTCACAGTTCCTCACTGACCAGGGTGGCCCACTCCGGGTTAGATCTTTGCTTCACGAGCGGCCCAGTCAGGGAGAGAAGACGGAGTCTAATCTGGCTACGGGAAGGCCCAGAAGACTTACCGAATTAGGCCCATAATGTTACTTGTAGTTCAAAGATGTACTCTGTAACCGACTCTTAGTCGTAGCCGGATAGATATCTCCTGTAAACCCTAGGCCGGATATCTATATAAGCCGTCCTAGGGAGAGCCTTTAGGGCAACCAATACTCTAGACCCTCAATAGTCTACAATCTCAACTCACACAGGCGAACCCTTGTAACCCATATTCCGGCTCTGCCATATTACTGGATTGCTAGCAAGAGTAGGATCCGTCCAAAGCCGGCGGATTCGAACCTGGGTAAACTTGTGTGCTCACCGTCCCAGAACACCATACGTCTCACACCCCTCTCTTCTGCACGCCTCGAGGACCCCCTCATGTTGTACTTGTCATCAATCCGACAACACTCACCAATCCCTTACATCTCCCACACCCAAGGAACTTACTCACACATGAGAGAAGAAAGCATCATCGATATAATTAAATAAAAGGAGTTCTTCTCGATATTACCGTGGAGATCCACAATAAGAATACAAAAGTAATCCAACACAATTCAAGATAGGAAGAAACAATCTCAAACCCTAATCTTGCAAAGTGAAGATCTCTCTCTCTCAAGTACAAGTAATGGCTAGGAGGTCGAAGATCATGGAGCAAGATGAAGAACGTCTTCCCCTTCTTCTCCAGATCTCTCCTTTCTCCTTTCTGGATGGGATGGCGGCTGCTATGTTATGATTTCGCGTCCCTCGTCTTCACGAAAGTTGTCCCTTTTTACAAGATAGAGGCGGCGACAACTATACGGCAGGAACTATATGGTCGGAAAATATTCCCACCGTATAGTTGCTCGGTAAAGCTTCGGTGTGCCTCCCTTGTTGCTTCCGAAAAGATACTTGCTTGTTTTCACCTGAATATTGTGTTTCTCTTGTTAAAACCTTCTGTTGACGTTCATAACCTGAAACACGCACTAAAAACCAAGTTTTCTTTGCTTCCGAAGTATTAGCATTAGGAAAAGCTAGAAAATGATCAAATCCAGAAGAAAACCATCAACAAAAATGATCAAAAATATGTCGAATCTCACAGCTATCAACTCCCCCAAGCTTAGATGTTGCTCGCCCTCGAGTGACAATAAAATAAGGAAGAATAGTGGAGATTCGAGACTAAAATAAAAGAACTTAAGCTCGAATTGTTGTTAAATTCTTTTCTTCGCAATTCTTGCAATCTTAAACATGATCATACAAGTATTCATAAGATTGCACCGAGTCCACTTCCTAACCATGTATATCTTGCTAGCAAATAAATCATATGCCCGAGCAAGTGTCAAAAGTTTAGCTAAGAAAGTGAAACAAATTATTTTGGTGTCTCTCTTTGTTGAGAGATGAAAACTTTTTGCTCTTGTTTCTTTAATCAATTATAAGAGTACTCAAGTTGGCACCAAAAACATTCAATTTAAGAATAACTCATCTATTCCCACGTAAAAATTTCAAGTCTCTCAAAGCACCTTTTTCCTTTCCTTGTTTTTCAAAAACTTTAGCCCTTTCATAGAGAAATCATGCCACTATTTTTAACATGTTAATTGGGACTGTGTTTCGCACTCACGACAATGCCAATAGATATATGTTGAGCAATAGTGGGTCAGAGGAGTACTACAACTTCACTTGGAACGTGAAACCACGAGGATAGTAATTTTTACCCGTCATAGCATTGTAGATACAGATGCTTACATAACTCAAAAGCCGAAATCAAGTGGTTTCCCACATTTAGATCGTTCGTTGGCCAGCAGAGTTAATAGTTCCCCATGGAGCACGATAGTGTTGTAATGACACACGTAAAGCAATATCTTACTTTAATTATTAGAAAAAGAACTGACATAATCTCTACTACTTAGAAGCATCCATTTTATTAGAAAATTTCATTCAAGAGTGTTATCGAGTATATTTACATTAAGCTCAAATGGGGTTGAGTAGTTCTAAAATCAAATCCTTTGGGCTAAACATGGACTCACGTCAACTTTTGGATGCTTTTTCTTGTTGTAAAAATGTCGGAAATATTTTTAACCAAGTTCATTGCTCATTATTTCAAAGCTAAAAGGAGACACTAGCAAAGGAATAGAATTTATAGGATAAAAAGCTAAGTGGGAGCGGCTTAAGTGCAAGCAATTAAATAATTGTAGAATTTAAAGTTGCAGAAAAGGCGATTAAAGGAATGGGATACCTCCTCTTGCTTGCTTCGTTCTCGTACTTGAGTCGAACCCCCTCTATATTTCCCCATTTCCAAGTCACCTGAAATTGAGCAATCTCCGAGAGAAATGAAGAAACAAATCTGCATGAAAGTTATGAATATTTTTTTGTGTTTTTGGTTTAAGAATGTGAACTGAAAGTAAACATCCAATTTTGAAGAAGTAAAATAAATCAAAAGAAGAAATAAAAATATGAAGGCAAGGTTTGGAGGTTTTCAAACCTCCCCCAATCTTAGGCTATTTCCAGGCTCAGTTGTTGCCGTCGTTCGGCGGTGGGTGCGAATACTACTGGTAGTAGTCGAGGAAGTGGGTCATGAAGTGACTGAAGTTGTGAGTTAAGGCACTAACATCCTCATTCACTCCTTGTAGCGTGTGGTCAATCTCCCCAACGCGCTGGTTGAGCTGCTGATACTCTTAATAGGGGACGTTGTTGAACCCCTGCTGCAGCTGATTGGGCCAGGGGTCCCAGGATCCCTCCTTATGCTGCTACTGTCCCTCCCAAGTAGGGTTGTATTCCTGCTCCTACTCATCCTCATCCTGATGATGTCCTTCTTCATCTTCTTCTTGATCATGATCTCCACCACTTGATCCTTGTTGAGGATCCATTTGTCCTTCGCCACAATCGAGAAGGCCTATGGACAGGGCAACGGAACCCGCTCAACCTGTGCATCACCAAGATAACTAAACTGATATGCTCGGAGCCTCTTGTCAGCTCGGTAAACACAGAGGAAACCACAAGCAGTTATATATTTGACATCCATAAGTTTGGAGCCATCAATAGGTTGCATAACAGGTGATGTAATGTTCAATGCTTGGGCAAGGTGGGTTACCAATCCACCAATGCGAATGTCACCTTTCTTTTCCTTGATTGATGAGTGCATATTTGCATCATGTTTTACATTATTATTTTGCATTGTAGATGTAGGATCTTGGTATTTTATGGCGCTCGCGCGCACATTTGATGTATGTTTTCACCAGGATCAGGACATATGATGGATCCAATGGATACAATTAATAAAGCAGTTGTACTGTGGAGAAAAGGAGGAAAAAAGAATGTAAATTGCTTATTTGGGAAATATTAATAATACCAGAAGAAAACCATAAGCGAACGAAGGAGGCAGAGAGCGTAACGACCAACTATACGGCAGGAGAATTTCTTTCGCCGTATAGTTGGCGTTGCCTCCGCATCGTCAAATAGTTTCACCCCGTGCAATTGGTTCGAGGAGACTACATACAAAACACCGAGAAATTGCAGAAACCTCACCTCCGGAAGGCATCTGGAGGGGGAACTCTACCGCTAGGGATCCATCTTCACCCTGCGCAGATCCAGGAGGCTAAGGCATCGATCTTCATCATCCACCACTACATCACCACCATCTCCATCCATCCCATCTACATCTTGTCTAGATCTTGTTGTAATTCCTATACTCGTTGTGGATTTATACAAGTACTATTCAGCTATGATTGTTTCCATTATCATTGCCATGATGTTGATTGCCTCCATGTCTAAGTAGACCATTAGTTCTTGGGGAGATGGATAAACCTTAGTATGAGATTGAAATAAGATAAATTCTATTATGATATTCATCGTTGTGACCATGTGTTAGATTCTCTACATCTTGATGTTGAGCGAAGTCGACCTCTCAATATTTGCCTCTCGTGGGGACTTGATGGAGGGAACTACTTGTTGGTAAATGGAGGCGTGTTAGCACTTACAATGACGATAAAGCGGTTAGCAATCCTTACGTATCAACTTGGGAAATCGAGGAAACTCAGGGAACACTATCCATGCCATGGGATACATCCTACGGGATTACGTCCCTTAATAGCGTAGTAATTCGATTGATGTCGATTGCTGACTGTTGTGTTTATGAGGATGATGTGAGTAGCGGTAGTTGCCTACTCGTCCACATATGGATTTCCTCCCACACATACATAGTTGAGAATGTTCATGATGATAATCTTTATCTTAGATCTTTACAACGCTAGTGGTGTATCTGCTACTACCTGAGAACGCTTTTTCCCTACTGTAGTTCCAATATTTCTTTACTTACATGATACTTACTTTCTATATTAAGTTACTTTGCTTTACTTTATTATTTCTCTTATAGCCAAAACCCAAAAATACCTTTTTACACATTACTTGCATTTTATCTTGTTACTTAGAACTTTATCTAGCATTTCTATCACAATATTTATTTCAAGAATTATTAGACTTCAGACTCCTGCTCCCTGTGGGATCGATATCTTTATTTCGAAACTAGCTACAAACGATCTCTGCACTGGCAGTCAATATTGCTCTGGTGGCGAAGGTGCTGGAGGAGTAGAGCCACATGATTGAGGATTTGCGGTGCATTGGGGAATAGTGCCTTGGTGATCATGGCCATGTCCGTATTGGCCATGGAACCGGTATCTCCTTTTCCCAACAGCGTATTGGCGAGGAACAAGGAGAAGTAGCGAATTGTTGGGTTCTGAATGGTGGACACCTTCTTCTGGTAGAAGGACCTGCCTCCATTAACAGAAATAACCTCCCAAGTTTCTCCACTTGTGATGCTATATATGTTTGGAACAGTTGACTCCCCACCATGGGGGAAGCCAAAAGCATCACAAAATTGTTGGAAAGTTATTTCATATGGCTGAAGGTTTATGGTGAAGCTTACCGTGCATGCATTACCTTTCTCCTTGTGGTCATCATAGAAAGAGGCGAGGAACTCATATGTGAGCTCTATGTAGGTATTGTGGCCAGCGTAGGCGAGTAGTGATAGCCATGCATTTTCACACATGAGGTCGAAGTCCGCCCTCAACCCCGCCGTAGTGATAAAACTATCATCGGCCCAACGTGTGGGCATCACCCTCGTTGATGAAACCATGGCCAACTTGTTATTGAGCTCGGCCCTGAGCCCTGAGCTCTCGCCATGTTGGCGCTTGCTCTTGCGAAAAATGCTACCAACTTTGTTCATCTTGATGCACTGAAAAATTTCACCATGAAACCTTAGGCATATAGTTTCTACATGATATACGAATGATTCTACGTGGAAAAATTTAATCCTAACATGAGAAATCGAAAGGAAAAACAAAATAAGCTTGAGTTCATCCACTAGATCCATGTGAGAGTTTCAACCATGGAATTCTGAAAATAAAGCATGGATAGGAAGAGAAACATATCGATCTGTTGATTCCCCAACTCAAACGAACAAAATCCACGAAGAATCAAGAATTCTAGGTGGGTTTTTAGGGGTTTGGAGAGAGAATATGAGAGAAAAAGTGAGGAGGAGGAATAACCCTAGTCGCCCCGGTGTGATTAAGTGGTCATGCCAAACTATACGGCCGCAACTATACGGACGGGAAAACAAGTTTCTACTGTATAGTTGCAGCGGCGTCGACAATTAGGGTTTCTTTACGCCAGATCACAGCTATAGGGGCGCAACTATACGACTAGATCAAAATGGTCCCGCCGTATAGTTGGTCATCAAACCTTCTCTGTCCTCAAGATAAATTTTTTGAGACAGGCATCGATAACTATATGGCCAAACTATACGGCCGAACCAAAATGGTCCCGCCGTATAGTTGGTCGTTAAACCTTCAGAATTCTAGAAAAAAATTTTTACAAAGGCAACGATAACTATACGGTTGGAACTATATGGCTGGAATTTTTTATTCCCGCCGTATAGTTGGTCGTTAAACCTTCAGTACCAAGCTTTTTTGTCCAAATTTTTTTAGAGATTCACTTTTTAATCTAGACAAAATGATTAAACTAGTTTTTGCAGATAAAACTCAAACTTTTATTTTTATACTTATTCTACGCTTGTTCAATCAATATTTCTACTACTTTTTGACAGATGTATCTTCACGGGCGCGCTTCCGCAAGAATGTCTGTGAAAAAGTTGTAGGAATGCGATCAACATTTTATTCTTTATATTTTATTAATGTGATGGGTTGACTCCCATTAAGCATTTTATTTAAATTGGTTGAATAATTCAACCCCTTCTCTGTTCTCGAATTCTTACCTTGGGTTGCCCCTTATCAAAGGCACTTACCACATGAACTTGTTTTGCTGGTGGAATTATCTTTCTCCTGCTTCTAGCTTCTTTGGAAAATACTGGATGATTTTAGCATCACAAACATTGAAGATTATTTTTCCCACAGCACAATCAGTTGACGCTCCTGAAGTACTAAGGAAAGGTCTTCCAAGTATTATAGATAATTTTTCATCCTCGGGCATTTCAAGAATAATAAAATCAGTGGGAATAACATGCTCATCTTTTGTAAGTAGAACATCCTCAATCATACCAATGGGTTGTTTAGTGGACTTGTCAGCCATCTGTAAAGTGATAGTAGTAGGGGAATACTCCCCTAATCCTAACCATTTATAGAGGGAATATGGCATTACACTAACTCCTGCACCTAAATCACACAAAGCATTGTGAATATCTGTTTTGCCAATTGAGCATGAAATAGTTGGTATTTATAATAGGTAGGAACTTTACAGGATAACTCGTCACCATGGCAACGGTTTCATTTATTTCTTTCTTTCTACCAAGAATATCACGGAGGAATTTAGAATAGGTAGGAACTGTTATTGCATCCGCAAATGGAATTTCTAGACGAAAATCACCAAGTGCCTTTTTGAAAGAATCATAGATTACCTGATCCCGTGCTTTCTTTTTCGTTCTGGATAAGGAAGCTTTTACTCACCTTTCTTATTCTTGTCTTTTACCTTTTGTGGGGGATCAGGCTCTTTTGTTGCTTTCTTTTGTTGCTGCTTATCCCTCTTCTTATTTTCCACTACAACAACTTCATCTTCATTGCTTATCTCTTTTTCTTCTCTTGGATCAATTGTCTCTGCATCAGAGTCATAACAATCATCATGTGCATCATTTTGCTCCTCCATGTTTTGATCTTGTGTTTCTTGAGCAGTTTCATATTGAGGATCCACTAGTGTATCATCTTCTTGGCTTGCTTTGAGCAAGGCTTTTTATTTTCGATCCTTTTTAGCTTCATATTCTGGTGGTCCTAATGGTCCTGTAACAACTGCACCTCCCCTTGTAACAACATTAGTAGAAACAGGAATATCTTTATCATCTTGAAGAAATATTTGGTAACCAAATGCTATTTTTTCACATTGGGTTTCAATCATACTAAGGTACTTGTGAAATAATTTTATTTCTTGGCCAATGTCTTCATAATTTTCCATGAGTTCCACCAAAATCTTCTTATGTTTTTGAAATTGCTTATGCAGGTTATTATGAGATTTTGCTTGTCGATGTTTTAATTCTTGAAAAACTTTTCTACTTTCATCTTCTTTAGTAAAAACTTGTAACAAGTCTACTTTGTTTTCCTTAACATGTTCAGAAGGTATACGTTATTATTTCATTGTTTTGCGTACTTCAGGCATAAGATCTGGAGTTATACAAAGTATCCCTTTTTCCAGCTTAGTGCCGAAATCAGGATTATATAAAGAATCATTCTTATCCCTAGTAGACATCAATTCCAAACATGCTTTATTAGTTAAAATATTTATCGATCCTCCTGCTGATAGGTCAAGAAACTCTCTACATTGAGTATTAAGACCATGATAAAATAAATGGCAAATAGTTGATTTAGAATAGCCATGATTAGGAATACCATTGATCATTCCAAAGAATCTATCCCAGGCTTGTGGGTAGTTTTCTCCCACGTTCTGACTAAAGTTGCCTATATTCTTTCTAATTTTAGTTACCTTTTTAAAAGGATTAAACATGTTTATGAATTTAACAATAAAGTTTTGCCAACATTTAATGTAATGATGAGGGAGAGAATATAACAAGTCTAGAGCCTTACCTTTAAGAGACCAACGAAATAATTTTAGATGAGAGAAGTCTCTTGGCAAACCTTTTGGTCCAAGAGATGTTATCACATCGTCGTACTTTCTAAGATGTCTTCCTAGGTCTTCATCTTCCCTTCCACTGAAAGCTTTCTCGTAAAATTTTTTAATAATTCCACCATCAAATCAATATTCTCGAACTCCTGGATTAGGAAATTCTATTGGTTGTTTAACTAAAGCAAAATTTGGAGCATTGTATTCTCTAAGAGTTTTGTCAGGTTTCTTCGGAGTTGTCCTATAAATGGACATGATTTCCATAAACTCACTTAGATTTTCAACTTCAACCTTATTTGATCTTAAAAGTTTTTTAATAATTTCCTCACGCCTTTGAATAGGCACGCGCTCAATATAATCTGGTAAATAGGTCCTAACAGAGCGTGTAGACCCCTTGTCTCCTAGGGAGACCATTTTGTAGTAGTAACACCTGAAATGTCAAGAGACAAACACTTAGCGCTTAGCTCCCCGGCAATGGCGCTAGAAAATAGCTTGATGTCTACAAGTGCACATATCGTTTTTAGCTAGTTTCGAAATATAGATATCGATCCCACATGGAGCCCAAAGGTAAGTGTTTATGAATGAAGTTGTTGTCAAACGCAAAGTTGTCACAGGTCTTTGAGTGAATTGACTACAAGTGTGGAAATAAGAATGAAATTTGTATTAAACTGGATGTATTTAAATAAAACTAAAATGTAAACTTCAGGAACAAAAAGCATACAAGTAAAGAATAATTCGATTGTTTGTGGTTTTCTGCAGATGACAAAGAAGGCGCAGGGAGATACAGTTCATGGTGATAGTGTCACTCAGGGGTCGCCGGTCTGCTAGCAAACAAGATCCTATCTATGTAGAGCAAAGCATCATGTTGTATGGGCCCTTAATTGGACAACAAGCATTAGGCATCCCACGGATAGTCAAGCACACATCATATAGTAATTAAAATCAATCACACACTAATGGAAAATATATGGAGGCACATCACATCTCACCAATCCCTTACATCTCCCACGCCCAAGGAACTTACTCACACATGAGAGAACAAAGCATCATCGATATAATTAAATAAAGGGAGTTCTTATCGGTATTACCGTGGAGATCCACAATAAGAATAGAAAAGTAACCCAACACAATTCAAGATAGGAAGAAACAATCTCAAACCCTAATCTTGCAATGTGAAGATCTCTCTCTCTCTCAAGTACAAGTAATGGCTATGAGGGTGTGATGGCTAGGAAGTCGAAGATTGTGGAGCGAGATGAAGAACGTCTTCCCCTTATTCTCTGGATCTCTCCTTTCTCCTTTCTCCTTTCTGGATGGGATGGCGGCTGCTGTGTTATGATTTCGCGTCCCTCCTCTTCACAAAAGTTGTCCCTTTTGACAAGATGGAGGCGGAGGCAACTATACGATGGGAACTATACGGCCGAAAAATTATTCCCACCGTATAGTTGCTCGTTAAAGCTTCTGTATGCCTCCCTTGATTTCTTCCAAAAAGAGACTTTCTTGTTTTTGCCTGAATATTGTGTTTCTCTTGCCTGAACATTAAAACCCAATTTTTATTTGCTACCAAAGTATTAGTGTTAGATAAATCTAGAAAACGATCAAATCCAGAAGAAAACCATGAATAAATACCATCAACAATATGTCGAATCTCACAACTATCACACACCAGCCTTCAACTACTTGTCGCGGAGATGAACTTGGTCAAGAAGGTCAACAAGTTTGACGCCTTCATCTTCTTGCGCCTCCTACTCTGCTGTGATATTCCGGGTCTCTAGGCAATGGAGAGCCAACTTCTAGATCTCTTCTGCGCTTTTCTGAGTAAGGCCAAGTTTGGCAATACCCGGATTCTACCGAAGATTGTCCACGAAGGTCTCAGCTGAGGGATCATTACCCTTTGAGTGTTCACTGTTATCAAGTTCCAAGTCACCTATGGTGATGTCAGTTTGCGAACCAAGATTCACTGGCTCTTGAGAATGAGCTGAAACATATTCAACATGCAGAGAAGAAGTACCCTCCGGTGCTAATGATGGCTTTGGGGTAGGAGTCAGAGGCAGGGTAGCAGGTGAGGCCAGAACCCACTTCTGCAAGCGTAGAGTCTTCCCCGACTTTCTTTTTGCTTTACCGTTGTCAATTGCTTTAGCCCTGGATGGTGACAGAGTAATATCGTTGAAATTCAGGGAGAATATAAAGTGATACTCTAATCCCTGTGAAGAAGTTTACCTCTTTACAAAGGGCACTTTCTGAGTGCTCACGGAAACAACCGGAGCTTTGCATTTCTGGGTAAGCGCATCCGGTAAAACATCAAGTTCTTCATCCTCTCGAGGAACCGGATCCTCATGTGGATATCCCTTGAGAGGAGGAAGCTCCAACTCGGGGAGGTCAGCAAGCTGAAAGAGACATTATCTCAGTATTGCAAAGCTACAAAGTATAAATGAGCAGATAAATTGAGTATGAAGGAAACAGCTGGAAAACTTACTAGTGTTAAAGGTTCATAAGTGGTATACATGTCCATAAAGAGATCTAGAATTTTCCTCTCAACTCGCTCCTTGATCAACGATTTGATCTGGGACTCATATTCTTTGTCCAGGATTAGGAGTGAGCTGATCCTAAGGCTGTCCTTCTTATTCCTGGTGATTGTGTGTATGATCCGGTAACCATGGTACTGGAGGGGCTGAATTCGGCATGCCAGCCAGCTGTGGATAAGTTCGGACCCCTTCAGACCCTTGTGCTTCATGAAACATTTGATCCATCTCTTGACGAGAATCAAATCATCAGAAAGATTCGGAGCTTCCGCATCCTAGGACTCTTGGGGCATGGCGACACCATCAACAAAAGCCGGCAAAGTAGTTTCTTTGCCGGGAGCCGGTTTATCATTATGGTAAAAAGAACATGGACGGACATTTCTTTAATGACTTTCTAGCTTTAATCTTGGGATAGACTCGGTCTCTCCTAAGAGTCAGGCTAAGAGTCCCGGTAATGTAAGGATTACCGAAAGTGATGGAGTTTCTCAGGGTACTGAAGTAGTATCGGAACAAGATAAGACTAGGTTTTATTCCGAGATACCCCCACACAAGGAAGCGTAAGTACTAAGCTCTAGAATCGTGTTTGGGGAGAAATTATGGAGTTGAAATCCATAGTAATCTCCGACCTTAGAGAAGTACTCTAAGGGAGGAAATCTCAAACCTCTGTCGAGGTGAGTGCCAAAGTGGACCCTCTCGTCGGCCCGAGGATTGGGGACGACCTCGTCGAAGTCGCTCTGCCAGTCTTTGGTGCATAGGAGACCCTCCTTCTCAATGACGTGCAGCTTCTTGTCATCGAGGACACATGAGATCCACACTCCATGGAAACTCTCCTTCTCCGCCACTGCAGTGGTCACCGCCGTACCAGATGAAGACGCGTTAACCATTTTGGTGATAATGGTGACCTTGGATGGGTGGCGTTTTGCGATTTGGGGGAGTGAAAGGAGGAGCAAGGACGTGGTGGCATTGGGAGGAAGAGGAAGGAAGAGGCACTAGTGAGGAATAATAGGGAGACTGAACCCCTTATATGCCTCGCTTGCACCAAGATTCATGTGAAACGAATAGTGAACATGCCACGTGTCGTGGAAGGAGCTGGGTAACCTCCTCGAGAAGATTACGCCTCCTCGATCTCTCCATGCGCATTAAACGGCACCTCGATTCCACGATAAACGGACCCACCAACGATCACACTATCAGGAATGTTTGTTAGTGATGTGACTTGACCTTGACTGATGTCAGGTTGCGTCAGAGACCAAGTTCCGGCTTAGTTTGAATTTCAAGTTGGAAAACAGAATGACATATTCACAGGTCCGACTCAATTTGAGACTTGGATCCTACTTTCGTTTTGAGTTTCAGTAACCCTTCAAAATTCTGCAAGCTAAAGATAAATCAAGCTAGATGATGAAATCTGACTCTAGATCTTCGAGGCTTCTGGGGGCTACTGTTGGGGATATACTTTCCAGCTATATGCACTGTGACTTGCTGACTAGGGTGGCCCACTTCGGGTTAGAGCTTTGCTTCACAAGGGACCCAGTTTGGGAGAGAAGACGTAGTTCTATCCGGCTACAGGAAGGCCCAGAAGACTTACCAACTTAGGCCTATTTAGTTACTTGTAGTCCAAAATGTACTTTGTAACTGACTCTTAGTCGTAGCTAGATAGGTCTATCCTATAACCCTACGCTGGATATCTATATAAGCCGTCCTAGGGACCAGCCTTTAGGGCACCCACAATCTACAACCTCAACTCGCATAGGCGAACCTCTCTTGTAATCTGTACTTCCGGCTCTGCCGTATTACTAGATTGCTAGTAGGAGTAGGATCCGTCCAAAGCCGGCAGATTCGAACCTGGGTAAAGCTTGTGTGCTCACCATTCTGGAATACTATCGCCTCACACCCCCTTTCTCCAAACGCCTCGACGCCCCCTCTCGGTGTACATGTCTTCTATTCGATGACAAGCAACACACGCACGATCAACCTCGGGAAGAACCAAATAAAAATAGACGAGGCCTCACGACAATGCAGTCCTAGGATTCATAAATTATTTCAGGGGTCCACCCCAATGAGCTACCCGCAACGAAGTTCGCCGGCTCCGAGGCAGACCCAGGGTTTGCGAGAATGGTTGTAAATGACTGGGAACCAAAAGTGTGACTGGGTTTGTCGACACCGCGAAATCATGCCATGATCCTAAACAGTACAGGCACTCCACGCACAATAGTAAATAAAGCGATAAATCATGGCATAAGTAAAGGATATTAATAAAGCCCCAAACTACTTTGTGGCCCCAAGAAATAAATTGTGAATCAAGCTCAGGCGAAGGGGATTTATGGTCCCACATGCGGATAGTGCGATAGTCAAGGAACAAGAATCAAGTACTCGGGGTCCTACGGGAAACAAGTGAGCATGGAAGAACCAAATAATAGTTGTTGCCCACCGGTGCCTCTTTCTTTAGTTATCCCATTACTAATTTTTTAAAGTTGTTTACGTACCTCATTACCCTATACTCACACAAACCCTACACATGTAGTTCTACGACTTGCATGGCTCAAACAACTCCTGTAGTAATGTCTCATAGGATTGAGGGTACAAGTTTTGGTGGGGTTTAAAAGTAAATGCTATGCAATACTTGGGTTTCAATTTAATGCAATCGTGACCCAATGGTGCAAGAATAAGATATCAGCATAGGTACTATATGTATGCAAGCATGGGGAATTGCTTGCATGGCAGTTTAGTTGCAGAATAGGATAGATCCGGGTAATACTCCCGAGGCTCCATATATTCTCCTTGCCCAGTGTCTATCTAGTTAAAAACCAAACACACAAGGGCCAAAATAAATACATTGCACAATCATATAAATCAGATGCAATGAGCAACCAAGATATTCCATGATGGAATGATGCACAATTACATGGTATAACATAGCATGGCATGTGTGAGGTGTAGAAACAATAATAAAGCACTTTATTTATTTAGCCATGTTTTGCTCCCATAAACAGTTTTGATTATTTAATATTTATATGATGCATGCTTGAATTCATATCATGGAATGCATATTTAGAACGGGCTCGTCGCGCTGATCGATTTAGACATATTATTTGTCGAATTTGGAATTGCGGTTTTAAATTTATGCAATATTTAAGAAATGGCATTTATTAACAATTAAATTATTTAGAAATTTTAAATTGCTCAAATGATATTATAAATAGCACAAACAACTTCCTCATGTTTGTCTGATTCAAAAACATATATTATCCAATATACTTGAAATTATGAATTTAAAACAATATTAAATTCAAATTATGCAATTATTGTCAAATGTTCAAGGTTTGACTAGTTTGAATTAGTTTTGAAAAGATTTGAATTTACAATTGGATTCGTATTTAAAAACTAATAACATTTCATATATAACTTTAATTCAAATTCTTAATTATTTAAAAGCTATGAATAAGTTTAAATTTAAACAGATTATAATACAAATTTGGAATTTGGAATTCAGAAATGGTTCTGGTTTTTCTCACTCATGGGCGCTCTACCCATAGGCGATGACAGGTGGGGACAGAGCCATGCGGGGCCAAGCTCGCGCGCGGACGGCTGGGTGGACGCCACTTGGGAGGAGGGAGGGACTGCGGAGCAACGCTTCAAAAAGGTGGGGAGCCTTTTTGTAAAAAGCACGGCCAATTGTGGGACTGATAAGTGGATCCTGGGCTACGGGTTGAGGATCATAAAACCAAGGGGTGTTTTACAAAAGATTATGGCTGGTCTGTGTCTGACGAAATTGTCAACGACAGTGAGCTCGCGGCGGATCTGGACGATTTGCGGTGAAGACGGCGATGAATCGGCTACGAGTTAGACCATGGCACAAAAACGAAAATTGTAGAGGAGACGTCTAGCTAAAATTCTTGTTCAGGGCAATTCCTTGATGGTGCACTACAACAGGCGGGGGATGGCGAGGAACAGATGCGGGAAAAAGGCTGCGAGTTGTGGCTGCTGCTCTCGGTGTAGGGCTGGTGCACACGCTGGCGTGGCACAGCGGGCGTGCGTGTGGCTTGGCGAGCGTGTGTGGGGCTGGGTGCAGGGCTGCTATGATGGGGTGAACAGCAAGGCGAGCCAGGGAGAGAGAGGGCGAGTGGGGACCTCACTGAGGGGTTTGGAGACGAGGTGGCCGGCCTGAGAGCGCATAGAGAGGCTCGCGGACAACAGCGACGAGGTCCTTTTCCTCATACTTGATAGGGATGTCGGTGGCGAGGCAATTCTTGGCAGTCCTGGCTCCTCCTAAGCAGCGGATTCAACGCGGAAGACAAAGGGGAAGCCTTCCCGCTACCTCGTGGACCTTAGCGACGATGGAGGCGGCGACACGAAGCTCCTCAATCCCGCGGCCATGTCAGCCGTGGTGGAGAAAGGGAGGGGAAACACGAGGGGCACTCTAGGGTTTGCGGCTACAGCTTAAGAAGGGGAGGGCAATCTCTGCATGACAAGAAATATGGCACAGACGGTCACCTGCTGCCTTCTGTTTACCTGCAGAGACAGAGGAAGGGTAGAGAGAAAACAAAGAAGAAGAACATGACCTATCGATCTCCACTTCAAAGGTTAGCAGGCCACAAGGAGAAAAAGAGCTGGGCAAAGCCCGCGATGGGCTGCGGCCTAGGTTGTTGACTGATGCGGTTGCAGGTTAGGCCAGAAAGAGGGGTTGCAGCCAGGTAAGCTCTTTCCCCTTTTTATTTCTTATGTCCACTTTTAGTTTTTTGTTTGAATTAGTTTGCTTCAAATTTGAAAATGGCTACAGTTTGCAAAGCAGCTGAAGAGCACAGAACCAAAAATGGAGCGACGAGGTTGAGTTAGTTTTAGTCATTGCCTTTGTTTGTCCAAACCAAATAAAACAAAGAAATCCAAAGAGAGAGAAAGGAGGGAAGCTCTCATGTGTATGCATGAGCAAGATCTTGGTCTAGTTTGTGAAAACAAACTAGGCCATGTGATAATTGGTTGATGGCTCAAAGGAACCAAGCATCCCGACATAGCTGCATATAACAAAGACACTATTTGAATGGTGGATCAACATAATAAGGAAGCTTTCTAATCATATGCGGATATTTGACATATGCATCCATATGAAGCCACATGACCATGTTAGTGTGTATTATCACACTAGTTCCACTTGTAGTCAGAATAGCATCATACATGAGCATATCTTGAATAAAATCCTATGGAAGCTTAATAGAAGCATTCTACTCACATGACATGCAAACGTGGCCATGTGACTCCACATAGTTGTTGTTGTGAGAACAATAAAAGAACAACTATGGAAGCATGTAGATTTATAAGTGATCCATTTTATTATATATGAGCTAGACATGAAACCAAGAAGAAATGCAAATGCCCATATATAGTTTGGATGGTGGAATTTGTCGTGGTGGTGGCACGGCAGATGCCATGGATAGGCTAAAGATGGGGCCAATGTGCACTAGAGGAATCCAGGAAGGGATAGTATGGTGATTCCACACACATATGCTTGTATTTTCACTCTATCAATGGTGGTTTACAAGGGCTCCTCGAGTTGTTCGTGAGAAGGAGACTAGTCCTCTTACCCCCACTACAGTGCTCTAGAGTTCTCCCTAGACAGAATGATTCCTCCACTTACATGGAGGCCCTGGTGCTCCCTATATAGGGGAACCCAGGTTACAAACTTAGGGCATACATGGAGGCATATTCCCCAAATATGCCCTTTGCTTAAAGCCAGATGCCTCTTTATTCACTTTAAACGGCTAGTCCGGACTATGGACGTAATCCTCTGTGAGGTCCTTGTCTTTTGGCGTCACTAGACATTTATCACGTCAGTCGACACTGCCCGCGTCACCTTTGTCCACCACGCCCCGCTGGTCCTTCCCTCTGCTCACTTCGCTCATGCTATAGTGTACAGAGGCCACCTTTTGACCAGTGGGAGATTCCTTCCTTCTCTTGGAAGCCAAGTGGTAACCCGGCAAGCACTTGGCTAACCCGGCTATGTGGGTACTTGCACTCATAATAAATTAGGCATAGACGACATATATTTTATGTCTATCGGGTTAATGTTAGGTGCACACCCACCAGGCCAGGTTACCTCGTAAGTCGGCCTGCCTTGAGGAGACCCGGTCGGCAGTCGCCTTGACCATGCCGTACCTCGGCTAACTCAGCCTTTATACCCCGGCGTGACCCTACCCCGGGGGTATCCCCCCAACATTAGTCCTCGAAGCTGGTGCGGTCTTAGAAACTTCAGCTGATAAGGCCACAACAGGTTACATTCATCAAGATCTGCTCTTTCTTTGCCGAGTTATTCTGTAACCGGTCTCTTTGGTGTGACATTCTCTTGACTCAATCCGAGTTACTTCTCGTTGGTCGGGTTATTATCCATGTATCCGTGTTATCTTTCCTTCTTTCATACGCTTCCACACATCCCACGTGGAGGGTAATCATCACTTTGCCTCATTTTAAGGGCCACGCAAGTTTACTGCGTCGGTTACTGTATTGATTGTCAGGAATAACTATTGCGCCCGTCACATCGCAGCGGCCACTAATTAACTATATCATAACGTCGCGTCGTGGGATCCCCTGCTCCTTGTGCCCCTTGTTGTGGCACGGTCCTGATTGGTGGGCTTGGAAAATACACGACCACATCGTGTGTTCGTGCGGTAGCGGTTGATCCCACTATGCGCCCCTGAAGCCCGGTTAAATAGGGGACAATGGAGGCTCTTGGGGAAGTTCCCCACTTCGCACGTGCCCCTGCCCTTTGCACCCTTCTTCTCCACAGAGACACCGCCACCGCCGATGCTTCTGTTGGGAATATGCCCTAGAGGCAATCATGTATGATGTTATTCATGTGTATTCATAAGGTTATGGTTCATGTATGAACTACTGATATGTATCATTGAATATGTGATTCGAGTGTGGAACTGCATATTCATGTTGTTCATACTAATTGTCCTTGGTCATTGAGGTTGTGCCGGACACACAACTTAGACCAATGTGAAAGTCGGCAGATGACTAGGTTCCACTTGTCATGGGCATGGAGATGCTATTCTGACTTACACGGATTTGGCTAAAGAATTTAGCGAGTCGGACTGATCCATATTGAGATGCAACGAACAAGTCGTTATTTGCATGTCTCAATCAATGTAATCCTTAGACCTGAGGTTATTGCACAATCCGAGTTGAGGATCACCGACTTAGGTTCTGTCAAACGATGTTCCATCAATAGGCTGTTATAAAGGTGGAGTTCGGGTCGACTATGAATCAAGCTGCGTGATGTGAATGACCGAGATGGGATTTTGCCCCTCCATCTGGAGAGATATTCTCTAGGCCCTCTCGGAAGATATGATTCGGAAAGCATGGCCATGCGCGTCTCGGTTAAGTGTTAACCGAGGCAACTGACTAAGAGTTAGTCAGATGAATCACTTATCTCGGATCGAGAAAGAGAGTCAGACTATTTAAGGGATGACGATCATTCGCCTATAGTCCGACAAGGTATATCGTGAGGAAAAAGGGACTCAGATGAAAGTCGCATTGGAAAGGTATGTCGTCATGACTTATTAGTACTTGGGAGTTGGCACGTTCTGCTAGGAGCCGCTACCAACTGATCGAATCACGAGTGAGACTCGGAATCGTGTCTGGGTTACCATGAGCCTGCGGGTCACACACTTAAGAGCGGGAGCAGTTTGGGTTAGACCCAAACAGGAAACCTATTTGGGTTGGACCCAAATAGAGACATGGACTTAGTCAGCAAGTGAGACTTGCAGTGGCTAATATAGGCCTTTTAGTGAATGGGCCACAAGTGAGTGGATCCCACTTTCACTCCCTATATAAGCTGGGGCGCAGGTGCTTACCGCACAAGGTTAGGTCACTCCATGTGTTGGAAACCCTAGCCCTAGTCCGTCCTGTCGCCGCCGTACCAGACCTAGCAGTCCATTGCTGGCGCTCCTCCTCGTATGTGTGGATACCGGCGGAGGTGCTGTATGTTCAGCACTTCGACGATCGTGAAGAAAGAACGGATCATGGGTCGTGGAACCGGAACGGATCGCGAGGACTGCACTGCATCAAGCGACGTGCTTCATCAATTCTGCAACTGCGCGTCTAGTGGTAATCCTCGTGGCCTTCTACCTGAGCTAGATCTTGGGATCACCGCGTAGGGAAAAAGTTTTGTTTTTCTCTGCGTGGCCCAACAATGGTATCAGAGTGTTAGCTTCTGGTTTTAGGCTCGAGATCGCGCATATGTGATATGCGGTTGGCATTAGATTGGATCTAATTGCAGTTTTGG
Source organism: Avena eriantha (assembly GCA_910589775.1). Classification (NCBI taxonomy): domain Eukaryota; kingdom Viridiplantae; phylum Streptophyta; class Magnoliopsida; order Poales; family Poaceae; genus Avena; species Avena eriantha. The sequence goes on along the minus strand of OU342740.1, from coordinate 138,436,665 downwards.
TGGTCGATCTATGAGATAGATCGGTTTTGTACAAAGTTGATTGGATCAACTATACTCGGGGGAATGGATGATCTGGTTTCCGTGATCTAATTGCTGAGGTCGTGGAACGACATACCCCTACTGGTCGGTTTCCGCCATCGGGGTAGACTGTGACACGTAAACCCGGATGCGGTGATCGAAGATCAAAGAGTTTGGTCGAATCGGAGGCCGGCTCGGATTTGGGTAAAATTGTTTTATCCGATGACGAAATCCATGTCCGGAATGCAGATGAGATCTGCGTTTTTCGGAAAAATCGTCGGGCGTTGCCCCTTCGATCCACGCCCGCTATCCGTCTAGCGGGACCACCGGCTTTGCCCTGTCGTAGCGCCTTAGATGTCGTTGCGAGTTTCACAATGCCGGTAGATATCGTATCTATGCATAACTTGTTTTTGCAGGATGTTGTTGTGAATGGTATGGCTTATGTGCATGTGATGTGTGTAATCCATACGTGATCTGAGTATCACGGTTTTAGTCAGCCGGCTGGAGCCTAGGTGCTGTCATCTTATCGTATAACGGCCTGCGTGTCGGATTCTCTGTGTAATTTGCATTACTAGCTAGTGTAGCTGTTTGGAGAATCCGGATGGCATGCAAGTCGGTGTACAAGTCGGCTACATGGTGTAAGACGACACGTGACAAGAGTTGACACGAGTCGAATTACAGGCTTTATGGAGATGGAGATCACCATGAAGAGAGCCATACCATTTCACATTATAATTGACATATTTTGTGTCATTGTTATGTCTCTGTTTTACCTCTATTAGATAGTTGGTAGACAGTAATCCCTCAAAGAAGGTCTAGTCGGTTTCCCTGCCAGTGCTGGACCATCACAAGTCGGACATTTTTGGTAGTGGGCTCATAAAATTGAGGTGCTATCAATTCTTTCCGACTAGGTGGGTTCGAGTCGAACTCTTACAGCGGAAGCACTTGGTAATCTAGACGGGTCTATCACAACGGTTGTGGGATTCGGGGAAAAGTCGGATGGAAGCCGGGGCATGTGATGCCACCCATCCAACAGGAGTCGTATGAGATATGATTGACAAGGAGTTGTCTACCTAGATCACTTGACCACTAGCGGTGATGCTAAAGCTCACTAGTCGACTTGCTTATTTAGGGTCCTGAATCACTAAGTAACCATCGGAGGGGTGTTGGTTCTAGTGGGAGCATAAATATTAAAGTGTTTAATATGCTTGCTCTTTATGGATACATGTCTTAAGTGTTTTTGCATATTTTTTATTGTAGATCAATGGCACCTAGCAGTCTTCCTCAGATTTCCGGTTTTGGTTTGAGAACCATCTTAGAAAAAGATAAGTTGAATGGAACTAATTTCACCAACTGGTATCGTAATCTGAGAATTGTTCTCAAACAAGAAAAAAGGGACCGTGTCCTAGACAACCCACTTCCAACTGAGCCGGATGAGAATGCGACTGTCGCAGCCACCAATGCCTATCATCGGATTTGTGATGAATCCACGAAGATTAGTTGTCTTATGCTTGCTTACATGGAATTGGACTTGCAGCAGCAGTTCGAGAATGTTGAGGCCTACGATATGATCGAAATCCTCAAAAGTATGTTCCAGGCTCAGGCAAAGACTAAGAGGTACCAAGTCTCTCAGGCTTTGTTGAGATGCAAGCTTAAGGTGGCGATCCACTAAGTCCGCATGTGATCAAGATGGTTGGTTGCGTGTAGTATCTGGAAAGGCTTGGCTACCCCATTAGTGAAGAGTTCGCTACGTACATAATTCTGAACTCTCTTCCTAGTGCGTATGGTTAGTTCATATCAAACTACCATATGCATGGTATGGATAAGAAGCTCACTGAATTACATGGGATGCTCAAGCAGGCTGAGGCGGATCTCAAGAAAGGTGCCAGTCAAGTGTTGATGGTACAAAACAAGGCTAAGTTCAAGAAGATTTCTTGTACTAAGAAGAAGAAGGCAAAGTCGGGAGGTAAGGCGGAGGACCCAGTCCAAAGCGCTTCCTCAGGGACTAAGCCATCTCCTGCAGCTGGATCCACTTGCTTCTACTGCAAGTCCGATGACCACTGGAATAGGAATTGCAGCAAGTATCTGGCTGACAAAGCCAAGAGTGGAGGTGTGACTTCCGGCCCAGGTACACTTGTTTGCAATGTTATAGACATTTATCTTGCTGATGCACCTGGTAGTTCTTGGGTACATGATACTGGATCAGTCATTCACATCTACAACTCGTTGCAGGGACTGGTAAGAACTAGGAGTGTGGCAAGAGGCGAGGTTGACATTAGAGTCGGTAACAAAGCGAGAGTCGCCGCATTGGAAGGCGGCACAATGCAACTTCATTTACCTTCTGGATTCATAATGGAGCTAAATAATTGTTATTATGTTCCAGTGCTTAGTCGAAACATCATTTCTGCCTCATGTTTGATGAGACAGGGCTATGAGTCGAATATTAAGAATAATGGTTGTTCTTTATATTTGAATGATATGTTTCACGGCTTTGCACCCGTCCGGGACGGGTTATTTATTTTGAATCTTGATAGTGAATCTGTCTATAACATAAATGTGAAAAGGTTAAAACCAAATGATCTGAATATGACTTACTTTTGGCATTGTCGGCTTGGTCATATAAGTTGGAAACGCATGAAGAATCTCCATGATGATGGACTCCTAACTTCATTCGACTTGGAGTCGTTTGAGACATGCAAATCCTACCTTCTCGGCAAGATGACCAAGACACCTTTTGCAAAGAATTGTGAAAGGGCGTCCGACTTATTGGGACTAGTACGTAGTGATGTATGTGGCCCGATGAGGACGACAGCTAGAGGTGGTTATGAGTACTTCATTACCTTCACTGATGATTTGAGTAGGTATGGATATATCTACTTGATGAAACATAAGTCGAAAGCCTTTGAAAAGTTAAAGGAATTCCAGAATGAGGTACAAAATCAACTTGGCAAGAAAATAAAGTTTCTTCGGTCGGACCGAGGAGGCGAGTACATGAGCCATGAGTTTGATGACCATCTGAAGAGTTGTGGAATAGTTCCCCAGCTCACTCCTCCAGGAACGCCGCGGAGAAATGGTGTGTCGGAAAGGAGGAATCAGACCTTGTTGGACATGGTACGATCAATGATGAGTCAGACAGATCTGCCTTTATCATTTTGGGGTTATTGTATAGAAACTGCAGCGTTCACACTAAACAAAGTACCATCAAAGTCGGTAGAGAAGACACCGCATGAGATGTGGCCTGGCAAGAAGCCAAGTTTGTCTTTTCTTAAGATTTGGGGTTGTGAAGCTTTTGTCAAGCGACTTCAGTCGGACAAGCTTACAGCTAAGTCGGATAAGTGTATTTTCGTGGGATATCCGAGGGAAACCTTGGGTTACTACTTCTACAACCAAGAAGAGGGCAAAGTGTTTATCGCTCGAAACGGTGTCTTCCTTGAGAAAGAGTTTCTTGGTCGGGGAGTCAGTGGGAGTATGGTGCATCTCAAAGAAATTCTAGAGATACCGGCTAGCAGCGAGTCGGCAAAAGCCTTAGAGGTTGAGCCGGACGTGGTACCTGAGCCGGCAACTGCACTGACACTGCGAAGATCGACCAGATTGCGAAGTGTTCGTGATGTGATGTTGTTGGACAGTGACGAGCCGGCAACTTATTCGGAGGCGATGGTGGGTTCTGATTCCGAGTCGTGGCTTAGAGCCATGAGATCCGAGTTAAAGTCCATGGATGAAAATCAAGTTTGGAACTTGGTTGATCTGCCAGACGGTGCAAGACCCGTCGAGTGCAAATGGGTCTTTAAGAAGAAAACTGATATGGATGGAAATGTTTCTATCTATAAAGCACGGCTTGTCGCGAAGGGGTTCCGACAAGTTCAAGGAGTTGACTACGATGAGACTTTCTCTCCTGTAGCGATGCTTAAATCAGTTCGGATCATGTTAGCTATAGCAGCCTATTTCGACTATGAAATATGGCAGATGGATGTCAAGACGGCTTTCCTTAATGGAAATTTAATCGAGGATGTGTATATGATACAGCCCGAGGGTTTTGTCGATCTGGCTAATGCTGACAAGGTATGCAAACTTCGGAAATCCATTTATGGGTTGAAGCAAGCATCTCAGAGTTGGAACATTCATTTTGATGAGGTAGTCAAATCGTTTGGCTTCATCAAGATTGATCATGATTCTTGTTGATACAAGAAGTTTAGTGGGAGCAAAGTGAACTTTCTGATCTTATATGTGGATGACATATTACTGATTGGAAATGATGTCCAGATGTTGCAAGAGACCAATGAGTCATTGGAAAGGAGTTTTTTGATGAAAGACTTGGGTGAGGCGACTCACATAATAGGAATCCAGATCTATAGAGATATATCAAAGCGGCTCATTGGATTGAGTCAGAGTACATATTTGGACAAAGTGTTGAAGAAGTTCAACATGGAATCGTCTAAGAAGGGGTTCTTACCGATGTCCCATGGCGTAAAATTTAGCAAGACTCAGTGTCCTTCGACAACTGATGAGTGAAGTCGGAGGAGTGCGATTCCGTATGCTTCTGCAATCGGATCCATCATGTACGCTATGATTTGTACTAGGCCAGATGTTTCCTATGCTCTTAGTGTTGTGAGCAGATAGCAAGCTGACCCTGGAGAGATCCACTGGGCAGCGGCTAAAAATATCCTCAAGTACTTGAGAAGGACTAAGGATATGTTCCTAGTTTGTGGAGGTGAGGATGAACTCAGTGTAAAGGGTTACACAGATGCGAGTTATCTCACTGACTCGGGTGATTCTCGTTCGCAATCCGGATATGTGTTTGTAATAAATGGAGGGGCTGTGAGCTGGAAGAGTTCCAAGCAAGAAACGGTGTCTACGTCTACGACAGAGGCTGAGTATATTTCTGCCTCGGAGGCGGCAAAAGAAGCCGTTTAGATGAGGAATTTCCTCATGGATCTAGGTGTGGTTTAGGGCTCGTCCAATCTGTTAGACGTGTATTGTGACAACAATGGTGCTATTGCACAAGCCAAGGAACCTAGACAACACCAGAAGAACAAACATATACTCATGCGGTACCACCTTATTCGCCAGTTCGTGGACCAAGGTGATATCAGGTTATGCAAGGTACACACGGATGCAAACATTGCAGATCCGTTGACAAAGCCACTTCCACAGTCGAAGCATGAGGCGCACTTGAGAGCAATGGGCATTAGATGCCTAGACATGTGATGTCGGAAGATTGACTCTAGTGCAAGTGGGAGACTGTTGGGAATGTGCCCTAGAGGCAATCATGTATGATGTTATTCATGTGTATTCATAAGGTTATGGTCCATGTATTAACTACTGATATGTATCATTGAATATGTGATTCGATTGTGGAACTGCATATTCATGTTGTTCATACTAATTGTCCTTGGTCATTGAGGTTGTGTCGGACACACAACTTAGACCAATGTGAAAGTCGGCAGATGACTAGGTTCCACTTGTCATGGGCATGGAGATGCTATTCCGACTTACACAGATTCGGCTAAAGAGTTTAGCGAGTCGGACTGGCCCATATTGAGATGCAAAAACAAGTCGTCATTTGCATGTCTCAATCAATGTAATTCTTAGACCTGAGGTTATTGCACAATCCGAGTTGAGGATCACCGACTTAGGTTCTGTCAAACGTTGTTCCATCAATGGGCAGTTATAAAGGCGGAGTTTGGGTCGCCTGTGAATCAAGCTGCGTGATGTGAATGACCGAGATGGGATTTTGCCCCTCCATCTGGAGAGATATTCTCTGGGCCCTCTTGGAAGATATGATTCGGAAAGCATGGCCATGCGCGTCTCGGTTAAGTGTTAACCGAGGCAACCGACTAAGAGTTAGTCGGATGAATCACTTATCTTGGATCGAGAAAGAGAGTCGGACTATTTAAGGGATGACGATCATTCGCCTATAGTCCGACAAGGTATATCGTGAGGAAAAAGGGACTCAGACGAAAGTCGCATTGGAAAGGTATGTCGTCATGACTTATTGGTACTTGGGAGTTGGCACGTTCTGCTAGGAGCCGCTACCAACTGATCGATCATGAGTGAGACTCGGAATCGTGTCTGGGTTACCATGAGCCTGTCGGGTCACACACTTAAGAGCGGGAGCAGTTTGGGTTAGACCCAAACAGGAAACCTATTTGGGTTGGACCCAAATAGAGACATGGTCTTAGTCAGCAAGTGAGACTTGCAGTGGCTAATATAGGCCTTTTAGTGAATGGGCCACAAGTGAGTGGAGCCCACTTTCACTCCCTATATAAGCTGGGGCGCAGGTGCTTAGAGCACAAGGTTAGGTCACTTCATGTGTTGGAAACCCTAGCCCCAGTCCATCACGTCGCCGCCGTACTGGACCTAGCAGTCCATCGCCGGTGCTCCTCCTCATATGTGTGGATACCGGCAGAGGTGTTGTACGTTCAACACTTCGACGATCGTGAAGAAAGAACGGACTATGGATCGTGGAACCAGAACGGATCACGAGGGCTGCACTGCATCAGGCGACGTGCTTCATCAATTCCGCAACTGCGCGTCTAGTGGTAATCCTCGTGGCCTTCTACCTGAGCTGGATCTTAGATCACCGCGTAGGGAAAAGTTTTGTTTTTCTCTGCGTGGCCCAACAGCTTCTGCCTTAGCATAGCGCCACCGCGGTCGTGCCTTGCCACTTCTCTGCGACTGCGCCACTGCTTCTACACAAGCTCTTCGTCACGGGGCCCTGCAGCTCCAAATCTTTGTTTCCCACTGTCGACTATTCTTTCGCAGATTATTTCCTTGAAGACCTTGATCTAGCCATGACTAAGGGGAGCCTTCCATTGTTGTTGAGGAGGACGATGAGGAAGAGACTCACGAGCGCGGCACCTGGGCGGGCGCGTTCGTCTGCCAGGATGACCTCGACTAGCTCTACGCGACCCGCCACATCCCCGTGGGCGTCACATGCCACCTCGCTGCCCAGGAAATTGCCCCTTCTCCAAATCCAGGCGAGTTCATCCTCTTTCTCTCTCACTTCCAACGCGGCTTTGGATTTCCCTTGACTGATTTCTTCCATGATTTTATTTCCATCTACCAACTTCAGCCTCACCACCTTCCTGCCAATGCAATCACATCTCTCTCCTCTTTCACCTCCGGCATAGAGGGATACGTCGGCCTCTCGCCTACCAAAGAACTTTGGATCAAGTTCTTTCGCCTCAAGAAAAATGTTATCATGGATCCTCATCTTGCCCCCGCCGACAAACATCTGGTCCAGTGCAGTGGAGCCTCAGTCTCTCCCCGCAAGAACTCCGCCATTCCCTAGGTTACCAGCCTTGAATCTTGCAAGGGCTGGGCCTGGACCTTCTTATACGTCCGAAACAATCCGGATGAAGACCTGATCCGGCTGCTCCCCTTCAAGTTGAGTCCTCCGGACACCTCCTTCTGGGAGAAAATCCTGAAGCGACCCACGACACTGGCGAACTAGGTTGATCGCCGGATCAGGGAGCTTGTCGGGATGCAGCTGTGCATCGAGGACGTTATGATCACTTTCGTCTGCAGTCGGGTCTCCCCCCTTCAGAAACGCTCCTAGAAGATCTGCCATTTGAGCGGCCCCCTTGACCCCAATCGGACCTCCTCTTTCGAGCTTAGCAACTCTGAGGTATTCCGCCGGGTTAAGGCCATTTTCAAGATAGAGAAGGAGTTCACCGAGGCGTGGAAGTGGGGGCTTGCACCCTTCACCCAGGACAACTTGCCTCCTAAGGTATACTCTTCTCCTGGTATTCCTTCCGAGTCTTGCAGTATATCGGACTGCATCCTAACTTGACCATTTAGTACCTTTGCTCTCAGTTGTTTCTCCAACAGACAGTTGAGGACGGCAAGGAACCGGCCCTCAAATGGATGAAGGACCGCATAGATATATACGTGGAGGAGCCTGACTCAGAGAGGTTTTTGCCTACTTCAGACGGCACCAAGCGGACCTTTGGTAAGGCCTCTTCTTTAAGGGATTGGCTGGATGATGATGACTCTGATGTTGAGGTTATGGAGGTACTTGACCCGGTGCCCATCTCTTGCGTGCTTCCGGTTACCACTAAATCTTCAGCTAACCCGGGTAGTCAGGTCCACGAGGTTCCTCCTCTTGCCACGGATGATCTGGCTCCTGCCCCTTCCCAGAAGCATCCGGCAACCTCGGTCGCAGCTTTGGAGGCGCCCTCGCCCAAGAAGAGGCAGAAGAAATCCGGGGTCAAGGGTCCGGCCAAGCCTATGGCCAAGAGCACCGTCCGAAGAGTGCCCAAGCCTCGGGAACCTCCAAACTCATATGAGTAAGTCACTTTTCTTTCCCCTATCATTTTCGGGTCTTGCCCTTTTGTCTCTGCATTTTACTCGCTTTTCTTTCTCCTTTTGACTTGTTGTTCTATGATTTTGCAGTGCTCCCAGGGTGATTCCCCAGAGTGGCCCCAGCATCTCCTCTCCAATCCGGAGCGCTCCATCTCCCCCCCCCCCCCCCCCCCCGTGACGACGATGTTCATCCGCTGAGTCCTATCCAAGAGGATTCCGCGGCAGCGCCGGATCTAAGTCCACCTTGTCCCGAGGAGGGTAATGTCGATGCGGGGGGCAGTGGAGCTATCGAGGATACGGCAATGTCGGATCTCCCCAGCTCTTTGGCTCCACCGCAACCCTCAGCCTCTGAGGTGCCAGCTTCATCGGCACTGCCCCAGACAACTTCTTCCTATGTTCCAGTTTCTCCTGTATCGTCAGCACCAGCACCAGCAGCACCCGTGGCACCAGTACCAGCACCAGCACTAGCAGCACCAATACCAGCACCAGCGGGACCAATAGCACCAGCACCAGCAACATCAGCAACACAAACATCAGCAAGAGCAGCAACCACAAAGCCCGCCTCCAAGAAGAAGCCTCCAGCCACCGACTCTAGATCAACTGTGTCTATTAAAGACATATTTCAGCCAGCCTCTCAATCACACTCCAGAGCGGCAGCCTCGGCTCTTATGTAGTGGCTGAAATCTTCCAGCAAAAGCAAGAAGGTTACCAAGACTGCCAAGGATTTATCCTCCGGCCCTTCAGCTACTGAACCTGAGAGCAGCAAACAATTGACACTTCATAGTAGCCCGACTGCTACTCAGTCCGCAAGGCGGAAGCTCATTCCAAGGGCTTGGTGACGAGTAAGTCACTTAGCAGGGAAGCTTATAGTCCAGCGCTCATCGAGTACGTCAACAACTGGAATGATGCTGAATTTATAAACCCACAGGATGATCTCCCGGAGAAGATTGGTCTGGCAGAGTTTAGCGCTCAGATGAACACCGCCACTAGGGCCATCTCCCTTACGGGCCGAATGATGGAGGTAAGCTCTTTTCTGATATGCCTTTTATATACGCAAACACTTAGAGATATACACACTAGTCCCCGAGCCTTCGGGGGAGTAATTCATTACTCGGTCGGATGCTCTTAGATAATTAGTGCAAGTCCTTAGTATTTTCAAATATCCACACACCTAGAGCCAGGTTAAGTTCCACTTGTCCCGGATCTTGTAGACCTCAAATATTCACACACCTAGAGCCGGGTTAAGTTCCACTTGGCCTGGATCTTATAGTCTTGGAATATCCACACACCTAGAGTCGGGTTAGGTTCCACGTGGCCCGGATCTTGTAGACTTTGAATATCCACACACCTTGAGTCGAGTTAAGTTCCACTTGGCCCGGATCTTATAGATTTCGAATATCCACACACCTAGAGTCGGGTTAAGTTCCACTTTGCCCGGATCTTGTAGACTTCAAATATTCACACACCTAGAGCCGGGTTAAGTTCCACTTGGCCCGGATCTTGTAGACTTCGAATTTCTTTCTTCCTATTTCTAAACTAACATTGGCTTGTTTTAGATCACCACCAACCGCCGAATTGCTGAGTTCCAGCGCCTGCTGGACTCATATAAGGTTCTTCGCGCTAGATACGGCAAGTTGCTTGTTGATCACCGAAAGAAGGGTGAATTATTTTGCTTGAGACCTTTTCATTTTTGTTCCCTCGAGTTACTTGCTATCCATACTAACTTACTATCCGGATTATGCAGCCGAGGTTGAGGCTAAGAATGTCATTATGCGGAAGAACTTGACTGAGATCCAAGGTGACTTAACTTGTTTGCTTAGCCTCTGCATGTTCTTTCCTTGACTCGGCAGATATTTATATCTCGGCTCTGTCGGGTTAACCATTATTGCAGTTATACTTCAAGATAGTGTGCCCATCCCTGACACGATGCTTCACTTTCTCAAACAAGTAGGGAAGCATCAGGCCGAGATGAAGAAAAAAGATGATGATATCACTCAGCTGCGCCTCAAGGACAACGAAATTACTCAGTTGAACACCAAAATCCAGAAGCTCAAAGATATCGATAAATCCAAGCTGGACAAGGCCGACCAAGAGTTTTCTGAGGAGAAAGAGCGCTTGAAGACTCAGATTGCCAAAGACAAAGATTTGCTTAAGGAAGCCGCCGTCAAACTTAAGTCGGTGAACACTGAGTATGAGCAGCTCCAATCGAGGAATGCCAACAAACACAATGAGCTTACTCGGATCCTCTGCCAGATTGCCTGTGAGTTCTCTTCCTCTTCCAGACATTTGTCTCTCCAGGTTAAGTGTTGTTGCTTCACTGATGCTTTCTGTTTTGTTTACAGGCAAGTTCCTAGAGAGTGAACCCCTTGCTTCTGTGGCCATAGCCAAGTCCCGCACGCAGCGGGTTACCCCAACCAACCTTGCCGCCGAGTAAGTTCCTTATGACACGGAGGACTTGTTGGTGAGCCTCGCTGCCCGTGTTGAGCTGATGAAGAATTATGGCACGGACATTATGCCAGCAGTAGTTCGGATGTTCAATGCTCTCTGGCCCAGTGATCCCACACCCAAGGGTAGTGCCGCTTTTATAGCGAAACTGATGGAGTGCGAGACTCAGCTGCACTTATGGCGGGAATCTGCAGCACGAGCCGGAGCAGATACGGTGTTGAACTTTGTTCTTTCTTGGTATGAGGAGCTGGACCTTGGGTTGCTTGAACGCTTGCGCACCAGATCCAAGTGGTCCAATGATCCGGAATGCATCTCTCAACGCAAGACCTGTGCCAATAAGCTTATCCAGTACGCCTTTTTCCATAGTTGGATTGAGGGTCCGAGCTACCTCGACGTAGTTGATGACACTCATGTTTTTGACGGTGGTGAGGACGAGGAAGATGAGGAAGAAGCTTCCGATCTTGGAGATGACACTGAAGATCCGGAGGATGAGGAGGTTAACCCCCGAAGATGAGGCAGGGATCAGTTCCCCGCCTACTAACGCTGAAGTACCTCCTCCCTCAACTGATGATCTGTCTCCAACTGCCGCTCCATGAGCTATAAACACTTAATCACATTCATCAGGTCCCCGGTATGCCGGGTGCAGTTGTATTTGTGCACAATGATTTGTTCTTCTACAATTAGTTATGCTTTGCTACTAAGTTTTTAAAGCCGGATTAACTTAGGCGAAGTCCCCGAGTTTCCTTTTCTTGTTCCTCCAATTTTATGACTCGGCTCACGTCTAACTTGATTTGGTCTTTGACTTACGAGTCTGAGGTTCTAAAAAATAACTTAACAATACTTGAAACTTTGAGATTAGCTCAAAATAATCCAATGCAAAATAGACAAAGTAAATATAGGGTTAGTCCGGATAACAAATGTCGGCTCGATTACGTTCCTTTCCTTAGTCGTTTTTCATCTGCTTTGCGATTCCAAACTTGTTCTCTTCCTTGCCATGAAGCCAATTCTTGTTGGACAACAGCAAAGTCGAAGAGTTAGGTTTTTGGTGCTTACACACTACTAATCCGGCTAAGGTATAAGAAATTTAAGCCAGCCAACATATAAAAAGGTACACACAGATAAAGCAATTTATTAAGGCAGTCCCCGAGTTTCTGCTAGGGTGCCGAAGTTTCATTGATATGCTAGGGTGCCGAAGTAACTCCGATACATTCACTTCTTTGTCAGGTTTAAAATGGACGAAGTAGACCTACGTTCCATGGATTCTTAGATTCCTCTCCGGAGCTGTCCGCCTTGTTTTTCTCCTATGATTGTGCATCAATAATATAGTAGGAATCATTGTGCAAAGCTTTTCTTATAATGAAGGTTCCTTCCCATGGGGGGATAACTTATGCATGCCAGCAGTGTGTTGCACCAGCCAAAGTACGAGATCACCTTCCCGGAAAACTCGGGGGTTTACTTTCTGGCTATGGTAGCATCGGAGATTTTGCTGATATATGGTGGATCTGGACAAGGCCAGTTCTCTCGCTTCTTCCAGCAGATCAACATCGTTTTGCTGGGCTTCACGCACTTCGGCTTCTCTGTATTGGGTGACTCTTGGTGAATCATGCTCTATGTCGGCTGGTAGTACAGCTTCTGCCCCATATACCAGAAAAAATGGCGTATAGCCCGTTGATCGATTCGTAGTTGTTCTTAAACTCCATAGTACTGCTTGTAGTTCTTCTATCAAGCACCCCACTGATCTTTGTAGTGGCTCAATGAGCCGGGGTTTTATCCTGGATGGCACTAGTCTGTTGGATCTTTCCACTTGCCCGTTCGATGTGGGGTGGGCTATAGAGGCAACATCTAGCCGGATCTTCTTCTCTCGGCAGAACATCGCAAATGCTCCTTCAGCAAATTGTGCCATTATTAGTTATGATACTATGAGGGATAGCCATATCTCAAGATTATATCTTTGAGGAATGTTACTGTTGTTGCCCCATCACATTTCCCGACTGGCTTAACTTTAATCCATTTGGTAAACTTTTCCACCATAACCAAAATGTGGGCCATACCTCCCCTTACCGGTTTGAACGGTCCCACCATATCTAGGCACCACACAGCAAATGGCCAAGTAATGGGTATGGTCTTGAGTTCCGACATTGGCATATGGGTTTTTGTGGCGTATCTTTGATAGCCATTGCATTTTCTCACCAGGTCCTCTGCTTGTTCCAGGGCACTTGGCCAATAAAATCCATGCTGGAAAGTTTTTTCCACTAATGCTCTTGAAGATGCATGATGACCGCACTCTCCTTGATGAATATCTCGAAGTATATCCAGCCCTTCGTCTGGGTCTACGCATTGCTGCAGAACACTGGTGACCCTTGTTTTGTATAACTCAGCATTGATGATAGTGTATGCCTTTGTTCTTCTCTGGATTTGCCTCGTTAATATCTCATCATCCGGCAAAGCCCCTTCCTTTAAGAATTCAAATATCGGCTTTACCCATGCAGGTATAGCTCATATGGGGAAAAGCTCCTCATCAACTTCCATCGCATCCACGGACATAACTCCAACGGGACCAAGCTGAACAGTCCCCGGGTTCTGCGCAACAGTCCCCGGGTCTGGCGAAGCAATCCCCGGGTATGCTGACGTGTTTCCCCAGTCTAATTCCAAGGGGGTAGCTTCTGATCCGGAGAGGGCCAGGATATATATTGATTCAGCTTCTGGTGATGGTGCAATAGATGGTTTTCTCAAGTGTTCCAATGCAATGTCTGGCGGAATTGGCGGTTAGGATGACTGATGACCCACAAGTATCGGGGGTGTATTGCAGTATTTTCAATAAGTAAGAGTGTCGAACCCAACGAGGAGCAGAAGGTGCTGGCTAGTGGTATGGATCAGGAATTCTCTGCAAATACTTAGCAAACGGATTTTTAGGGGTTTTTGATATAGCAAGTAAACAAAGTGCGAGTAAATAAAAGACAGTAGGAATAAATGCAGCAAGTGGCCCAATCCTTTATGCAGCAAAGGACAAGCCGGTTGTATTACTTAAGATGACCAAACATTCTCGAGGACACATGGGAAGACTGTCAAGTGCTTTCGCTTCATATAGTTAATTAATCTTCTTTAGCTTGCTAAGTGTTGTGTGGGTGAACCTGTGCTAATGTACCGCCCCATCCGAGACTAATACATACTTGTGATTATACCCCTTGCAAACATCCGCAAGTACAAGAAAGTAATTAAGGTAGAAACCTAACCACAGCTTTAAACTCTAAGACCCTTACGTCCCTTGTGCAATGGTTTCCTAACGGGGGTTTAGGTTTCTGGCACTTCGGCAACCCCTACGATTAGTAGCCAAATACACAATGCATTCCCCTAGGCCCATATAGGTGAAGTGTCATGTAGTCGACGTTCACATGACACCACTAGAATAAGTACACCACAACTTAAATAACAATCTATTGAATCTTTCTCAATGCAACTCCTCTACTAACAACAAGACTTCTCCCATGTCCTCAAGAACAAAACGAACTACTCACAAGACATCATATGGATCATGATCAGAGATGGAATAATGATGTATAAAAATCAGAACATAAACAATAATTCAATGGTTCACTCAATAGCATCAACTACAAAGAGTAATCAACACCGGGAAAGTTTCCCCTATGAACTACGTAAGATTCAACGCAATTGTTACAGCAATATGGAGATGGTGATGAGGGTGCTGATGGTGATGATGGTGGTGATGATGATGATGATGATGATGATGATCCTGATGAATTCCAGGTTGATGGTGGTGTTGATGGCGACGATCTCCCCTCTCCGGGAAGGAATTCCCCTGGCAGAAATCTGTCTGCCGGAGAGATCTTTCTCTCTCGGTGTTTTCCGCCCAGCAGAGGCGGCAGAATCTTTCTGTGGTCGCTCCCCGAGTCTTAGGGTTTCGGGAGGATGGTATACGCCAGATGGGAGAGGCTAGAGTGGGCCAGGGTGGCCACACCACCTCCTGGCGCGGCCTAGGGATGCCCGCGCCATGGGGTGGTGTGGGCCCCCTGTGGCCCATCTCCACTCCGTCTTCTGGCATCCTTAGTCTTCTGGAAAAATAGGATTTTCCATATTTTTCCCGGATTTTCTGATCTTCGCGAATTTTGCCTCCAAACAGCACATTTTCCATCAGAATCCTGACTGCAGCGGTCCATGCTCCAAAAGTCATCAGACATGCAAAAATAGATGAAATAACATAAGTATCACCTCTCAATATGAAATATATCAATGAATAATAGTGAATTAAGACATAGAATATTGATGCAAAATGGACGTATCAACTCCCCCCAAGCTTAGACTTCGCTTGACGCCAAGCGAAACTGAGCTCCATAAACATGGCCTTAGGTTTATGGAGTGAATTTTCGATAAAAGAATACGGACAAGAAGCATCACATTCATCAAATACATAGATCATAATATAAGACAACTCACTATTATATAACTCAACTTTTAATAAGTAAAGGAAACACAATAAAGATACATAAAGTGAATCATAATTGGTAATGGTAAACTTAGCTCTTGGTCGAAGAATAGTTGATAATTAGCTGGAGTTCACAAATAGCTGGTTTTTCAATGAGAGCTTTCAAAGTAGTAAACATCAAGATAAGAGCAATGTACAAAACAAGGAACATAAGAAACATGAATGAATAAGTCAACATATGAATGAATGATACACAACAACTCAAAATACTTGCTGGGATAGAAGAGAGTAGGTTTACTGACTCTAGTACAAAGTAAAAGAAAGGCCCTTCAAAGAGGGAAGCAGGGATTGCAAGTCTCATAAAGAGCTCCCAAAAATTATGATACTTACTAGCTTTCAGCTCTCATTGCCCCTATCATAGGCATCTTTAGGTGATTAAGGTTAAAGTGACACAACTAAGAGGATATGCTTGACAAGTTATAAGTTGAAATATCATGCCCCTTACTTATGAGTACCGATCCTCATGCTACTCAACTTCAGTCACGAGAAAGCTCGTGTCATTGTAAATACATGCGTATCATTGCTAACCGCCAACGGGGTACCCCTTGCACATGACACAGGAGCTATCCCATAATCAAAATGACAAGGCAAGCAGACAGTGAGCATCTCAGCGATCTTTTTATTTGCTATTTGCATAGGTTTTTATTGAGGATGCTTCATAGAATGCTCACTATAGTTATGCTGCAAGTTTCCACCATGATTAGGCATGGCTTAGGCTAGCGGCCTAGGCGTTTCTCTAACACACATATAAACTCCATGATCTTACAAGTTCCACTTTTATTTCACACCGCCAGGATCCATAAGCAAAAGAACATGATATCAACTAGGTACAAAGTACCAAATGAAGTGTTGAAAGTGGTCCCCATGATACATGGTTCGGCTAACTTCAACTCATAAAGCGCAAGCATATACGCAACAAAGAAGGACCCAATGGTTCAAGTTTATTAAATGCAAGGAAGTAAAGTGTGCCATCAAGTTTGTGAGAGCTTTAATCACTAATTTTCCAATAACAAGTTTAATTTGGGAGGTAGATAAAACAAGAATTTACTTGGAATAGCAATAATGCTACTAGGTAGGTATGGTGGACACAAATGGCAAAGGTTTTGGTTTAAAGGAGGTGGATGCACGAGAAGAATACCCTCTCAGTATAGGTTTTTGGCTAGCAAGGCTGGGTAGCAAGTATAAGAGTTGAAGGAAACAAACAAACATACAAGTGATAAAGACAAACATGCAATCTTCCTTGGAAGCACAAAAGATCTTAACTAGAGAATACTAAACTTATTAGCAAATCAAGAAAGAAAGATGATGAAATTATTTTTCTTTAAAGGTACTTTTATCTTTTCTTTCAACTCTCAAAAATAGAGTTGCTACTGACCGAGCCAGGTTTGCCAAAACCAACTAAATTAACTCAATGATCCCAAATGATACCAATACTAACAACAAGATCAATCATATAACCACGAATTGAAAACTAATATAAGCTATGCAAAAGAGTGGATGATAGAACTTCTCATTAATATTCCATATCGGCAACTCACACAAAGGGATACATATCTAACGAGAGAGGGGATACTTCCATAATGCAAACCACACTACATAATAACTCCTCTATTCATGATATGACTCTACTAATAAGGTAAAAAGATAGAAGATAGTGATGTGATACCGCGGCACTCCCCCAAGCTTGGAACAAACCAAGGGGATGCCAAACCAGATGACGAATTACTCCTTCGGTGGTGGTGGTATCCTCTCATCTTCATCCGTCTTCCAAGGTAAAGGCTTCCCATCAACAAAGGACATCGTGGTTTCCAACATCCTGAAACTTGCAGCAGCACTTATGAGTTTAAATCTAGCCTCATACTCACAGTTTTGATTTTGAACGTCATAGAACTGTGCTTGCAGTTCATTGGTTTTTTGGCGGAGTGAGAGGACTTCGTCTTTGAGTTCAGTAGTTTCCTTTTGGTGCTCGGTGATGAGTTCAGAACAAATCTTCTGGATGATATCCACTTCGCACTCCGCCATCTTCTTGTACCTAAAGACTTCTTGTTCCAATGCTTCCATCCTGTCCTCTAGACTTCCTTCACCTTTAGGGCCTTGAACCTCTTTAATCCAAACCTCCCCACCTTCGAGCAATAACTCCTTGGGATGAATCTCCAATTCTCTCATGTATGGGTTGATGATATCTTCCAAGTAATCTCCCTTAACTGATCCAGTGGAAGACATTGAGGCTACAAATCTGAGATTTTACCTGGCAGAAACAGATCGAAACAAAAACACGACGAAAACACGATATACGGACCTTGGGGGATCCGGGGGGTTATATATTACGAAGTTTCATATCAAAAGGGAGGTACTAGGTGAAAACGAGTCGGAGGCGGAGTCCGGGGTGGACTCACCACCTGGTGGCGCGGCCAGGGGAGGGCCCGCGCCACAGGGTGGTGTGAGCCACCCTGGCTCCGTTTCCGTCCCTTTTTCGCTTCGTAACTTCCCTTATTGACTGAAAACTGCAAAATATAGTTGGATTGTATTTTCGCGGAACTTTTCTTACCTGAACGGTTACCTAGTTGGAAACGGACTCTGCATCTCTCTGAATTTGGTATTTAGTGGATCCTTCCGGAGTCACCACTTGAATCATCAATATCCTCATCTGCATACACTTATTATTTGAGTCATAAAACCTTTCTTTTCCTTATTACACCATTATCTCCACTTCCTGGAAATTTCTTTCACACAAAACTTCACACAGTTCTCATTAGCAACAATAGTATAAGTGAAGTGATAAAACCTTTTGACTCCAACTTCAACTGAAAACCATCAAAACATAAGCTACTATAGCAACTCCTTCCGAAAACCCAAAAATAATTTAAAAAGGAAATCGAATAAAGAAGCAAATGCAAGAGTGGCAAAATCTGTCAAAATAGACCAGCAGGTAAAGATCAATTTTTTCGAAAATCTTCTGTTGCTCAAATCAAAAAGTGAAAAACTAACGAAAGTTAAATAACAACCTGGATCAGAAGAACAAACAATTATAGCTCAATCTGACAGACAGAGGTCTCTCACGAATTTTTACGTGAAGCACAAAAATCTGTTTCGGGACAGCAACTTCCCCAAATCTTACTTCTCTCTCATTAGAGGTTGATCTTGACACAAAAACCAAACAAAACGGATAAGGAGCAGTTATTACCGAAGTAATAACTTCCAAGACTCAAACAAACAAAAACAAACTAAAAGCAAAAACAAATTGGGTTGTCTCCCATAAAGCTATTTCTTTATAGCCATTAAGATGGGCATGATAATTTTGAAGAAGCTCTCATAGGGATATGGATTGAAGTGAAAGAGAGCATTAAGAAGCAAAAACACAGACACATTTAAGTCTCACCCACTTCCTATGCAAGGGGATTTTGTAAACAAACAAGTTGTTGAAACCAGAGGCAACTAGATTAACAAGGCAAAAGAAGTGCAACATAAAAACTTTGAGCATAAAACGAGGAAACTTGATATTATTGAGATACATAAGAACACTTTTCCCTCTCTCATAGTAGCTTTCAGTATCATGCATAAACTTAACAATATAGCTATCACAAGGACCATCATAGCAATGATCACTTATTCTAACAGAAAACACCGGAATACTAGCTCTCATAACACTACTTTGTGAAACAATAATAGAGGTATCCTTATAAAGGATAGGGTGTCCCTCTTTTTCATATTTAGTAACAAAGTCTTTCACATTTGCTATTATAGGTTCATCAACCATTTGTTTATCAGGTTCAACAGCTTTATTCATACTTTCATTAACCATACTAGCTATCATAGAATGTTCCTTCATCTTAACTGGGAAATGAATTTTCTCAATATAAGGTTTAGGTAAAACATGATTAGCAGTATAAACTTCAGTATTTCTTGCAGGAACACTCTTAGAAATATCTTTATAAGGTTCATGATACTTATTCCACTTCTTTTTAGGCACTTCAATGTAGGAAGCAAAAGCCTTAAAATAAGAAGCAATAGCTTGAGAGTCTAGACCATAAGCATTTTTAATATTTTGAAAGTCATCAGTTCCCATAAAAGATTCAATGCATTCATAATCATAATTTATACCTGACTTTCTACCTTTGTCATTCTCCCAAGCTTCAGCATTGTCTTGAATACGGTCCAGAAGATCCCATTTAGCTTCTTCTTCCATGCGAGTGAATGGTCTAGCACAAGAAGCGTCTAATAAATCCTTGTCATGTAGAGGGAGCCTTGCATAAAAGTTGTTGATAATAATATTGTTGGGCAGCTCATGAATGGGACATTGGAGCATTAGTAACTTCAATCTCCCCCAAGCTTGAGCTGTACTCTCTCCATCAAGCGGCCAAAAGTTGTATACTTGATTCCGATCATTATGAATCTCACTAGGAGGATAAAATTTTGAATAAAAGAGAGGCACTATTTCCTCCCATTCCAGAGCTTGACCATTCTTTAGCAGCTTATACCATTCCTTAGCTCTTCCTTTTAGCGACAATGAGAATAACTTCTTAACTTGATCTGTAGTAATACCTGCACACTTGAACAACCCGCATAATTCGTGTATAAAGAGTAAATGATCACCGGGATGGACAGTTCCATCCCCAACATAGTAGTTATCCATAACACGATCAATAATTCTTGTAGGTATTTTGAAAACATCATTCTCAGCAGGTGGTGGCTTATCTACTACCTTATCAGTGGTAGTAGCATTACCAAATAAGAAACTCAACGAATTATCCATAACAAAAATAAAGCAACTAACAGAAGTAAACAATACTCACAGTAGAAGTTTCCTTTACCAGTTCCACTCTCCAATAGCGCTACACTCCCCGGCAACGGCACCAGAAAATAGTCTTGATGACCCACAAGTAAAGGGGGTGTATCGCAGTATTTTCGATAAGTAAGAGTGTCGAACCCAACGAGGAGCAGAAGGTGCTGGCTAGTGGTATGGATCAGGAATTCTCTGCAAATACTTAGCAAACAGATTTTAGGGGTTTTTGATATCGCAAGTAAACAAAGTACGAGTAAATAAAAGACAGTGGGAATAAATGCAGCAAGTGGCCCAATCCTTTATGCAGCAAAGGACAAGCCGGTTGTATTACTTAAGATGACCAAACGCTCTCGAGGACACATGGGAAGACTGTCAAGTGCTTTCGCTTCATATAGTTGATTTATCTTCTTTAGCTTGCTAAGTGTTGTGTGGGTGAACCTGTGCTAATGTACCGCCCCATCCAAGACTAATACATACTTGTGATTATACCCCTTGCAAACATCCATAAGTACAAGAAAGTAATTAAGGTAGAAACTTAACCACAGCTTTAAACTCTAGGACCCTTACGTCCCTTGTTCAATGGTTTCCTAACGGGGGTTTAGGTTTCTGTCACTCCGGCAACCCCTACGATTAGTAGCCAAATACACAATGCATTCCCCTAGGCCCATATAGGTGAAGTGTCATGTAGTCGACATTCACATGACAACACTAGAAGAAGTACACCACAACTTAAATAACAATCTATTGAATCTTTCTCAACGCAACTCCACTACTAACAACAAGACTTTTCCCATGTCCTCAAGAACAAAACGAACTACTCACAAGACATCATATGGATCATGATCAGAGATGGAATAATGATGTATAACAATCTGAACATAAACAATAATTCAATGGTTCACTCAATAGCATCAACTACAAAGAGTAATCAACACCGGAAAAGTTTCCCCTATGAACTATGCAAGATTCAACGGAATTGTTACAGCAATATGGAGATGGTGATGAGGGTGCTGATGGTGATGATGGTGGTGATGATGATGATGATGATCCCGATGAAGTCCAGCTTGATGGTGGTGTTGATGGCGACGATCTCCCCTCTCCGGGAAGGAATTCCCCTGGCAGAAATCTGTCTGCCGGAGAGATCTTTCTCTCTCGGTGTTTTCCGCCCCGCAGAGGTGGCAGAATCTTTCTGTGGTCGCTCCCCGAGTCTTAGGGTTTCGGGAGGATGATATACGCAAGAGGGGAGAGGCTGGGGTGGGCCAGGGTGGCCACACCACCTCCTGGCGCGGTCTAGGGCTACCCGCGCCATGGGGTGGTGTGGGCCCCCTATGGCCCATCTCCACTCCGTCTTCTGGCATCCTTAGTCTTCTGGAAAAATAGGATTTTCCGTATATTTTCCCGGATTTTCTGCTCTTTGCAAATTTTGCCTCCAAACAGCACATTTTCCATCAGAATCCTGACTGCAGCGGTCCATGCTCCAAAAGTCATCAACCATGCAAAAATAGATGAAATAACATAAGTATCACCTCTCAATATGAAATATATCAATGAATAATAGTGAATTAAGACATAGAATAGTGATGCAAAATGGACGTATCAATGACCCAACCTTGGATAATACATCAGCTGCCTCATTTTCAATCTGAGGTACGTGATATAATTCGCCCCCCTTGAAGAAACCACTTATCTTCTGGACATAAAATCTGTAGAGTGTCATGTTTGCATCCAGAGCATCCCAGTTGCCAGACACTTGTTGTACCACCAAATCCGAATCTCCAAAACACAGTATCCGACGTATGCCTACCTCCTTTGCTACTTTGAGTCCATGCACAAGTGCTTCATATTCAACACATTGTTTGATGCGCTAAAATGTATCTACAGGAAGTATCTCAACTAGTCCTTCTTGGGCGACGTAAGCACTACACCGGTCTCCAGTCCCTCCTTTAGCTTTGACCCATCAAAGTGCATGCGCCAGTAATTTGAGTCCGGCAGAGGTGGCTCATACTGCATCTCAGCCCAATCCACAAAGAAATATGCCACAACTTGTGATTTGATCACATCCCTTCTATCAAACTTCGGTGCATATGGGGCTAACTCAATTGCCCATTTTGCAATTCTACCGCTAGCATCTTTGTTACTCATAATCTCGGATATGGGTGCTTCACACACCACTTTGATGGGGTGTTCCTCGAAGTAATGTTTGAGTTTCTTAGCCGCCATGTATACGCCATAGGCCATCTTCTAGTAGTGAGGGTAATTCTGTTTTGAAGCCAACAATACCTTGCTCAGGTAATACATCGGCCTTTGCACCGACTTTCCTTCCTCGTCTCGTTCCACCACTATCACTGCACTTACGACTCGATTGGTCGCGGCTATATAGAGCAGCATTGGCTCTTTAGGTAGTGGAGCGGCTAATATTGGTGCAGAGGATAACATCTTTTTTAACTCTTGGAACGCGCTATTAGCTTGCGGTGTCCATGTAAACTTGTCTGCCTTTTTCATTAACTGGTAAAGGGGTAATGCCTTCTCTCCCAGCCGACTTACAAACCGGCTTAACGATGTTAGGCAACCAGTGAAATTCTGCACATTGTTAAGGCACTTCATTAGTTCCATTCTCTCTATGGCTCGTATTTTGGTGGGATCGGTTTCAATACCCCGGTTGGATACCAGGAACTGAGTAATTTCCCTGCCGACACACCAAAGGTACATTTTTACGGGTTAAGCTTTATCCGGAACCTTCTTAGATTCGCTAATGTTTGCCGGATACCCTCAAGGAGCGTTTTGTTTTCCTTGGTTTTTATCACCACATCATCCACATAAACTTGTACATTATGACCTATTTGGTCATGTAGACATTTTTGCATGCATCATTGGTACATTGCTCCTGCATTACGTAATCTGAACGGCATAGTGCGATAGCAATAAGCCCCATATGGGGTGATAAACGCAGTATTTATTTGATCATCCGAATTCAGGGGTATCTGGTGGAAACCAGAATATGCATCTATAAATGACAAAAACTCACACCCAATAGTTGAATCTATGACCTGATCTATCCTTGGCAGTGGAAATGGGTCTTTTGGACATGCCTTATTCAGGTTCGTGTAATCGATACATATGCTCCATACCACTGCCACATTTGGATCATCCTTCTTTTTCTGCACGAGTACCAGATTAGAGAGCCATTCCGGGTAAAGTACTTCCATGATGAATCTGACTGCGACGAGACGAGCTATCTCATATCCAATGGCATTTGTCCTGTGTTTGATGAAGCGGAGGAGAGGTTGCTTCACCGGCTTTGCCCCCGGCCTTACATTCAAAGAGTGCTCGGCCAACTCCCTCGGCACACCTTGCAGGTCCTGTGTGGACCAAGCAACGATATCTCGATTCTCATGGAGGAAGTTGACAAGCTTGCTTTCCTATTTGTCACTTAACCAATAGTTACGGTGCGCTCCGGAAATTGATCATCAATGGGCACTTTCTTTGTATCTTTCGTTGCTTGGAATGAGACACTCCCATGCGGATTACTTAGAGCCGGCATATGCTGCTGCGCAGACTAAGCCAGTGCAGCCACCTCCAGAATTTTCCTCTTCTCTTGAGCGATCACGAGTGGCTCGGCCAAGTTAGATCCGGCGGAAGCACATTCGATAGAACGCCTGAAGTCCCTGGCTATGGTAATCACCCCCTTGGTCCGGGTAGTTTCATCTTCAGGTAACCGATGTGAGTACTTGCCATAAATTTGCTCAGAGCAGGCATGTCGAGTAACGGGTGGTATGCGCTCTCCAAGTTTACCACTTCAAACTCCAAGTTCTCAGTTCGGCAATTATCCCTGGTGCCGAATAACACATCAATCCGGACTTTACCAATTGGCTCAAAGGATATGCCTAGAACAATGCTATGGAAGGTGGTCCTTGTTCCCTGGAGCATATTCTCTGATATCCCCAACTTGTGCATGGTATCCTTGTACATGATGTTAATGCTACCACCATTGTCTATCAGCACCTTGGAGAACCTCACATTGATATTTGGCCTAATGAACGTCGGATCTAGCACTTAGCGCATAGGTCCTTGGACTTGGCATGAGATTTGGGTGGTCCCTGATGCTCTAAGTGATCTCCTGATCCGACCAAGGCATATACCTCACTACAGCTGACATTAATGCATTTACCTCCATATGTCGGTGCTGCAAAATCTTTCTGTCAGTTTCTTCTGTGGTAAACACACAGTAGCTTTGGTGATGCTCCCTGCACTCATTTCTCCCCTCATTGCCGTGATACCCTTGGTCTTCTTGCTTCTGGTTACTCTACTACTAGGAAACAGCCTATAGATAGACAAGATATTCAGTGGCGCATATGTGAAACCATGCACCACAGATAAATATCAGTGGCGCACTAGAAAATATGCGCCACAGAAACCGGGAAGTTCTATGGCGCATTCTCTACAATATGCACCACAGAATATTGGTGGGACCCGCCAGCTGGGGTGGGTTGATCCAAGTTCTGTGGCGCATAATAAAATATGCACCACAGAAGTTGCCTCTTCTGTGGCGCATATCTCGCTATGCGCCACAGAACTTGGAGGGGGGCCCACCACGGAATCTAATTCACCCAAGATCTGTGGCGCATTTTCTGATATGCGCCACAGATGTGTTTCACTTCTGTGGCGCATATCCCCACATGCGCCACAGGACATGGAGGAGGGCCCCACACAGGGAATCTAATTCACCCACTTCTGTGGCATATGGACTTATGTGCCACAGAAGATTCAGCATATGTGGCGCATTTTCTCCATATGCGCCACAGATGAGGGCGTCCAGATCCATGTTAAAAAGGTGACAAAAGCTAGCTCTTATCTATCCACCACCACCCATTTCACATATCTTCCTTTCTACCTCCTCCCAACTCGTCTTTCTCCTCCCTCACATCCCATTTTCCCCATAGTTTCTCCATTTTCTTTTAACTAAACCTATTTTAATCCATAGATTGGTAAGTGGAAGCTTCCCTCCAACTTCTAGAGCTAAAAGTTCCTTACTTTTCTCTCTCACATCTCTGTTTGTTTACGAATTTCCTCTCCACCAACTTGTAGATCTATTTGTCCACACTCTCTCATCGTGCGGTCTCGTCTCGCTATTATTGTGTCTACTAGGTGAGTATTTGGCCATGAACATGTAGGTGAAGCTTGTCACGTGGGTGGTGTGTGTGTGCGATCCATGGAGAGACGATGCTTGTGTGGTGCATGAATGTTTGCAATGGGAGGAAGTTTTTTGTTCTTGCTTGTTGTTGTCCCGGCCGGTGTGGTTGCATGGATGTTTGCCAAAATGTTGATTCATTTCCATTTTTTCAAATTTTTGCACTACCCATATGTCCTAATTTTAGGAAAGGTCATGCCGAATTTTTTCCGGCTAGCATTCATGCATGTGTGTGTTCATATGGTGTAGTTCTCACCTATACTCTCTGTTTTGACCGCTCAGGCAACCATGGTCCTCACGATGAGCGAAGGTCGAATTGCTAGGTACAAGAAAGGCGCGAAGGAGGACATGATTCTGAACAACAAGACCATGATAAGATGTCCATGTCGAACATGCAAACTGCATCGCTGGATCGACCCTAAATCTGGACAATTGGAGGGTCACCTGCTCAGGCGCGGTTTCATGCGCGACCTCAATGTGGCGCCGGTAGGACATGGTGGTGGTCATGAAGACGTGGGCGGGCGAGAAGATGAAGAGTCTACCGGGCATGATCATCGTGATGAAGGAGATGCCAGCGGGCATGATCATCATGACGAAGGAGATGCCGGTGGGCATGATCAGCATGGAGAAGGAGATGGCAATGGGCATGATCATCATGAAGAAGGAGAAGACGCGATCACACAGACGCTGCTAACTTCGGTCTTACAGGACCCTCAGGTTCAAGAACTGCTCCTCAAGGAGATGAGCAATGACAAAGCTGCAGCCAGAGATAAAGCCAAGCTGGCCCAAATGGAGGTAGACGGGATGACTCCATTGTATCCTGGGTGTCGCCCCGAGGATACACGTTTGAGTGTAACACTCAAGGCTCTGGAGATGAAGGCCGAACACAAATGGACCGATGTGAGCTTCAACGCGAACATGGAATACTGGCATGACCGACTTCCTAAGGGGAACACATTGCCAACAAGTATCGAGGAGGCCAAGAAAATCATGTTCCCTCTCGACCTACCACACATTAAATACCACGCATGCATCAATGATTGCGCACTTTATCGGAACGAGTATGCGGATAGAACCACATGTCTGGTGTGTGGCCAAGGATGATACAAGAGAGGGAACAAGAAAGTTCCTCGAAAAGTCGTATGGTACTTTCCTATCACCCCCGTCTGCAGCGATATTTCTTAGATCCTAAGAAGCAAAGCTCATGCAATGGCACGCGGAAAGAGAGAAACCCGAAGATGATCCACAAAAGGGCAAGATCCTGACACACCCTTCAGACGCTAGCCAGTGGAATGCATTAGACATCGAGTTCGAAGAGTTCGGTGGTGATGCAG
Organism: Avena eriantha; assembly: GCA_910589775.1. Classification (NCBI taxonomy): domain Eukaryota; kingdom Viridiplantae; phylum Streptophyta; class Magnoliopsida; order Poales; family Poaceae; genus Avena; species Avena eriantha. The sequence goes on along the minus strand of OU342740.1, from coordinate 138,410,092 downwards.
GGAACGTCAGGCTGGGTATGAGCACCGATGGACTCAATCCTTTTGGAAACCAGAGTAGAACGCATAGCACCTGGCCCGTGTTTGTATGGCCGTACAACCTCCCCCCGTGGCTATGCACAAAGCAAAGGTATGTACACATGAGCATTCTTATTCAGGGTCGAAACAACCAGGTATCGATATGCATGGTTACCGAGAGTCTGCTTGGCACTCTACTTAACATGCCGGAGAGGACTCTACTGAGGGTCAGGTTGGCTCAGGTGTTGCCAGGGTGCGATGACATGGACCCCCTTTTCAACCTCAGGGAGCTGACGAACACAAGACCCTTGGAGAATGCTACAACTGGCCCTTGACATGGACGAAGACCCAGATTCGGCTTCCGAGGGGAGCACCGGCACCACCTCTCGACCGATCGCCCGGCCACCATCTCGGAAGCCAGTAGCCACCGTCGTCGTCGCCACCACCAGCCGTCACCATCAACTCTTGGCAGCGTGTGCACCGCCACATGCCAAAGACGTTGTGCCGCAACCATCGTCGCCCCCGTTACCACCACCACATGATGGCACCCATGAAGATGATGATGAATTGGTCAACGTTGATGACTTCATCACACCGGCGCCGCCAAAGGATTGTATATGCCTTCTATGGATGAAGAACCCTACACAGCTCGCGATGACCATCAAGCTGGTCGGCCCAATACATGCACGGAACGCCTGGTCTTCCATGGTCTTTCTCAAGAGACGCCTCCGGCCCCCGATCCACCACAAGAGAAATCGGGATTGGTTTTCAACCCCAACACACTCTGAAAGGCGGCTGATGAGCAGATGGTAGTGGCTGACACTATTGTGAAGAAGAAGCACTACAGGAAGAGAGGTAATAATAATAATAAGAAGGGTGCGAGCCAGCCACTTCCGAAGAGGATCCGGGGTCAGGACATCGTCGTCGTACCATCCACACAATATGGCATGCCCTGAGTGCATGTAGCTGGTGATCCGATATTGACTCTGGATATGATCCACATTGCGGTTGGAGCCATGTTAACTTTGCACGAGGGTGTGAAGACACTAGAGGGCCTCCTTCTTAAAGACGAAGATCCAAATTACCCGGTTTTCACGGCCAAGGTGCCATTAGACGTGGGCTTCATTGATGAACCCCCCATGGATATATTCTTCATAGCGTTCGAGGACATATTCAAGCTGTTTCTCATGAAACGGCTGGACTATAACTTGGTCCGCCTATACGCGCTCAATCTGGCGATCAAGATCAAGAGAGAGTACCCCGGAAATCGCGATAGTGGATCCCTACTACATGCGGGACAGCCAGTTGGTTGAAGGATTAGAGACACTGACCAAGGCGACGATGTACCTCGAGAAGTTCATGGTGGACAACAAGAGGAAGGGCACACTTCTTTTACATTTATTTCTTGAGTAAGTACACACACTCGCTCATCGCCAACGTAACTTATGCATTTCTTATAGATTTCTTCCTTTGCTCTTTTTCCAACATTCCATTCCAATTGTGTTACGCGGAGACAAATACTGCACACTCATCGTCCTTGCCCCGAGGTATTCGCTAGCCACGTATTTCGACTCGGGGAGTTTGACATAGAAGAAAGACTACACCAGAATAAGGGGTGTTCTCAATGAGGCTCTCGAGGGCTACACCAAGAAGGGATAAACCTTCGTAGATAAGGGGGAATGTATCAAGGATGGCAAACACGTGTTCAAGCACGTCCTCAAGTTCCCCTACGTCAAGCAATCGACTACTGGTGCCAAGGAGGCCTTCTACGTCCTCCATCACCTTAAAGGCTATGTTCGGGATTGCCAGAACCTAACGTTGCCATCTAGTCTCCGAGGATGGGACGAAACTTTGGCGCGAGTCGACGATGCTGATATTAGAGAATACTTCCATCACATTCAGATGAAGTTGTCGCAAATCATCATTGAAGATGTCAATACAAGGGGGTGCCGTACAACAAGCCAGAGGGTTGAGTAAGAGGGAGATCAAAGAACGCCTCCGTAAGCAGGGTGACACAAGGACGTGGATGACGAAAGAGGGTTATCTACCATTCCCGAAGCAAAGCGAGAAGAGGAAGTCTTCATCATGATCGATGTGTGCTTCTAGCATGATCCAGTGTGTGTATATTCTTGATGGACGCTTGCTATATTAGTGTGTGTGTCATAAACTTTACTATCTCGTGGTTGAAATGGTCATTGTTGTTATACTTAAACTACCTTGTGGTCGTGTTGTCGTTGAACTTATTTCTTCTATGATGATCTATCTTTTAGGTTTATGGATCCTTTGTTTTATATTCTGTGAACATATATATATGGATGTGAACCCTTTATTAATTCTTTTCGTTATATTTTTACTAATTAATATGCCTTGTCGTCTATAGAGATGGCGACGAGGTGGTATGTGGTGTACATGGGTAGGGTTCCAGGAGTCTACGAGGAGTGGGAGGATTGTCACAAACAAGTGAACAAGTTTAGCGGCAAAATGTCAAAGGATACGCGACTAGAGAGGAGGCGATAGCCAAGTGGAGGAACCACTTGTGGAAGAAGAACCAGATGAATATATTGGTCGGGCTAATGCTCTTGCTCACCATTATCACAGTTGTATTCTATTTGATCCTAGTGTAGGCGGCGGTGGCCACTTCATATGTGTAATGTGAGATCATATGAACTTTGTATTCGGCGCTTGTGTAAAAATTCGGCACTTGACACTATATATGTATCTCGATCGGGCTCTAAGTGTGATGACATTATACTTGTGTTTGTATTATATGTCGGTTTTCATCTACTACATGTGCAATGTACTGTTTATACTGATCTGGATAAATACTATATAAATCCTGTATAAATACCTGATTATACAGCAGGAATGTATTTTATTGAATACATGTGATATACTCAGTGGCGCATATAGAAACGGTGTCTGTGGCGCATATAGACTCTATGGCGCATTGGACTGTATGCGCCACTGATATCTGCTTCCTGTGGCGCATATGCAGGATTGCGCCATAGAAGTCTGAGACTTCTGTGACGCATTCCTATATGCGCCACAGGAAGCAGATATCAGTGGCAGGGTAACAGTGGCGACAGGGATATGCGCCATAGAAGATGGAATCCCATGCGCCACAGAAGAGTTGTTTCCTAGTAGTGCTCACTTGATGCACAACATCCCTCCTTTCCCGATTCTCATACCTCGGTGGATGTGGAGGGAACATCAGCTACTGTCCATTTCCCCCAGTGAGCAGTTGCTGTCGAGGTGCTTCATTTTGAGGTCCATCATGCCGAGGTGCATCGTGCCAAGGTGCCTGAGCATTCCCCGAACTACCTTGCTCCAACTTCCTCATCCATTCACATTTCTGGGTCGTATGGTTCGCCAGACTATTTGGACTTGGCGTATGGAACTTGCATGGTTGATCCAACATAGACTCGAATGTGTATCTTGGATGGTCCTTTCTTTCCTTCTACTATTTCTTTTGTTCAGGGGTGCAAGGCTTCTACCTCACTCTTTTGTTGCCATTGTTGCCCTCCAGTTTTCTGGCACTGGCTTGCGCCGACATTGGGCTGATCCCGGTCCACAGTGGCCACTTGCTGTGAGCTGTAGCGGTAATCCGGACGATCATCTCTTCTTTTACCTCGGAAATCATTCCTCCTGGATGATCCGGAACCATCTCTGTTGTAATATTCCTCGCTCAATTCGCTTGACATTAACCAGGGTTGCGTTGGGTCTCCCAAGGCATATGAATCCCCAATCCGGATCATCTCAGCTAAGGTCGTAGGCATATATTGCTGCAACCTTTGCCACAACATGCTCCCATACCTACAACCTTGGGAGAACCACGCTATAGCTTGTGATTCAATTACCCCTTCGCATGAGTTGCGCACATTGCACCACCGAGTCAGAAACTCTCGATCCGGCTCATTTGGCCTTTGCCTGCATAACGCCAAAGTTTGTGGCCTATTTGGCCTCTTGTAGGCGCTTGAGAAGTTGCTGACGAATAGCTCCTCAAAATCCCTCGAACAATTGGTACCCCCTGGTGGTAAGTTGTTTAGCCAAACCCTTGTTGGTCCTTCTAGCATCTGGGGCACATATCTCGCTGCCCATCTCAAATTACCTGTTGCAATTTTAACCGCTATCGGGTAGTCAATGAGCCAATCATCCGGCTTTATGCTTCCATCATATGTCTTTGTTCCTCTGGCCAACTGAAAATTCGGCACATGTGGTTCTCTCATGATCCGAGGTCCAAACCATGCTGGACCTGGAGGACCTTGTACTTTGATCATCTCTGACCTATAAATCCGGTCTAGCTTTAGCCTTGCGTCATCCAGCTGCAGGTTCCTGTTTTCCAATCTTGATCCAATCACATGGTGCTTTGGTCTTGGGAATCCGGCGTCTTCCATTGCCGAATAACCATCATTGTATTTGTCCTAATCCAGACGAGCGTTTTGCAGCTACATTGCTTGGCCTGCAGCTCTCTCCTACCGAGGTGCGTATTGATGTTGATGTTGCCGAGGCGCATTTTTCCATGTCTCCACTGGATTACGTTGTCCAGCATTGTGGTTGACAACATTCCTCTGACCGGCATTGCCTTGGTCGTGGTTACCTCGGCTAGCTTCACCTCGGCTAGTACTATGGCGATCATCATCGACTTGCACTACTTTTCCTTTCCCTGCCTTTATCGGGTCATACGGAACCATCTATTTATCGCATCTCCCCGAGGTTACCACTTCCTCTCTCCTTGGACCATGGACCAGGGATAACATGGCTCTAGCAGATTTTGCCGGGTTATTCCTCGCTGAATGAACCACATGTGATGCTCCGGGCTGTGCCGTGTTTGCCTTGTTTATTTCCTTATTCTGCTGACATGCTACCCTCAACAGGTGGTTAAATCTTTCTTGTTGCCTCTCTCGTGCTTCTCCGGTTAAGCCTTCTAACTCGAAGGCAGCTGCAATGGCAGCCCTAAGGGTCTTAGCCGGGTACTGTATCTCTCCAGTCCGGCAGTTACTATCGTATATGTCTGACCCGGCCTAGGCACATACTCCCTATCAATCTCAGTATTCATGTTTCTACCTCGGATTTTTATTCCATCTATGCGGTTTGCCTTTGCATACTCCCGCAGAGTGATGTTTAGTGACTGTTGTAACTCAGCTACTTTTTTCGCACCAGCTAGCATCTTTCGTCTAGTTTCCTATAACTCAGCCTGTGCTTAAGTCGGATCTACTACTGGTGCAATGGGTGTTGCCAAGCTATCTGTTGCCTACTGCAGTACATTCTCTGGCCTCTCTAGCGGAGGAAACCTAGACCTTGCCTACTTTGGCGTTGCCTCCGGCTCTAGCACCGGATCCTTGCTTGCTCCTGCGTCTGGCGGTGTCATCATTACCTCAACGCAGCTTGCGGGGCAAGTGATGCGCATGCCGCGAGCCATGATGAGAGGTGGTTCACCTCCCTCGACGACGTGCCGCGGGTGTACGCATTACTCATCGATGCCGACGTAGATCTTGTGCGCGCCAAGCTTGATGAAGAGGCCGTTGCGGGGAGGAGGGTTCCTCTCAAAGTTCCCTGCGTTGTGGCTGACATAGTCCAACACTCCAAAGCACTGAACTAGCCCAGAGACGACATGCTCACCGGTGCCAAAGATGTTGCCCGTCCGGATTTTTACCCCTGCTAGCGCCGCTAGCCCCACGGTGGGCGCCAACTGTCGTGGTGGTGGCACGAAAGATGCCATGGATAGGCTAAAGATGGGGCCAATGTGCACTAGAGGAATCTAGGGAGGGATAGTGTGGTGATTCCACACACAGATGCTTGTATTTTCACTCTATCAATGGTGGTTTACAAGGGCTCCTCGAGCTGTTCGTGAGAAGGAGACTAGTTCTCTTACCCCCCCCCCCCCCCAACTACAGGGCTCTAGAGTTCTCCCTAGATAGAATGATTCCTCCTCTTACATGGAGGCCCTAGTGCTCCCTATATAGGGGAACCCAAGTTACAAAGTTAGGGCATACATGGAGGCATATTCCCCGAATTTCAACACCCGGATTTTTAATCCCAGATGCCTGTTATGCCATATATCGCAATCCCAGGATTACTATTTTTGTGAGACATAACAAATTGGATATCACAGTACATCATCCATTACAAACCATAATTAGGTTTTACACAAATAAAGGATCTCATGATCCAGTCTTAATACAAACAAGTAGCGGAATAATAAGCGTAGCGGTGGGATCCATCTTCAGCATCACAAGCAATGCTGATGATGGGAGATGATCCTAGTTGTCATAGCCATCCTGCGGTCCTTCTTCCGGATAGTCCTCATAGTTTGGCCACGGGAATAGCCAGGGACAAAGCCATGAGTACTATTTAAGTACTCACAAACTATCACTAACAAGTACGGTAGTTCTAGTAGGAATGCTAAACCCTAAGTTTATTTGCAAAAGCTAATTTGCAACCTAAGCTCAGTTCAGAAGTAAAGAAAGCTAATTTAATGGTCTAAATCACTTAAGTTGGGAACTTAGTTTTCATAGTCACAACCCTATTGTGGTCAATTCAAAGTCATCATTCATTTCATAAGTCATTTTGAAAACATCTGAGGACGGAACAGTATGGCCACTCCAATTGTCCATGACCGAACACAGCTATTCGAATAGTTTGACACTCTGCAGAGGTGGTACACTTTCACCACAAAATTCGATACATCCGTTAGGGATAACCCTGAATTAATCATACTTAGTATGCGGTAAATCAATCATAACCTTTCAATTACACACCCTAGTAGAGGCACCTCCCCTATGAGCTTGGCCTCCCAGCCATGGCTATCTTCCATCATGGGCACTGCATAGGTGGACATCATCAAGAGGTAGCCTCATCTCAAACCTCTTCCGTGAGGGAACCCATACTAATGCATATAAACATCCGGCTAAGCCTTACCCAATTTAGGTATTATGGTTGTACAGTAAAATTGGAATGGTATCGCATCCGGACCCAACCATCAGTTTTTATAAAGGGCTAAGGCTCATGCCTCAACATTTTCATCATCATAAACCATTTGTGTTTCTCAACACATGTCAAAACATCTCAATAGAATGACTCATCATTCCAAGGTTTTCATAATCATTTTCACCAAGTATTCCCATCTAAAGTGATCAAGTTTTATGCTTAGCACTAGCCACTAAGGTTAAGAGTGTTCACTAATGAGGGATGCTAATCTTCAATCTCATGCCATAGAATGACATCTAAGTATAACTAGATAGGCCAAGTTTTATACTCTTTATGCTATCTATAAGAAAAGTAAAGAACTTTGGTAAAGAAAGAAAGTAAAGCTTGCAAGTAAAACTTGGGATGGGTATAAATTAAAATTATAACCAAAGCATGCTTAAGGACACTTGCTTAGGTTAACTTGCATCTAGTGGTGGCTTGCAAGTAGTAGCTTGCCAATAACAGCTTACCTTGGTTGGTGTAGTGATTGAAATTCTCCTCGTCTTCTTCGGGATAGAACTCCTCCTCCTCGTAGACTTGGTCGGTGTTATCGTCTATAAAGGAATATGGGATACACAATCGCCAAACAATACTTAAGTAAATCTATTTAGTACACTAAGGCACATACTTGATGATCTAGCATGATCACAATCATCACATGAGTTAAAGAACTAGTTTCATTATTTTATTTGAGAAAAGTAATTTCTACTCATTGAATTTAATTAAGATTTAATATTCTCGAATTAGAATATGGGATCATGTGGACACATGTCATCACCGCATATTCTAAAACATGGGAATGTGATTTAAAGGGTTGGTCACATTTTATAAAGTTTAAGTTTATTATTCAAATGATTTAAAGTGACTAGAAATGCCCTAATAGCATTCTTTTGGTACTAGTCCAATGTCACTACAGGCAAACCTAAATATTTTATATATTCAGATACGTATGGTCAAATGTGATTTTTGAGAGTTGGAATCAAATCAAAAGCTGTTATGGTTGATTTTTGAAAAATGTTTGAATGTAGAAAAGTCTCTATCTTGTTAGTTTTCCTATATGTGATCTCTAACTTCAATTGATTTAAATCCAACGGGCTTGGATAGATATTTTAATTATCTTTGTAACAAAATTTGAATCATCTAATTTGGTTAAGTGAAACTCTCTGAATTGATTTTTGAATCTAGGCACAAAATCTAGTTTAAACCTAATTGGAAAAATACTAATTTGAAACTTAGGGCCAGCGCGGGAAAGCTAACGGGCCGGCCCAGTGGCGCTTCGTGGCGCAGCGGGCTACTGACAGGCTGGTCCTGCATGTCAGGGGCACATCTAACGCGAAGCGGTACGGGGCAATCTCAGCCGTGCGATTAGAACAAGAATCTAAGGTTGTGGTTCATCGTCTCCGGCGAACAGCTCCGGCGAGAACGAACCCTAACGTGGCACGGTTGGGGTCTATGGTGCCTCACCTAGGCTCCAGCTAGGCGTGGCGATGGGGGAGATCGAACTGGTGGACGACAGCGGTGCTAGGCGTGGTCGCGGTGGCTCCTGGGGCAGCTCCAATCAACGGTGCCTCTTCTCCTCTGCAGCGGCAAGCTCCGGCGAAATTCTGGCAAACGGCAGCCCGCCTTGCTCCAGGGATGGGGTGGAAGGATCAGTGGAGAGAGGGGAGTGAGATGGTGTGCAGAATGAGGCTGGGGGTTGCCTCTATTTATCGTTCGACGAAGCGACCGAACAGGATGGACTGGCGTCTCCGGCGAGGGCTGTACAGCGTGCTATCGTCATGGCTGGAGGTAGGGGACAGTGCGCGGTCTGCTGCCGGTCACCTACGGTGTAAAGGTGCGGCTAGGGATGGTGGCATTTGGTCGGGCGCGGCTCGTGCTCTGCGCGGCAGAAGCAGCATTCAACGCGGCGCACGGTAGTTGCGGGTCAAGCGGTGGCGGACGGGCATGTTCGGGCGCTTGCTAGGGTCGTGGCGAAGCGGTGCACGCGGGATGCGATCGAGGCACAGTATCTAGATGATGTGGCATTCACCTTTGAACCATTTCATATCATTTAGACCAATCAAACATGGAATTTCCAAACAATTCTATACTAATGCAAACACACATGCATTCATAATTATTTTAATAATAAAAAGTTTTGTTAACCCTAATTTGGGTGATTAGAATCTTGATAACCTTGATTAAAGTTTTGGGACGTTACAAACCTTCCTCCCTTAAAAAAAATCTCGTCCCGAGATTTAAGAAAAACTAGGAACTAAAGAGATCTGGAAACTCCATCCTAATGTAATCTTCTCGCTCCCAGGTGGCTTCTTCTTCGGTATGGCTGCTCCATTGAATCTTGAGAAACTTGATACTCCGGGTCCTTGTGGTTATGAAGTCTTCTTCCAAGATACGGATGGGCACTTCGGGATACGTCAAATCCTTGTTGATATCAATGGCTTGGTGATCGATGTTCTTGAAAACTTCGGTCTTCTCCGACACTTCTAGGAATTTGCGAAGTAACGAGATGTGGAACACATTATGGATGGCTGACATCTCCTCTAGCAGTTCCAGTTGATACGATACTTCTCCGCGGCAATTCAGAATCTTGAAAGGTCCAATATATTTGGGGGCTAAATTTCCTTTCAGACTAAAACGTTGTGTTCACTTCAATGGCTAAACCTTGAGATACACAAAATCTCCGACATTAAAGGTCTAGTCTCTATGTCTCTTGTCAGCATAACTCTTCTGTCTGGATTGGGCGGTCTTGAGGTGCTCACGGACTTTGTGAACCTTCTCTTTGTCTTCTCGTAGGATGTCGGGTCCGAAAATCTGACTCCCTCCTACTTGTGACTTATTCAAGGGGGTACGACACTTCCTTCCATATAAGAACTCAAATGGGGCCATTTGCAAACTGGCTTGATAACTGTTGTTGTATGAGAATTCTGTGAAAGGCAGACAATCTTCCCATTTTGATCCATACTCTAAGACACAAGCTCTCAACATATCTTCTAAGATTTGGTTGACTCTTTCAGTCTGTCCATCGGTCTGCGGGTGATAAGTTGTGCTGAAATTCAACTTGGTTCCTAATCCTTCTTGGACTTTCTGCCAAAATCTTGAGGTAAATTGGGTTCCTCTATCCGATACTATGGTCTTGGGGGTTCCAAGCAAACTGACGATTCTAGCAATGTACAACTCTGCTAGCTTCGAACTCTGGTAGGTAGTCTTGACAGGTATAAAATGAGCTACCTTGGACAATCTATCAACTATGACCCAAATAGAGTCATTTCCCCTACTAGAGGTAGGCAAACTGGTGATGAAATCCATTCCAACAGAATCCCATTTCCATTCCAGAATCTGCAATGGTTGCAACAGTCCTGCGGGTCTCGGACATTCCACCTTGACTCTTTGACAGATATCACACTTGGCGATGTAGCTTCCGATTTCTCTCTTCATCTTGTGCCACCAAAATTGCTCTTTCAAATCCTGATACATCTTTGTTCCTCCGGGGTGGATAGAATAAAGAGTATCATGAGCTTCTTGCATGATAACTTGCTTCAACTTCGAGTCTGCTGGCACACAGATATATCCTTTGTACAACAAAACTCCTTCTTTATCTTGGGTGAATCCGGGTACCTTTCCAGTAGCAATATGATGCCTGATTCCATCGATACTTGCATTTCCCTTCTGGGATTCCTTGATCTGACTGATCAAAGTGGGTTGAAGTTCAAGGCTAGCTAAGAATCCTTTGCTAACTAGCTCCGTTCTAAACTGCTCCATCTCTTCATGCAAACTTGGCTGGGCTTCTTTGATCATGGTGTTTAACCTACACGGCAATCTGCTACCACATTGGCTTTGCTGGGGTGATAGTGAATGTCAAGGTCATAATCCTTGATTAACTCTATCCATATCCTTTGCCTCATATTTAGATCCTTCTGAGTGAAAATATACTTCAAGCTCTTGTGATCTGAATAAATCTCACAGCGGTTACCCATAAGGTAATGACGCCATGTCTTCAAGGCTAAAACTATGGCTGCTAGTTCAAGATCATGGGTAGGGTAGTTTTGCTCATGCTGCTTCAGTTGTCTCGACAAATATGCTATGACTTTTCCTTCTTGCATTAACACACATCCGAGACCAATCTTGGATGCATCACAATACACATCAAAAGGCTTCTTGATATTTGGCATAATCAATATTGGGGCTGAAATCAATCTCTTCTTGAGTTCTTGAAAACTCGCTTCACATTTGTCCGTCCATTCAAACTTCTTGTCTTTCTTCAACAGTTGGGTCATTGGTCTCGCGATGCTTGAAAATCCTTCAACGAACTTGCAGTAATATCCCGCTAATCTGAGAAATGCACGAACTTGGGTTTGAGTGGTTGGGGCTTCCCATGCTTCAACATCTTTTATCTTGGCAGGATCAATAGCGACTCCTCCTGCCAACACAATATGTCCGAAGAATCCTACTTCTTTCAGCCAAAACTCACATTTGCTAAACTTGGCATACAACTGATGTTCTCTAAGGGTTTCAAGGATAGTTCTCAGATGTTGCTCATGGTCTTCTTCTGACTTGGAATAGATAAGAATGTCGTTGATAAACACAACGATAAACTTATCCAGAAAATTCATAAAGATCGTATTCATGAGATTCATGTAATAAGCGGGGGCATTGGTTAATCCAAAAGACATGCCCGTATACTCATATAATCCATATCTGGTAGTAAAGACGGTCTTTGGAATATCCGTTGCATGAATTTTGAGTTGATGATAACCAGTTCTAAGATCAATCTTAGAGAACACTCTAGCACCAGTCAATTGATCAAATAGATCCTCTATCTTGGGAAGTGGGTACTTGTTCTTCATGGTGACATCATTCAGCTTCTGGTAATCCGTGCACAAATGGTTACCTCCATCTTTCTTGTCGACAAACAAAACAGGCGATCTCCATGGCGATGCGCTTGGTTGAATCAAACCTTTTGCCAGCATGGCATCAAGTTGCTTCTTCATCTCCACTAACTCTGATCGGTTCATGCTATACGGTCGCTGTGCTATGGGTCCTATTCCAGGGATTAGTTCAATAATGAACTCGATATCTCGATCCGGGGGCATACCGGGCAATTCATCTGGGAATACATCGGGGTATTCACAGACTACTCTGACTTGGTCTATGGTTGGTAGGGCTAGACTCTTATTGCACTTGAATTGATGGAGTAAGGTTTCAGATATATGCTCGACTAATACTCCAGAGCTACTAGTCATGGTTATGGCTTTCTTGGCACAGTCGATCAATCCTTTATGTTTCGACATCCAATCCATTCCTAGTACTACTTCCAAAACTTTGGTTCCAAGTACTATTAGATTGGCATAAAAATATATCCCATGGATTTTGATAGGTACAGCCCTGCAAATTTTTCTAGCTTTCGTGGTTGAACCAGATATTTGAACTATCATGACATGCTTCAAATTGGTTGGGTGAATCTTACTAGTGCATGCAAATTCTTTTGTAACAAACAAGTGCGATGCTCCAGAATCAAAAAACACTCTTGCTAATACTGAGTTAACAGAAAACATACCTAGCACGACATCTGGTGCTTCCTGGGCTTCTTCAGCATTCATGTGGAACAAACGGCCGTTGCGGTTGAGCGAATTCCCTGGGGCAAACCTTCTTCCGGGTTGAACACGGCGCTGCTGCTGAGCTGGGGCATTCACATTGGTAGTGGCTGCAAGCTTCTTGGGACACTTATTGGAGTAGTGACCCTTCACTCCACATTCAAAGCAAGTAATTTGCAACTTGTCTTTGGCTGCAACAGGCACGGCATTGCTTCCAGTCCTTGGGGCAGTATTGATGTTGTTGTTGTTGTTGTTGTTATACTTGGGCGGTGCATGGTTGAAGTTGTTGGAGTTGTCGGGGTTGTTGTTGTGGTTTACTCCGGACTTCATGTTTCCTCCGCTACGGTTGGGGTAGCTTGGACGAGACATTGGGGGTCTATTGTTCCTTAGGGCATATCCTGCAAACGGGTTGGGGCGATACTTCTGGGTATTGTGGGACCCAGTCTGATGCATCATTCTGCGCTTCCGGTTGTCATTGGCTTGGTTTATCTTCCCTTCCATCTAGATGGCAGAGTTGACTAGCTCTTCGAGATCTTCAAAACGGATGTTGATTAACACCGTTTGCATCTCATCATGCAATCCATTCAGGAATCTTTCCTTCTTCTTGGCTTCAGTGTTGATCTCATCAGGGGCATATCATGCGAGCGACAGAAATTTGTCACGGTACTCCACTACCGTCATCATGCCTTGCTTCAGTTCTCAGAACTCATCTCTCATTCTAGTGACTAAACCTTGCGGCACATGGGTGCGGCTAAACTTGGTCTGGAAAGCTTCCCACGTCATCACTTGACCGTGGTTCATAGTAAGGGTGCTATTCCACCAGGCTCTTGCATCTCCTGCCAGATAGTGGGTGGATAATAGTACTTGCTTGTTGACATCAACTCCTGCTACTTATAGGTTATTCTCCATGGTCTATAACCAATCATCTGCATCTAATGGGTCTTCAGACTGAGAATATCATTTTGCGGCCCGGAAGTTTGGGTGTCCAGGCAACGCGGTACCCAAGTTCCCTGAAATCAGTCGGGATGACTATAGTTGGTGTGCCAAATACTCAAAGGGTCTTTTTTGGCATGAATTCAACTTTATGTTTCAATACAAAAAAATCAGGCTAACGGCAGTCAAGTTGGGCCCCCTGTCAGTTCTCGCTGTTATGTCGCTCCCGTCGCTTAGGCGGGGTGGCTGTCATGTAGGCTTGCAGTGTTGGCGTAGTGGATAGGACAACACCCCCTGCCCAGTGTATTGACGTGACAAAACAGGGCACATGTATCGGCGTTATAATTATTTTTTGTTTACTCAGAAGCTGGAAGGGCCACCGCCACGTGTCTCTCCTTGGACTTCCATCCCTGTCGTTAACCACTACCTTAAAAGCGCATTGACGGTTCCACCATTCCCCTGCCTCACAGAAACCACTCTTCTTCTTCCTGTCATTTGTCTTCTTCCTGTCTTCTCCTTGCTGCCATGGAAGGTCGTCGTACTCTAGAGACAAGCTTCACTACCCATGACAATAAGAAGATAGACATTGTCTACACAAACGAGGAGGAGATAGTGGTGCGTGTCCTGAGGATGTACGAGGGTTGGCTTGAGATAGACGAGGACAAGTTTGTGGGATTGGACCTCGAGTACACCCTAGAGCACCCATATGAAGGGAGTGAAGTCGCCGTCGTTCAACTGGCCATGCGGAAACACGTCCTCGTCTACCACCTCTCCCGGTTTGTAGATATGCTCTCTGTAGCTAACCGCTTTTAGGGTTTTCTCCTCTTGTTCTTTATCCACTTGCTCATCTTGCAACTACTGGATTTTATTTAGGACCAAATAAATTAGGGTTTTCCTATGTCTCAATCGACTGAGATTTTCTTTAGTCTCAATCACCTAAGAAAAGTGCAACCATAGTTAAAAGAAATGTGCAACTCGTTCAGTCGACTGAGAAATAGCAAAACCGAATAAATTATGACAATACAATGTTGAGTCTTGATCTTGCAGTTACTAAACTTTTCAAAATTATATTCAGAATATGATCTTGCATTCACAAAATGTTTGTAGTTACAAATTTTGGTGATGACAAACTACATACTTTTAGGACCGACAGGAATTTTCCAGCGCTGCGCCAGTTCCTTGTAGAAAAGGGAATTGTTTTCTGCACTGTCGACAAAACAACTGATTTTTCAAAATTTTATCAAGAGGGAATTATAATTCCTGCGCACAACTGGATCGATATTCAGAGTCTTCTCAAGATCCTAGGGAGCTCGAGGAAGTATGGAATGGCATCACTCGCAACTTGAATCCTCGATGAGTCGTATGACAAATGAAGGAAGATTTCCCTACGGGTAGGCACGATTTCTAGGACGCGTGGCCGTTGTCTGATATAAACCTGAAGTATGCAGCCATAGATGCTTACGTGACCTACCAGTTGTACAAGAAGATCCATTTTTTCTACGGTACCTCGTGTTTTGCCCTATTTGCAAGAGGGAAGACGAGCTTAGGGGAGCCCTTTGTAGAAAATGCAGAATAGCTGAGTTTGAAGCTGCATATGCAAAGAAAATGGCTGTATCTGAAGCAGCTGACAGAGAGGCTATAGAAGCAGCTAAAAGAGAGCTTGCAGCTGAAGCAGAAGCAGCTGACAGAGAGGCTACAGCTGAAGCAGCAAACAGAGAGGCAGCATCTTCTAGCAGCAACAATCAGGCCTGTGATGCATCACTAATTGTGCCGCAGGACGCTGAAGATAGGGAAGCCAAGTCAGATTCCAGGTGGGACGAAACATTTCATGAGCTGTGGAGTACCTGGAATGGTCGCAGTTTGTCGCCTAGGAATGATGGCAAGCGCCTAAAGTGGTCTGATGAGAAGTGAATTAAATTTTACTTGTCAGTGTTATGTTTCTATTTTGTGGAACTCAGTTAGCTTGTTAAGATGTCTAGCGCCTCAAGTGATACTAGTAAAATAAATTTAACCCTCTTCGTGTTATGTTTATGTATGTGTCTTGTAGCTTGTCAAGATGGTAGCTTGTTAACTGGCAGTTTGAAAGAGTGCCCTTTTCCTCTCTCGCTAAACAGATATGTTTGACTTTGCCCAAATTGGTAGCAAATCTAGAGAATATTCTCACTTCGATAATTCGTTCCCTTTTGGACCTCTTTTTTCCTCCGATCAGGTAGCAAATCTAGAGCAGCAAATCACACTAGGCAAAATACATTCATTCAGAAAACAAAACAAAAGTAGATATAGCTGTGCGTAGCTAAATAGGATATAGCGATAGAAAGTAGGTTGCTTAACTAGGTTCGATGCATTCAGCCAGAAATAGGATATAGCTAGAAAGAAGCTGCTTAGCAGCAACACCAGCCGGCACAGCTGCAGGCACATCCTGTAAGCGCCCGCGCCTCCGCCTCCTCCCTCCGGTGCTTCCTCCACTTCTTGCTGCCCAGTCCCTTGATGTTGGGGGCCTTGGGCCTGATTAGAGGCATGCGACCCTCTTTGATGGCCACCCGCTAGAGGTTTCGGAGGTGAATGCTGAGAGCCCGGTGTTCAGCGATGTAGGCGCTGATGTTCACGGTCTCGCGCTTGCCACCTTTATGGATGCCGGAGCCTGTGGCCTCTGCATGCTTCAGTAAGGTGTTCAAGTCGTTGCCGCTGGCGTGACTTGTCAAGCAGTAGGTGATCCCCTTGCGGAAGGGGCAGCTGTAGTCGCCGCGCCTGAGGAAGGCGTCGTACTAGCTGGCCCGCAGCCTCCTCAGCACCTGATGAGCCTTGGTGTGAATGGGCTCGTCATCGCTGCAGACGTCGCCGCCGGAAACCTATTGGAAGAAAAGGAAAATGGGCGAGTAGATGATGTAAGAAGATCGAGCAATTGAAATGCGAACAAGCGAATCCTAATAAACCAATATCTAGCATCCAACGATGGAGACGGTAGAAGAACCATGGGAGGGGAGCAAACCCTAGTTACCTCCGACCATGGGTCATCAATGCCGGTGTCGTAGGGGTTAAGCGGAGCGATATACTTATCTGGATCGTAGGTGCCCAAGAAGTGCTTGATCTGCTTGTGCCCGGCGGGGGCCTCGACTGGGGCCTAGATAGGGACGGCAGCTTCTTTCAACGCGTCGAGGGGGACCGGCGAGGAGAGGGGGGCCTCCTCGCCGGCAGCCTCGGAGGCGACAATGGCCACCTTATCCTCCTCGGCCATCGCCAGCGCGGACGGGGTATTCTCAGGAGTTTGCGGATGCTGATGGGACGGTGGAGAGGGTTGCGTGGAGAGAGTGAGCGAGAGTTGGAGTCGGTGTGTGTAGAGGAGCTCTATAGTTAAGGTGGATGGAAGCAAGCATGTTTCGTTGCACCACTGTGCAACGCGCTGTGCAGTCTACTGCACCGTGCACCGCGACACGCGCACGGTACGTCACGTTTTTTTCCCGGGCCATCCATGGCAGTTCTGTATTGAGCCGCATGCAAAGGGTGTGCACACAATTTCTATGTACGAAGTTTGACACGGCCCTAAAATTGGCGATAGTTAAAAGTGGAAATGTAGAGGGGAAGGTAGGTGGCTGTACGGTGAGATTTGTGGGGTTATGATAGATCGGGTAAAGGGATGTGTTGATGGCTGGGAGTGACTCGATGAAGCCAGAGACGTTAGGTCTCGTCGAGCTCAGCTGTTCGGCCTCTGGCTAGCGTGTGCAAGCTTCTTACGGTGGGCCCCAGTTGGAAGTGAGATTGAGAGCCGCTGCGTAAAAAATGGGATGTGCCTTATTAAAATCAAGTGGCAATAAATTGCAGTTGTCCATCGACGACTGTGCACTCAATGACGCATGTGTTGTGGCATAGTAGTAGCAGTAGTAGGCTTTTCAGACTTGATTAAACATGACATGACCACTCGACGACTTTTTCCATGGATGGCATCGTGTTCCTTCTTGTAGAAGTCTCGCTGAGGGAGACGTCCGTGATGTCTCACGTTGTACTGTGAAGGGCACGACCTGTGCAACGATCATCGTTCGATCACACAGAATAAATGGTTGGTGCGCACGATCCGCGTGACAACTGTGACAACCAATCAGGGAGTAGCAGACAGAGTGAGCACAGGTTTGGGCTTCTACGAAAGATAGAGAGAGGGGGGCAAACTGAGTAGTATCAAAAAACCAAGGGCAAAACTGAGTAATGTAAAAATGGAAAGTGAGTGTCTTGTACAATGAAATACATGGATCAACCAATGGCATTGTATGTCTGTTCTTTCCACAAACCACATATGGATCCACTAGTGTCACTACATGTCTGTTCTCTTCATGAACCACAGCTAGAGTCATTGCATGTGTGTTCTTCACACAAACCACATAAGGATACACCAGTGTCATCGCATCTGTGTACTTTTCATGAACCACAACCAGTGTCATTGCATGTCTGTTCTTTCCACAAACCACACATGGATCCACCAGTGTCATTGGATGTGTGTTCATTTCATGAACCACACCCGGTGTGATTGCATGTCCGTGCTTTCCACAAACCACATATGGATCCACCAGTGTCATTGGATGTGTGTTCTTTTCATGAACCACATCCAGTGTCATTGCATGTTTGTTGCTCTAAACAAACCACACATGGATCCACCTAGTGTGATTCCATGTCTATTCTGTTCACAAACCGCACCTAGTTTCATTGCATGTCTGTTCCTCTAAACAAACCACACATGGATCCACCTAGTGTGATTGCATATTTGTTCTTTTCACAAACCACACATGGATCCACCAGTGTCATTGCATGTGTGTTCTTTTCCTGAACCACATCTAGAGTCATTGCATGTGTGTTCTTCTAAACAAACCACATAAGGATCCACCAGTGTCATTGGATGTGTGTTCTTCTCATGAACCACACATGGATCCACTAGTGTCATTGCATGTGTGTTCTTTTCATGAACCACAGCCAGTGTCATTGCATGTTTGTTCTTTCCACAAACCACACATGGATCCACCTAGTGTGATTGCATGTCAGTTCTTTTCACAAACCACACATGGATCCACCAGTGTCATAGTATGCGTGTTCTTCTCATGAACCACACCCAGTGTCATTACATGGGTGTTATTCTCATGAACCACACATGGATCCACCAGTGTCATTGCATGTGTGTTCTTTTCATGAACCACAGCTAGAGTCAGTGCATGTGTGTTCTTCTCACAAACCACACAAGGATCCACCAGTGTCATTGCATGTGTGTTCTTCTCATGAACCACACCCAGTGTCATTGCATGTGCGTTCTTATCATGGACCACAGCCAGAGTCATTGCATGTCTATTCTTTCCACAAACCACACATGGATCCACCTAGTGTGATTGCATGTCTGTTCTTTTCACAAACCACACATGGATCCACCAGTGTCATTGCATGTCTGGTCTTCTCATGAACCACACCCAGTGTCATTGCATGTGTGTTCTTTTCACAAACCACATAAGGATACACCAGTGTCATTAGATGTGTGTTCTTCTCATGAACCACACATCAATCCGCCCAGTGTCATTGCATGTCTGTTCTTTTCATGAACCACAGCTAGGATCATTACATGTTTGTGCTTTCCACAAACCACATATGGATCCACCAGTGTCATTGCATGTCTGCTCTTCTCATGAACCACACCCAGTGTCATTGCATGTCTGTTCTTCTCACAACCACAGCTAGAGTCATTGCATGTTTGTTCTTCTAAACAAACCACACATGGATCCACCTAGTGTGATTGCATGTATGTTCTTTTCGAAAACCACACATGGATCCACTAGTGTCATTGCATGTGTGTTCTTCTCATGAATCACAGCTAGAATCATTGCATGTCTGTTCTTTCCACAAACCACACATGGATCCACCAGTGTCATTGGATGTATGTTCTTCTCATGAACCACACATGGATCCACCCAGTGACATTGCATGTTTGTTCTTTTCATGAACCACACCTAGTGTCATTGCATGTGTGTTCTTTTCACAAACCACATAAGGATCCACCAGTGTCATTGCATGTGTGTTCTTCTAAACATACCACACATGGATCCACCCAGTGTCATTGTATGTCTGTTCTTTTCATGAACCACAGCTAGAGTCATTGCATGTCTGTGCTTTCCACAAACCACATATGGATCCACTGGTGTCATTGCATGTCTGTTCTTTTCATGAACCACACCCAGTGTCATTGCAGGTCTGTTCTTCTCATGAACCACACCTAGTGTCATTGCATGTGTGTTCTTCTCACAAACCACATAAGGATCCACCAGTGTCATTGCATGTGTGTTCTTCTAAACAAACCACACATGGATCTAGCCAGTGTCATTACATGTCTATTCTTTTCATGAACCACACCCAGAGTCATTGCATGTCTGTGCTTTCCACAAACCACATATGGATCCACCAGGGTCATTGCATGTGCATTCTTCTCATGAACCACACCTAGTGTCATTGCATGCCTGTTCCTCTAAACAAACCACAGCTAGGGTCATTGCATGTGTGTTCTTCTACACAAACCACACATGGATCCACCTAGTGTGATTGCATGTCTGTTCTTTTCACAAACCACACATGGATCCAACAGTGTCATTGCATGTCTGTTCTTTTCATGAACCACACCCAGTGTCATTGCATGTTTGTTCCTCTAAACAAACCACACATGGATCCACCTAGTGTCATTACATGTCTGTTCTTTTCACAAACCACTCATGGATCCAACAGTGTCAGTGCATGTGTGTTATTTTCATGAACCACAACTAGTCATTGCATGTCTGTTCTTTCCACAAACCCCACACGGATCCACCTAGTGTCATTGCACGTCTGTTCTTTTCACAAACCACACATGGATCCACCTAGTGTCATTGCATGTATGTTCTTCTAAGCAAACCACACATGGATCCACCTAGTGTCATTGCATGTCTGTTCTTTTCACGAACCATAGCTAGAGTCATTGCATGACTGTGCTTTCCACAAACCACATATGGATCCACCAGTGTCATTGCATGTCTGTTCTTTTCATGAACCACACCTAGTGTCATTGCATGTTTGTTCTTCTCATGAACCACACCCAGTGTCATTGCATGTGTGTTCTTCTCACAAACCACATAAGGATCCACCAGTGTCATTGCATGTGTCTTCTTCAAAACAAACCACACATGGATCCAACCAGTGTCATTGCATGTCTGTTCTTTTCATGATCCACACCGAGTGAAATTGCATGTTTGTGCTTTCCACAAACCACATATGGATCCACAGTGTTATTGCATGTGTGATCTTCTCATGAACCAGAACCAGTATCATTGCATGTCTGTTCCTCTAAACAAACCACTGCTAGAGTCATTGCATGTGTGTTCTTCTAAACAAACCACACATGGATCCACCTTGTCTGATTGCATGTATGTTCTTTTCACAAACCACACATCTATCCACCAGTGTCATTGCATGTCAGTTCTTCTCATGAACCACACCAAGTGTCATTGCATGTGTGTTCTTCTCACAAACCACATAAGGATCCACCAGTGTCATTGCATGTGTGTTCCTCTAAACAAACCACGCATGGATCCACCCAGTGTCATTGCATGTCTGTTCTTTTCATGAACCACACCCAGAGTCATTGCATGTTTGTGCTTTCCACAAACCACATATGGATCCACCAGTGTCATTGCATGTGTGTTCTTCTCATGAACCACACCTAGTGTCATTGCATGTATGTTCCTCAAAACAAACCACACCCAGTGTCATTGCATGTCTGTTCCTCTAAACAAACCACAAATGGATCCACCTAGTGTGATTGCATGTATGTTCTTTTCACAAACCACACATGGATCCACCAGTGTCATTGCATGTATGTTCTTCTCATGAAGCACACCCAGTTTCATTGCATGTGTGTTCTTCTCACAAACCACATAAGGATCCACCAGTGTCATTGCATGTGTGTTCCTCTAAACAAACTACACATGGATCCACCCAGTGTCAATGTATGTCTGTTCTTTTCATGAACCACACCCAGAGTCATTGCATGTCTATGCTTTCCACAAACCACATATGGATCCACCAGTGTCATTGCATGTCTGTTCTTCTAATGAACTACACCCAGTGTCATTGCATGTCTGTTCCTCTAAACAAACCACAGCTAGATTCATTGCATGTGTGTTCCTCTAAACAAACCACACATGGATCCACCTAGTGTGATTGCATGTCTGTTCTTTTCACAAACCACACATGGATCCACCAGTGTCATTGCATGTATGTTCTTCTCATGAACCACACCCAGTGTCATTGCATTTGTGTTCTTTTCACAAACCACATAAGGATCCACCAGTGTCATTGCATGTGTGTTCTTCTAAACAAACCACACATGGATCCACCCAGTGTCATTGCATGTCTGTTCTTTTGATGAACCAGACCCAGAGTCATTGCATGTCTGTGCTTTCCACAAACCACATATGGATCCAACAGTGTAAGTTGCATGTCTGTTCTTCTCATTAACCACACCCAGTGTCATTGCATGTCTGTTCCTCTAAACAAACCACAACTAGAGTCATTGCATGTGTGTTCTTCTAAATAAACCCCACATGGATCCACCTAGTGTGATTGCATGTCTGTTCTTTTCACAAACCACACATTGATCCACCAGTGTCATTGCATGTGTGTTCTTCTCATGAACCATAGCCAGAGTCATTCCATGTCTGTTCTTTCCACAAACCACACATGGAACCACCTAATGTGATTGCATGTTTCTTCTTTTCACAAACCACACATGGATCCACCAGTGTCATTGCATGTCTGTTCTTTTCATTAACCACACCTAGTGTCATTGCATATTTGTTCCTCTAAACAAACACACATGGATCCACCTAGTGTCATTGCATGTTTGTTCTTTTCACAAACCACACATGGATCCAACAGTGGCATTGCATGTGTGTTATTTTCATGAACCACAGCTAGTCATTGCATGTCTGTTCTTTCCACAAACCACACATGGATCCAC
This sequence comes from Avena eriantha, assembly GCA_910589775.1. Classification (NCBI taxonomy): domain Eukaryota; kingdom Viridiplantae; phylum Streptophyta; class Magnoliopsida; order Poales; family Poaceae; genus Avena; species Avena eriantha. The sequence continues at coordinate 138,387,577 of OU342740.1, read as the reverse complement.
CTAGTGTCATTGCATGTCTATTATTTTCACAAACCACACATTGATCCACCCAGTGTCATTGCATGTCTATTCTTCTAAACAAACCACACATGGATCCACCTTGTGTGATTACATGTCTATTCTTTTCACAAACCACACATGGATCCACCAGTGTCATTGCATGTCTATTTTTCTCATGAACCACACCCAGTGTCATTGCATGTGTGTTCTTTTCACAAACCAACATAAGGATCCACCAGTGTCATTGCATGTGTGTTCTTCTAAACAAACCACACATGGATCTACCCAGTGTCATTGCCTGTCTATTCTTTTCATGAACCACACCCAGAGTCACTGTATGTTTGCGCTTACCACAAACCACATATGGATCCACCAGTGTCATTGCATGTCTGTTCTTCTCATGTACCACACCCAGTGTCATTGCATGTATGTTCTCTAAAGAAACCATAGCTAGAGTCATTGCATGTGTGTTTTTCTAAACAAACCACACATGGATCCACCTTGTGTGATTACATGTCTATTATTTTCACAAACCACACATGGATCCACCAGTGTCATAGTATGCGTGTTCTTCTCATGAACCACACCCAGTGTCATTACATGGGTGTTATTCTCATGAACCACACATGGATCCACCAGTGTCATTGCATGTGTGTTCTTTTCATGAACCACAGCTAGAGTCAGTGCATGTGTGTTCTTCTCACAAACCACACAAGGATCCACCAATGTCATTGCATGTGTGTTATTCTCATGAACCACACCCAGTGTCATTGCATGTGCATTCTTATCATGAACCACAGCTAGAGTCATTGCATGTCTGTTCTTTCCACAAACCACACATGGATCCACCTAGTGTGATTGCATGTCTGTTCTTTTCACAAACCACACATGGATCCACCAGTGTTATTGCATGTCTGGTCTTCTCATGAACCACACCCAGTGTCATTGCATGTGTGTTCTTTTCACAAACCACATAAGGATACACCAGTGTCATTAGATGTGTGTTCTTCTCATGAACCACACATGGATCCGCCCAGTGTCATTGCATGTCTGTTCTTTTCATGAACCACAGCTAGGGTCATTACATGTTTGTGCTTTCCACAAACCACATATGGATCCACTAGTGTCATTGCATGTCTGCTCTTCTCATGAACCACACCCAGTGTCATTGCATGTCTGTTCTTCTCACAACCACAGCTAGAGTCATTGCATGTTTGTTCTTCCAAACCCACCACACATGGATCCACCTAGTGTGATTGCATTTATGTTCTTTTCAAAAACCACACATGGATCCAACAGTGTCATTGCATGTCTGTTCCTCTAAACAAACCACTGCTAGAGTCATTGCATGTGTGTTCTTCTAAACAAACCACACATGGATCCACCTTGTCTGATTGCATGTATGTTCTTTTCACAAACCACACATCTATCCACCAGTGTCATTGCATGTCAGTTCTTCTCATGAACCACACCTAGTGTCATTGCATGTGTGTTCTTTTCACAAACCACATAAGGATCCACCAGTGTCATTGGATGTGTGTTCTTCTAAACATACCACACATGGATCCACCCAGTGTCATTGTATGTCTGTTCTTTTCATGAACCACAGCTAGAGTCATTGCATGTCTGTGCTTTCCACAAACCACATATGGATCCACCAGTGTCATTGCATGTCTATTATTTTCATGAACCACACCCAGTGTCATTGCAGGTATGTTCTTCTCATGAACCACACCTAGTGTCATTGCATGTGTGTTCTTCTCACAAACCACATAAGGATCCACCAGTGTCATTGCATGTGTGTTCTTGTAAACAAACCACACATGGATCTAGCCAATGTCATTACATGTCTATTCTTTTCATGAACCACACCCAGAGTCATTGCATGTCTGTGCTTTCCACAAACCACATATGGATCCACCAGGGTCATTGCACGTGCATTCTTCTCATGAACCACACCTAGTGTCATTGCATTTCTGTTCCTCTAAACAAACCACAGCTAGAGTCATTGCATGTGTGTTCTTCTAAACAAACCACACATGGATCCACCTAGTGTGATTGCATGTCTGTTCTTTTCAGAAACCACACATGGATCCACAAGTGTCATTGCATGTCTGTTCTTTTCATGAACCCACCCAGTGTCATTGCATGTTTGTTCCTCTAAACAAACCACACATGGATCCACCTAGTGTCATTGCATGTCTGTTCTTTTCACAAACCACACATGGATCCAACAGTGTCATTGCATGTGTGTTATTTTCATGAACCACAACTAGTCATTGCATGTCTGTTCTTTCCACAAACCCCACATGGATCCACCTAGTGTCATTGCATGTCTGTTCTTTTCACAAACCACACATGGATCCACCCAGTGTCATTGCATGTATGTTCTTTTAAGCAAACCACACATGGATCCACCTAGTGTCATTGCATGTCTGTTCTTTAAATGAACCACAGCTAGAGTCATTGCATGTTTGTGCTTTCCACAAACCACATATGGATCCACGAGTGTCATTGCATGTCTATTCTTTTCATGAACCACACCTAGTGCCATTGCATGTATGTTCTTCTCATGAACCACACCCAGTTTCATTGCATGTGTGTTCTTCTCACAAACCACATAAGGATCCACCAGTGTCATTGCGTGTGTCTTCTTCAAAACAAACCACACATGGATCCACCCAGTGTTAGTGCATGTCTGTTCTTTTCATGAACCACACCCAGAGGAATTGCATGTATGTGCATTCCACAAACCACATATGGCTCCACCAGTGTCATTGCATGTATATTCTTCTCATGAACCACACCCAGTGTCATTGCATATATGTTCCTCTAAACAAACCACAGCTAGAGTCATTGCATGTGTGTTCCTCTAAACAAACCACACATGGATCCACCTAGTGTGATTGCATGTATGTTCTTTTCACAAACCACACATGGATCCTCTAGTGTCATTGCATGTTTGTTCTTCTCATGAACCACACCCAGTGTCATTGCATGTGTGTTCTTCTCACAAACCACATAAGGATCAACCAGTGTCATTGCATTTGTGTTCCTCTAAACAAACCACACATGGATCCACCCAGTGTCATTGCATGTCTGTTCTTTCCATGAACCACACCCAGAGTCATTGCATGTCTGTGCTTTCCACAAACCACATATGGATCCACCAGTGTCATTGCATGTGTGTTCTTCTCATGAACCACACCTAATTTCATTGCATGTCTGTTCGTGTAAACAAACCACACCCAATGTCATTGCATGTATGTTCCTCTAAACAAACCACACATGGATCCACCTAGTGTGATTGCATGTTTGTTCTTTTCATAAACCACACATGGATCCACCAGTGTCATTGCATGTATGTTCTTCTCATGAACCACACCCAATTTCATTGCATGTGTGTTCTTCTCACAAACCACATAAGGATCCACCAGTGCCATTGCATGTGTGTTCTTCAAAACAAACCACACATGGATCCACCCAGTGTAAGTGCATGTCTGTTCTTTTCATGAGCCACACCCAGAGTCATTGCATGTCTGTGCTTTCCACAAACCACATATAGCTCCACCAGTGTCATTGCATGTCTGTTCTTCTCATGAACCACACCCATTGTCATTGCATGTATGTTCCTCTAAACAAACCACATCTAGAGTCATTGCATGTGTGTTCCTCTAAACAAACCACACATGGATCCACCTAGTGTGATTGCATGTCTGTTCTTTTCACAAACCACACATGGATCCACCAGTGTCATTGCATGTCTGTTATTCTCATGAACCACACCTAGTGTAATTGCATTTGTGTTCTTTTCACAAACCACATAAGGATCCACCAGTGTCACTGCATGTGTGTTGTTCTAAACAAACCACACAGGGATCCACTAGTGTCATTGCATGTCTGTTGTTTTCATGAACCACACCCAAAGTCATTCCATGTCTGTGATTTCCACAAACCACAAATGGATCCACAAGTGTCATTGCATGTCTGTTCTTCTCATGTACCACACCCAGTGTCATTGCATGTGTGTTCTTCTCACAAACCACATAAGGATCAACCAGTGTCATTGCATTTGTGTTCCTCTAAACAAACCACACATGGATCCACCCAGTGTCATTGCATGTCTGTTCTTTCCATGAACCACACCCAGAGTCATTGCATGTCTGTGCTTTCCACAAACCACATATGGATCCACCAGTGTCATTGCATGTGTGTTCTTCTCATGAACCACACCTAATTTCATTGCATGTCTGTTCCTGTAAACAAACCACACCCAATGTCATTGCATGTATGTTCCTCTAAACAAACCACACATGGATCCACCTAGTGTGATTGCATGTTTGTTCTTTTCATAAACCACACATGGATCCACCAGTGTCATTGCATGTATGTTCTTCTCATGAACCACACCCAATTTCATTGCATGTGTGTTCTTCTCACAAACCACATAAGGATCCACCAGTGTCATTGCGTGTGTCTTCTTCAAAACAAACCACACATGGATCCACCCAGTGTTAGTGCATGTCTGTTCTTTTCATGAACCACACCCAGAGGAATTGCATGTATGTGCATTCCACAAACCACATATGGCTCCACCAGTGTCATTGCATGTATATTCTTCTCATGAACCACACCCAGTGTCATTGCATATATGTTCCTCTAAACAAACCACAGCTAGAGTCATTGCATGTGTGTTCCTCTAAACAAACCACACATGGATCCACCTAGTGTGATTGCATGTATGTTCTTTTCACAAACCACACATGGATCCTCTAGTGTCATTGCATGTTTGTTCTTCTCATGAACCACACCCAGTGTCATTGCATGTGTGTTCTTCTCACAAACCACATAAGGATCAACCAGTGTCATTGCATTTGTGTTCCTCTAAACAAACCACACATGGATCCACCCAGTGTCATTGCATGTCTGTTCTTTCCATGAACCACACCCAGAGTCATTGCATGTCTGTGCTTTCCACAAACCACATATGGATCCACCAGTGTCATTGCATGTGTGTTCTTCTCATGAACCACACCTAATTTCATTGCATGTCTGTTCCTGTAAACAAACCACACCCAATGTCATTGCATGTATGTTCCTCTAAACAAACCACACATGGATCCACCTAGTGTGATTGCATGTTTGTTCTTTTCATAAACCACACATGGATCCACCAGTGTCATTGCATGTATGTTCTTCTCATGAACCACACCCAATTTCATTGCATGTGTGTTCTTCTCACAAACCACATAAGGATCCACCAGTGCCATTGCATGTGTGTTCTTCAAAACAAACCACACATGGATCCACCCAGTGTAAGTGCATGTCTGTTCTTTTCATGAGCCACACCCAGAGTCATTGCATGTCTGTGCTTTCCACAAACCACATATAGCTCCACCAGTGTCATTGCATGTCTGTTCTTCTCATGAACCACACCCATTGTCATTGCATGTATGTTCCTCTAAACAAACCACATCTAGAGTCATTGCATGTGTGTTCCTCTAAACAAACCACACATGGATCCACCTAGTGTGATTGCATGTCTGTTCTTTTCACAAACCACACATGGATCCACCAGTGTCATTGCATGTCTGTTATTCTCATGAACCACACCTAGTGTAATTGCATTTGTGTTCTTTTCACAAACCACATAAGGATCCACCAGTGTCACTGCATGTGTGTTGTTCTAAACAAACCACACAGGGATCCACTAGTGTCATTGCATGTCTGTTGTTTTCATGAACCACACCCAAAGTCATTCCATGTCTGTGATTTCCACAAACCACAAATGGATCCACAAGTGTCATTGCATGTCTGTTCTTCTCATGTACCACACCCAGTGTCATTGCATGTATGTTCCTCTAAACAAACCACAGCTAGAGTCATTGCATGTGTGTTTTTCTAAACAAACCACACATGGATCCACCTTGTGTGATTACATGTCTATTATTTTCACAAACCACACATGGATCCACCAGTGTCATTGCATGTGTGTTCTTCTCATGAACCATAGCCAGAGTCATTGCATGTCTATCCTTTCCACAAACCACACATGGATTCACCTAGTGTGATTGCATGTCCGTTCTTTTCACAAACCACACATGGATCCACCAGTGTCATTGCATGTCTGTTATTTTCATGAACCACACCCAGTGTCATTGCATGTTTGTTCTTGTAAACAAACCACACATGGATCCACCTAGTGTCATTGCATGACTGTTCTTTTCACAAACCACACATGGATCCAACAGTGTCATTGCATGTGTATTCTTTTCATGAACCACAGCTAGTCATTGCATATCTGTTCTTTCCACAAACCACACATGGATCCACCTAGTCTGATTGCATGTCTGTTCTTTTCACAAAACACACATGGATCCACCCAGTGTCACTACATGTCTGTTCTTTTCACAAACCACACATGGATCCACTAGTGTCATTGTATGTCTGTTCTTTTCATGAACCACACCTAGTGTCATTGCATGTCTGTTCCTCTAAACAAACCACACATGGATACACCTAGTGTCATTGCATGTCTGTTCTTTTCATAAACCACACATGGATCCAACAGTGTCATTGCATGTGTATTCTTTTCATGAACGACAGCTAGACTCATTGCCCGTGTGTTCTTCTAAACAAACCACATAAGGATCCACCAATGTCATTTCATGTATGTTATTTTCATGAACCATAGCTAGAGTCATTGCATGCCAGTTCTTCTCACTAACCACATAAGGATCCACCTGTGTCATTGCATGTCTGTTCTTTTCATGAACCACACCCGTGTGTCATTGAATGTGTGTTCTTCTCATGAACCACACATGGATCCACCAGTGTCATTGCATGTCTGTTCTTTTCATGAACCACACCCAGTGTCATTGCATGTTTGTTCCTCGAAACAAACCACACATGGATCCACCTAGTGGCATTGCATGTCTGTTCTTTTCACAAACCACACATGGATCCAACAGTGTCATTGCATGTGTGTTCTTTTCATGAACCATAGCTAGAGTCATTGCATGTGTGTTCTTCTAAACAAATCAAATAAGGATCCACTAGTGTCATTGCATGTATCTTCTTTTCATGAACCATAGCTAGAGTCATTGCATGCCAGTTCTTCTCACGAACTACATAAGGATCCACTAGTGTCATTGCATGTCTGTTCTTTTCATGAACCACACCCGGTGTCATTGCGTGTGTGTTCTTCTCATGAACCACACATGGATCCACCAGTGTCATTGCATGTCTATTCTTCTCATGAACCACACCCAGTGTCATTGCATGTATGTTCCTCTAAACAAACCACAGCTAGAGTCATTGCATGTGTGTTCTTCAAAACAAACCACACATGGATCCACCTACTGTGATTGCATGTCTGTTCTTTTCACAAACCACACATGGATCCACCAGTGTCATTGCATGTCTGTTCTTCTCATGAACCATACCTAGTGTCATTGCATGTCTATTCTTTTCACAAACCACACATGGATCCACCCAGTGTCATTGCATGTCCGTTCTTCTAAACAAACAACACATGGATCCACACAGTGTCATTGCATGTCTGTTCTTTAAATGAACCACAGCTAGAGTCATTGCATGTTCGTGCTTTCCACAAACCACATATGGATCCACCAGTGTATTGCATGTCTGCTCTTTTCATGAACCACACCTAGTGTCATTGCATGTATGTTCTTCTCATGAACCACACCCAGTTTTATTGCATGTGTGTTCTTCTCACAAACCACATAAGGATCCACCAGTGTCATTGCGTGTGTCTTCTTCAAAACAAACCACACATGGATCCACCCAGTGTTAGTGCATGTCTGTTCCTTTCATGAACCACACCCAAACTCATTGCGTGTCTGTGCTTTCCACAAACCACATATGGATCCACCAGTGTCATTGCATGTGTGTTCTTCTCATGAACCACACCTAATGTCATTGCATGTCTGTTCCTCTAAACAAACCACACCCAGTGTCATTGCATGTCTGTTCCTCTAAACAAACCACACATGGATCCACCTAGTGTGATTGCATGTCTGTTCTTTTCACAAACCACACATGGATCCACCAGTGTCATTGCATGTCTGTGCTTCTCATGAACCACACCTAGTGTCATTGCATTTGTGTTCTTTTCACAAACCACATAAGGATCCACCAGTGTCATTGCATGTGTGTTGTTCTAAACAAACCACACATGGATCCACCAGTGTCATTGCATGTCTGTTGTTTTCATGAAGCACGCCCAAAGTCATTGCATGTCTGTGATTTCCACAAACCACATATGGATCCACAAGTGTCATTGCATGTGTGTTCTTCTCATGAACCACACCTAATGTCATTGCATGTTTGTTCCTCTAAACAAACCACACCCAGTGTCATTGCATGTTTGTTCCTCTAAAAAAACACACATGGATCCACCTAGTGTGATTGCATGTCTGTTCTTTTCACAAACCACACATGGATCCACCTGTGTCATTGCATGTATGTTCTTCTCATGAACCACACCCAGTGTCATTGCATGTCTAATCCTCTAAACAAACCAGAGCTAGAGTCATTGCATGTGTGTTCCTCTAAACAAACCACACATGGATGCACCTAGTGTGATTGCATGTCTGTTCTTTTCACAAACCACACATGGATCCACCAGTGTCATTGCATGTCTGTTCTTCTCATGAACCACACCCAGTGTCATTGCATGTGTGTTCTTTTCACAAACCACATAAGGATCCACCAGTGTCACTTCATGTGTGTTGTTCTAAACAAACCACACATGGATCCACCGAGTGTCATTGCATGTCTGTTCTTTTCATGAACCAGACCCAGAGTCATTGCATGTCTGTGCTTTCCACAAACCACATATGGATCCAGAAGTGTAAATTGCATGTCTATTCTTCTCATTAACCACACCCAATGTCATTGCATGTCTGTTCCTCTAAAAAAACCACAGCTAGAGTCATTGCATGTGTGTTCTTCTAAACAAACCACACATGGATCCACCTAGTGTGATTGCATGTCTGTTCTTTTCACAAACCACACATTGATCCACAAGTGTCATTGCATGTGTGTTCTTCTCATGAACCACAGCCAGAGTCATTGCATGTCTGTTCTTTCCACAAACCACACATCGATCCACCTAATGTGATTGCATGTATGTTCTTTTCACAAACCACACATGGATCCACCAGTGTCATTGCATGTCTGTTCTTTTCATGAAACACACCTAGTGTCATTGCATGCCTATTCTTTCCACAAACCACACATGGATTCACCTAGTGTGATTGCATGTCTGTTCTTTTCACAAACCACACATGGATCCACCTAGTGTCACTAAATGTCTGTTCTTTTCACAAACCACATATGGATCCAACTGCGTCATTGCATGTGTGTTCTTTTCATGAACCACGGCTAGTTATTGCATGTCTGTTCTTTCCACAAACCACACATGGATCCACCTAGTGTGATTGCATGTCTGTTCTTTTCACAAACCACACATGGATCCACCCAGTGTCATTACATGTATGTTCATTTCACAAACCACACATGGATCCACTAGTGTCATTGTATGTCTGTTCTTTTCATGAACCATACCTAGTGTCCTTGCCTGTCTGTTCCTCTAAACAAACCACACATGGATCCACCTAGTGTCATTGCATGGTTGTTCTTTTCACAAACCACACATTGATCCACCAGTGTCATTGCATGTGTGTTCTTCTCATGAACCACAGCTAGAGTCATTACCCGTGTGTTCTTCTAAACAAACCACATAAGGATCCACCAGTGTCATTGCATGTCTGTTCTTTTCATGAACCATAGCTAGAGTCATTGCATGCCAGTTCTTCTCACAAACCACATAAGGATCCACCAGTGTCATTGCATGTCTGTTCTTTTCATGAACCACACCGTGTGTCATTGCATGCGTGTTCTTCTCATGAACCACACATGGATCCACCAGTGGCATTGCATGTCTGTTCTTTTCATGAACCACACCCAGTGTCATTGCATGTTTGTTCCACGAAACAAACCAGACATGGATCCACCTAGTGTCATTGCATGTCTGTTCTTTTCACAAGCCACACATGGATCCTACAGTGTCATTGCATGTGTGTTCTTTTCATGAACCATAGCTAGAGTCATTGCATGTGTGTTCTTCTAAACAAATCACATAAGGATCCACCAGTGTCATTGCATGTATGTTCTTTTCACAAGCCACACATGGATCCTACAGTGTCATTGCATGTGTGTTCTTTTCATGAACCATAGCTAGAGTCATTGCATGTGTGTTCTTCTAAACAAATCACATAAGGATCCACCAGTGTCATTGCATGTATGTTCTTTTCATGAACCATAGCTATAGTCATTGCATGCCAGTTCTTCTAACAAACCACATAAGGATCCACTAGTGTCATTGCATGTCTGTTCTTTTCATGAACCACACCCGGTGTCATTGCATGTGTGTTCTTCTCATGAACAACACATGGATCCACCAGTGTCATTGCATGTTTGTTCTTCTCATGAACCACACCCAGTGTCATTGCATGTATGTTCCTCTAAACAAACCATATCTAGAGTCATTGCATGTGTGTTCTTCCTAACAAACCACACATGGATCCACCTAGTGTGATTGCATGTCCGTTCTTTTCACAAACCACACATGGATCCACCAGTGTCATTGCATGTGTGTTCTTGTCATGAACCACAGCCAGAGTCATTGCATGTTTGTTCTTTCCACAAACCACACATGGATTCACCTAGTGTGGTTGCATGTCTGTTCTTTTCACAAACCACACATGGATCCACCAGTGTCATTGCATGTCTGTTCTTTTCATGAACCACACCCAGTGTCATTGCATGTTTATTCCTGTAAACAAACCACACATGGATCCACCTAGTGTCATTGCATGTCTGTTCTTTTCACAAACCACACATGGATCCAACAGTGTCATTGCATGTGTGTTCTTTTCATGAACCACAGCTAGTCATTGCATGTCTGTTCTTTCCACAAACCACACATGGATCCACCTAGTGTGATTGCATGTCTGTTTTTTTCACAAACCACACATGGATCGACCTAGTGTGATCGCATGTGTGTTCTTTTCATGAACCACAGCTAGAGTCATTGCATGTGTGTTCTTCTAAACAAACCACATAAGTGAAGGAGTTATGCCCTAGAGGTAAATAATAAAGTGTATTATTTGATATATCTCCTATATGTTCATAATACGTTTCATACTGTGTTATAACTGTGTTAATACGAAACGTTAATACACGTGTGGTATGTAAACAAATTGTGTCTCTAGTGACCTCTAGTGAACTAGTTCATTAGTCATGAGGATGGTCTGTGTTTCAAGATCATGGGCATTTATGCCAACTGACAATGAGGTCATGTTATTAGTTGAATAACATGATAGACAAACATCCAACCATTATATCTTAATGAGATCTAGTTACAAAGTTCACCATTGATGATAAAACACAGAGAACCTCGCAACCCGATCCTTTGACTGTGAGTTAATGCAAATCACCATTTCGGAAGAAACTTAGATGGTTATCAAGAATCATCTCGTAACAGGGTGATTAAAAAGGTGCCACTCAGGTTTTCCGAAGGGATGCGTAGAGGAGTACATATCAAGACCAGGATTTGTCTAGTCCATGTAACAGACAGATACATGTGGCCATCTCGGTGACGTTGCATTGATGAAGCTTGCAAGCATGTGACTAGGTCACGGAATGCAACGACATGGGAACGAGAAAACAAGTTCATCGGTAACAAGATTAAACTAAGGTATAGAGATACCGAAGATCAAGTCTCGGATGAATTAGGTATCGAATGACAAAGGAAATGGGGAACGACTATCTCATGGTTCGAGCTATTGTATTCGTGAAATGCACGGGGGTCACAAGGCCATCCAGGTCCGTCTGTTTATCATTGATATGAGAGTGGTCTATATCATGTCCGGAGTGTTTCCAAACCGAAGGATGTCACGCTTAAGGGTAGGGACGCTTAGGATAGATGAGGTATCGTATGAGAAATAGAGAGAGAGAAACCAGAATAGTTTCGGTAACATCCGATGGATATCGGAAGGGGTCCGGAAGTTTTTCCGGAGTGAAGGAATAATATAATATGTGTAGTTGAATGTTAATTGGAGAATTAATATTAAATATATATTTTATTTTATTTTGAAAGGCTCCATATTGCTACCGGGCCTCACCCGAAGGGAGGCCCAATAGGGCAAGGCGCCTAGGGAGTGGGGGCCAGCCGGCCTAGGGCTGGTGGGCCACCCCAGTGGGGCCCACCTAGGTCCGGCAGCTGCCCCTAGGTGGCCGGCGGGTGTGGGGATTAGTCCCACACCTCCTGGCCCCTGGGTGGTGCGCCCCCCTTCCCACTATATAAAGGGGTCCCCCTTCCCCTTTGGGATCACCCATTCCTCTCATTCTCTCTCTCTCATCTGCTGAGCACTTCCCCGTTATATTGGGGAGGACCTCTCGGTTGAGTTCTCCACCTTCAAACTACCGTCGTGTGATCGGCGATCCAGCATCTACTTCTTCCGCTGCTCGGCTGGATCGGAGTCCGGTTGATGTCTCCTACACCGGACGTGTGACGAACTTCGGAGGCACCAAACTTGGGGTGCTGCTCGTCTTCATCAATATACGCCTTCCTGCGTAAGGCGTGCCTCTGTTTGCAAAGGTATGAATACTATATTCCTTCTCCCTTACTTATGTCTACATAGTATAGATCCTGGTATTAGAGTTCGAGTAGATAGAAATTTTTTGTTTTCTGCTACGGAACTCTTTAGTGGTATCAGAGCGGGTCTATGGGTAGACATGTCGTACGGATAGAACACATAGCAATATGTGGGCATTGATTCTCTAGTTGCTACCCTCTTTAGTATTATTGTTCATATCGCGGCACTGTTTGATGAAGCGGCCCCCAACCGACCTCACGTGGTGATTCACGAGACTGGTCCACAAATCAAAGTGGCTTAGGGGGGTGTATGTCTCTCTACAGTAGTTTATATGGCATTGATAATTGAGGGCCCTGAAAAGGGAAGAAGAACGGCAATCATTGAATCCATGTTGTGGCTCGACGTTCGTAGGTGGGAAGGGGTTCTACTACGAAAGCCCTAAAGCCGTGTAAAAACTTGCAATAGTTAATATAGAAGCATCTATCTTCATTATTGCATAGGGCAAGTATTATAACATGGCAATGACAAGTTTGTGAAACTTTAAAGCTGTTGATGATGATCATAAAGCTATAATCATGTCATAACATTTTACTTTTGAAGTATTATTTATTGTGCTAGTATACTTACTAGACGGTAGCATCATAAGATAATCCCTCGTAGTATTCCAGTTATCGTATTACCCTTGGTTGTGCACCACCAAGAAAGTACTTCGGTATGAGGCCGTCCGTGATGGTTGGGGGTCAGACATATCTACGTTCGCATACAGTGGGTGCAAGCCATGTTGCACTGCGAATACACATAAGTTAGAACTAGCGAGCCTAGCATGTACATACATGGCCTTGGAATACAAGAGACCGAAAGGTCGAGCATGAATCACATAGTTGATGTGATCGACATTAGGGAATGTCCACCTTTGATACTGCACTGATGGCCGTGATGATCGGGGGAGGTGCTGGGGATAGGGATCATGTGATCACTAAACGAGTAGAGGGATGTTCGTTTAAGTGGGAGTTCCTTTATTAAAACTTGAACTCATTATTATGAACATTGTCTAAACACTTTGCATATCCTTTGTAGATGTCTCGCCCACCCACCTTCAACCTTAGCACTTTCCTCGAGAAGGACAAGCTGAAAACTGATGGAACCAACTTCACCGCATGGTTCGGCAATCTTAGGATCCTCCTAGTCCCCTACAAGTTGACTTATGTCATCGAGGCTGAGCTTCCAGCTAAGCCTGCAGATTCTTCCTCCCAGGGCGAAAAGAATGCCTGGTAGTCCAAGGCGGACGATTTCTCCTTCATCTAGAGTGGAATGCTCTATGCCATGGAGCCAGAGCTTCAAAAGCGTTTTGAGAAGATGAATGCTTTTGAGATCATTGAGGACCTCAAGGCTATCTTTGCTCCACAGGCACGTGCAGAGAGGTATGATGCTTCTGAGCTCTTCTTCTCTGCTAAAATGGAAGAGCACAGTAGTATTAGTGAGCACGTGGTCAAAATGTCTGGCTACGTTAAGCGCTTAAACGCCCTGGATTGCAAAATCCCGGAGGAGCTCGCTATAGACAGGGTGTTGCACTCGCTACCCCCTAGCTATAAGAGTTTTGTGATGAACTACAACATGCAAGGGATGACTAAGACCCTTGCCGAGGTGTTCGCCATGCTCAAAACTGCTGAGGGTGAAATCAAGAAGGAGCACACGGTACTGATGGTCAACAAGACCACCAACTTTAAGAAACCGGGGCAAAAGGGGAAAGGCAAGGGTAATAAGTCTAAGAGGGATGGCAGGTTTGTTCCCAGCACCTCAAAGACTGCCAAGCCTGGCCCTAAGCCCGGCACTTCGTGCTTCTACTACAAAGGGGATGGGCACTGGAAACGCAACTGCCCCAAGTACCTTGAAGACAAGCGAGTTGGCAAGATAGCCATCCCGAACAAAGGTATATATGATATACATGTTATTGATGTATTCCTGGCGAGCACCAGGAGTAACACCTGGGTATTTGATACCGAATCTGTTGCTCACATTTGTAACTCTCAGCAGGATCTGCGGAGTAGGAGGCGCCTGAGGAAGGACGAGGTGACGATGCGCGTCGGCAATGGCTCGAGAGTCGAAGTGATGGCCGTCGGCACCCTGCATCTCTGTCTACCATCAGGATTAATGTTGGTTTTGAATAAATGCTATTATGTACCCACATTGAGTATGAATATTGTGAGTGGGTCTTTCTTGTTCCAAGACCGTTATTCATTTAAATCAGGAACAAATGGTTGTTCAATTTATATGAATGATGTTTTCTATGTTCATGCTCATGTATGTGATGGTTTATTCTTACTTGATCTTGATTGTGATACACACATCCATAGTGTTGATGCTAAACATTGTAAGCACAGTGACAATAATTCCATGTTTATGTGGCATTGCCATCTTGGCCACATTGGCATAAAGCGCATGAAGAAGCTTCATTCAGAAGGGCTTCTTGGATCATTGGATTTCGAATCCCTTGATACATGTGAGCCATGCCTCATGGGCAAGATGACTAGGACAACATTCTCCGACATAGTGGAGAGAGCTGTAGACCTACTTGGGATCATACATACGGATGTATGTGGACCAATGAGTGTCTCAACATGCAATGGTTATCGTTACTTTGTTACCTTTACTGACGACTTAAGCAGATATGGATATATCTACTTAATGAAGCACAAGTCTGAAACCTTTGAAAAGTTCAAGGAATTTCAGAAAGAGGTAGAGAATCAACTTGACAAGAAAATCAAGCACCTTCGATCAGATCAAGGAGGCGAGTATTTGATTTATGAGTTTAACATGCACTTGAAGGACTGTGGGATTATCCCACAGCTTACGCCAGCCGGGACACCACAGCGTAATGGTGTGTCGGAACGCTGTAACCGAACCCTATTGGATAGTGTGCGGTCCATGATGTATTTAACTGATTTGTCTATGTATTTTTGGTGATACTCGTTAGAAACCGCTGGTTTTATTTTAAGCCGAGCACCATCCAAATCCGTGGAGACAACCCCATATGAGATATCGTATGGGCAGAAGCCGAAGTTGTCTTTTCTGAAAGTTTGGGGATGTGAGGCGTACGTTAAGAAACTGGAGCCTGACAAACTCGAACCCAAATCGTAAAAATGTATCTTTGTAGGATATCCTAGGGAAACCATTGGATATACCTTCTACAATCAAGCCGAAGGCAAAACGCTTGTCGCAAAAACCGGCACCTTTCTCGAGAAAGAGTTTCTTGCAAAAGGAGTGAGTGGAAGGAAAATTGAGTTAGATGAAATTGTTGACCCTTCTCTCCAAATTTCAAGTAGCGCGACGGAAGTTGTTCCAAAACCGCTCTCCAACATGGAGGAAAAGCCCATTGATGATGATCAAAACAATGACATCGAGACTCCTGAGGTTCGCAGGTCTACAAGGGTTCGTGCCACTCCTGATTGGTATAGTAGCCTTGTAATGTCTGTCATCCTAGATGAACAGGAAGAACCTGCAAACTACAAAGAAGCTATGGATAGTGCTGACTCCGAAAAATGGCTAGAAGCCATGAAATCCGAAATAGGATCCATGCATGAAAACCAAGTTTGGACCTTGGTGGATCTTCCAAAAGGCCACAAGGCCGTGGAAAATAAATGGATCTTTAAGAAAAAGACAGATGCAAATGGTAATGTGACCATTCACAAAGCTCGACTTGTCACAAAGGGGTTTCTACAAATTCAAGGAGTTGACTACGACGAGACTTACTCTCCCGTAGTAATGCTTAAGGCTGTCAGGATTTTAATAGCAATTGGTGCACATTTCGACTATGAAATTTGGCAGATGGATGTCAAGACCGCATTCTTGAATGGTCACATTGATGAAGAGTTGTATATGATGCAACCGGAAGGTTTTGTTGATCCTAAGGATGTTGTAAAGGTATGCAAGCTCCAATGGTCCATTTATGAGTTGAAGCAAGCATCTCGGAGCTGGAACCAACGTTTTGATCAAGTGATCAAGAGTTTTGGATTTGTCCAAAATCAACAAGAGTTCTCTGTTTACCAGAAAGCGAGTGGGAGCTTGGTTGTTTTCTTAGTAGTATATGTGGATGACATATTACTCATGGGTAACGATGTGGATCTTATGAAAAGCGTGAAAGCATATTTGAGAAACCAATTTTCCATGAAGGATCTAGGTGAAGCTGCATATACATTAGGAATCAAGATCTATCGATATAGATCAAGGCACCTAATAGCATTGAGTCAGATTAATTACATAGAAAAGATTTTGAAAAGGTTCAAAATGGAAAACACCAAGAGGGGTCTTACACCTATGATGAAGAATTGCAAAATGAGTATGACTCAATGTCTCGTGACGGACGAGGATAAAGATAAGATGTCTTACATCCCCTATGCTTCAGCCATAGGATCTATCATGTATGCAATGTTAAGTACACGACCTGATGTGGCATTGGATCTTAGTTTGACGAGCCGATATCAGAGTAATCCAGGACCGGATCACTGGACAGCTGTGAAAAATATCCTAAAGTATCCGAGAAGAACACATGGATCCACCAGGGTCATTGCATGTCTGTTCTTTTCACAAACCACAGCTAGAGTCATTGCATGTGTGTTATTCTCACAAACCACACATGGATCCACCCAGTGTCATTGCATGTCTGTTCTTTTCACAAACCACACATGGATCCACCAGTGTCATTGCATGTTTGTTCTTTTCATGAACTACACACAGTGTCATTGCATGTATGTTCCTCTAAACAAACCACACATGGATCCACCTAGTTTCATTGCATGTCTGTTCTTTTCAAACCACACATGGATCCAACAGTGTCATTGCATGTGTGTTCTTTTCATGAACCACAGCGAGTCATTGCATGTCTGTTCTTTCCACAAAACACACATGGATCTACCTATTGTGATTGCATGTATGTTCTTTTCACAAACCACACATGGATCCACCCAGTGTCATTGCATGTCTGTTCTTTCCACAAGCCACACATGGATCCACCAGTGTCATTGCATGTCTGTTCTTTTCATGAACCACACCCAGTGTCATTGCATCTTTGTTCCTCTAAACAAACCACACATGGATCCACCTAGTGTCATTGCATGTCTGTTCTTTTCACAAACCACACATGGATCCAACAGTGTCATTACATGTGTGTTCTTTTCATGAACCACAGCAAGAGTCATTGCATGTGTGTTCTTCTAAACAAGCCACATAAGTGAAGGAGTTATGCCCTAGAGGCAAATAATAAAGTGTATTATTTGATATATCTCCTATATGTTCATAATACGTTTTATACTGTGCTATAACTGTGTTAATACGAAACGTTAATACACGTGTGGTATGTAAACAAACCGTGTCTCTAGTTACCTCTAGTGAAATAGTTCATTGGTCATGAGGATGGTCTGTGTTTCAAGATCATGGGCATTTATGCCAACTGACAATGAGGTCATGTTATTAGTTGAATAACATGATAGACAAATATCCGACCGTTATATCTTAATGAGATCTAGTTAGAAAGTTCACCATTGATGATAAAACACAGAGAACCTCGCAACCCGATCCTTTGACTGTGAGGTAATGCAAATCACCATTCCGGAAGAAGCTTAGATGCTTATCAAGAATCATCTCGTAACAGGGTGATCAAAAAGGTGGCACTTAGGTTTTCCGAAGGGATGCGTAGAGGAGTATATATCAAAACCAGGATTTGTCTAGTCTATGTAACTAACAGATACATGTTGCCATCTCGGTGACGTTGCATTGATGAAGCTTGCAAGCATGTGACTAGGTCACGGAATCTAACGACATGGGAACGAGAAAACAAGTTCATCGGTAACAAGATCGAACTAAGGTATAGAGATACCGAAGATCAAGTCTCAAATGAATTAGGTATCGAATCACAAAGGGAATGGGGAACGACTATCTCACGGTTCGAGCAATTGTATTCGTGAAACGCACGGGGGTCACATGGCCATCCAGGTCCCTCTATTGATCATTGATATCAGAGTGGTCTCTATCATGTCCGCAGTGTTTCCGAACCGAAGGATGTCATGCTTAAGGGTAGGGACGCTTAGGGTAGATGAGGTATCGTATGAGAAATAGAAAGAGAGAAACCAGAATAGTTTCGGTAACATCCGATGGATATCGGAAGGGGTCCGGAAGTTGTTCCGGAGTGAAGGAATAATATAATATGTGTAGTTGAATGTTAATTGGAGAATTAATATTAAATATATATTTTATTTTATTTTGAAAGGCTCCATATTGCTAATGGGCCTCACCCTAAGGGAGGCCCAACAGGGCAAGGCGCCTAGGGAGTGGGGGGCAGCCGGCCTAGGGCTGATGGGCTGCCCTAGTGGGGCCCACCTAGGTCCGGCGGCTGCCCCTAGGTGACCGGCGGGTGTGGGGATTAGTCCCACACCTCCTGGCCCCTGGGTGGTGCGCCCCCCTTCCCACTATATAAAGGGGTCCCCCTTCCCCTTTGGGATCACCCATTCCTCTCATTCTCTCTCTCTCATCTGCTGAGGACTTCCCAGTAATATTGGGGAGGACCTCATGGTTGAGTTCTCCACCTTCACACTACCGTCGTGTGATCGGCGATCAAGCATCTACTTCTTCTGCTGCTTGGCTAGATTGGAGTCCGGTTGACGTCTCTTACACCGGACATGTGACGAACTTTGGAGGCACCACACTTGGGGTGCTGCTCGTCTTCATCAATATACGCCTTCCTGCGTAAGGTGTGCCTCTGTTTGCAAAGGTATGAATACTGTATTCCTTCTCCGTTACTTATGTCTACATAGAATAGATCCTGGTATTAGAGTTCGAGTAGATAGAATTTTTTTGTTTTCTACTGCGGAACTCTTCAATAAGGATCCACTAGTGTCATTGCACGTATGTTCTTTTCATGAACCATAGCTAGAGTTATTGCATGCCAGTTCTTCTCACAAACCACATAAGGATCCACCAGTGTCATTGCATGTCTCTTCTTTTCATGAACCACACCTGGTGTCGTTGCATGTCTGTTCTTTTCACAAACCACACATGGATCCACTAGTGTGATTGCATGTCTATTCTTTTCATGAACCACACCCAGTGTCATTGCATGTTTGTTCCTCTAAATAAACCACACATGGATCCACCTAGTGTCATTGCATGTCTATTCTTTTCACAAACCACACATGGATCCAACAGTGTCATTGCATGTGTCTTCTTTTCATGAACCACAGCTAGATTCGTTGCATGTGTGTTCTTCTAAACAAATCACATAAGGATCCACCAGTGTCATTGCATGTATGTTCTTTTCATGAACCATAGCTAGAGTCATTGCATGTCAGTTCTTCTCACAAACCACATAAGGATCCACCAGTGTCATTGCATGTCTGTTCTTTTCTTGAACCACACCCGGTGTCATTGCATGTGTGTTCTTCTCATGAACCACGCATGGATCCAACAGTGTCATTGCATGTGTGTTCTTTTCATGAACCACAGCTAGAGTCATTGCATGTGTGTTCTTCTAAACAAGCCACATAAGTGAAGGAGTTATGCCCTAGAGGCAAATAATAAAGTTTATTATTTGATATATCTCCTATATGTTCATAATACGTTTCATACTGTGCTATAACTGTGTTAATACGAAACGTTAATACACGTGTGGTATGTAAACAAACCGTGTCTCTAGTTACCTCTAGTGAACTAGTTCATTGGTCATGAGGATGGTCTGTGTCAAGATCATGGGGATTTATGCCAACTGACAATGAGGTCATGTTATTAGTTGAATAACATGATAGACAAACATCTGACTGTTATATCTTAATGAGATCTAGTTACAAAGTTCACCATTGATGATAAAACACAGAGAACCTTGGAACCCGATCCTTTGACTGTGAGGTAATGCAAATCACCATTCCGGAAGAAGCTTAGATGGTTATCAAGAATCATCTCGTAATAGGGTGATCAAAAAGGTGCCACTCAGGTTTTCCGAAGGGATGCGTAGAGGAGTATTTATCAAGACCAGGATTTGTCTAGTCTATGTAACGGATAGATACATGTGGCCATCTCGGTGACGTTGCATTGATGAAGCTTGCAAGCATGTGACTAGGTCATGGAATGCAACGACATGGGAACGAGAAAACAAGTTCATCGGTAACAAGATCATACTAAGGTATAGAGATACCGAAGATCAAGTCTCAGATGAATTAGGTATCGAATGACAAAGGGAATGGGGAACGACTATCTCACGGTTCGAGCAATTGTATTCGTGAAACGCACGGGGGTCACATGGCCATCCAGGTCCCTCTATTGATCATTGATATCAGAGTGGTCTCTATCATGTCCGGAGTGTTTCCGAACTGAAGGATGTCACGCTTAAGGGTAGTGACACTTAGGGTAGATGAGGTATCGTATGAGAAATATAGAGAGAGAAACCAGAATAGTTTCGGTAACATCCGATGGAGATCGGAAGGGGTCCGAAAGATGTTCCGGAGTGAAGGAATAATATAATATGTGTATTTGAATGTTAATTGGAGAATTAATATTAAATATATATTTTATTTTATTTTTAAAGGCTCCATATTGCTAATGGGCCTCACCCGAAGGGAGGCCCAACAGGGCAAGGCGCCTAGGGAGTGGGGGCCAGCCGGCCTAGGGCTGGTGGGCCGCCCCAGTGGGGCCCACCTAGGGCCGGCGACTGCCCCTAGGTGGCCGGCAGGTGTGGGGATTATTCCCACACCGCCTGGCCCCTGGGTGGTGCGCCCCCCTCCCACTATATAAAGGGGTCCCCCCTTCCCCTTTGGGATCACCCATTCCTCTCATTCTCTCTCTCTCATCTACTGAGGACATCCCCGTAATTTTGGGGAGGACGTCATGGTTGAGTTCTCCACCTTCACACTACCGTCGTGTGATCGGCGATCCAGCATATACTTCTTCCGCTACTCGGCTGGATCGGAGTCAGGTTGACGTCTCCTACACCGGACGTGTGACAAACTTCAGAGGCACCACACTTCGGGTGCTGCTCGTCTTCATCAATATACGTCTTCCTGCGTAAGGTGTGCCTCTGTTTGCAAAGGTATGAATACTGTATTCCTTCTCCGTTACTTATTTCTACATAGTATAGATCCTAGTATTAGAGTTCGAGTAGATAGAATTTTTTTGTTTTCTACTACGGAACCATTCAATAAGGATCCACTAGTGTCATTGCACCTATGTTCTTTTCATGAACTGTAGCTAGAGTTATTGCATGCCAGTTCTTCTCACAAACCACATAAGGATCCACCAGTGTCATTGCATGTCTCTTCTTTTCATGAACCACACCCGGTGTCATTGCATGTTTGTTCTTTTCACAAACCACACATGGATCCACCAGTGTCATTGCATGTCTGTTCTTTTCATGAAACACACCTAGTGTCATTGCATGTCTATTCTTTTCACAAACCACACATGGATCCAACAGTGTCATTGCATGTGTGTTCTTTTCATGAACCACAGCTAGAGTCATTGCATGTGTGTTCTTCTAAACAAACCACATAAGGATCCAGCAGTGTCATTGCATGTATGTTCTTTTCATGAACCATATCTAGAGTCATTGCATGCCAGTTCTTCTCACAAACCACATAAGGATTCACCAGTGGCATTGCATGTCTGTTCTTTTCATGTACCACACCCGGTGTCATTGCATGTGTGTTCTTCTCATGAACCACACATGGATCCAGCAGTGTCATTGCATATGTGTTCTTTTCATGAACCACAGCTAGAGTCATTGCATGTGTGTTCTTCTCACAAAGCACACATGGATCCACCAGTGCCATAGCATGTGTGTTCTTCTCATGAACCATAGTGTCATTGGATGTGTGTTCTTTTCATGAACCACACCCAGTGCCATTGGATGTGTGTCGTTTTCATGAACCAGACCCAGTGTCATTGGATCTGTGTTCTTGTCATTGCATGTGTGTTCTTTTCATGAACCACACATGGATCCACCTAGTGTGATTGCATGTCTATTCTTTTCACAAACCACATATGGATCCACCAGTGTCATTGCATGTCTATTCTTTTCATGAACCACACCCAGTGTCATTGCATGTCTGTTCCTCTCATAAACCACATATGGATCCTAACCTTAGGAGAGCCCTAACCTTAGCCCCCCAATGGGTGGCCGTTAGACCGAGTCTTCTAGAAGGCACGCCCTAACACAGTTGTTCTGCTTGACGATTGTTACATACCATTCGATTGGTGCGCTTGGACGATTGGGATGGTCTCGTGAGAGCGATCCGCGAGTAGGCCATACTGCGGCATGATTGGCCACGCTTGCTATGGACAAACTGGCAACACCGAGCGCTCCCCTGTTGCAAGTGTCACGACTCACGAGTTGAGTGGGCCATTGCTGCGACCTCGGATTGTTAAGGATCCTCAGTCCCTGTGAATAACATGCTAGTCGCTGGATCAATAGCTAGCACTTCACAGTCGATGAATATCATGTAAAACACAAGTAGTTATTACACGAATAATCCAGAGTATAATTATTACAACTTGCATAGCTTATAGCTAGCTCAAATAAAACAGCGGAAAACTAAGTAAATCTTGAGTCCATCAACGCCTCAGGCTAGTTGCGTGAAGACCCGCGATCCCTATGCACCTTTCAGTCTTCGCATTCTACACATAAGACGTGCAGCCAACAAGTTGGGTCAATACTTTGAATGTATTGGCAAATTACACCAAGGAAGGAATAAGACTATCTCTACATGCAAGGCTAAGTGCAGGCTTTGGGGTTCTTTTGCATAAGGCCAATTTTTCGCTAAGTAAGAAGAAAGGAGGAAGAGTTTATCCTACTTTGTAAACATTGTTTAAGTAATATAGGGTCGAGTGAAACACGAGGATGTTACTCACCAAGTGTCCAATCAACCTAGCACTTGGATATTACGCACCAAGTCCCCAAAATCCCACCCAATGGCGATATTACTCACGCCTTGGGGTTTAAAGACTTTAAGTTTGGAAAAGAGAGAGGAAGATCTTTCAGAGGCTCCGTCCTTAAGATGCTCAAATTGTTCTTTTCCGTGAACTCGGCTGATCGATCAGATTGCAATACTCTCAAGAGGTTGTGTACTTTCCCCACAATCCACGATCAAGTCATTTTACAGACCAGACCATGGCGAAGCCTTCCCTTAGTAGCCCCTCTACTAGCTGGATCCAACCGTGCCAAGAACCTCCAAATGTTGGTACCCCGGTGAGGTTTCCCACTAAGTACTAAGCCAAGACAGAGCCCATATGTATTGTGGTTGCACTGGAAGCTTCTGAATTCTGAAACATGGCAGACTTCTTTGATTCCTAGGCGGTCGTCCTCCACCAAAATATCCACTCGTTGACCCGACAACCATTCCGCCCAGAAGAAAACTTAGTTTTATTTTGAAAGGGGTTTTGAGAAGAAAAGTTCGCTCGAAAGAGCTCTCATACTTAGAAAATTTTGAGTCTTTCGAACCCCCCCAACGGTACTTAGTATATATATAGCGTAGCAAGCAATACTTAGCAAAAACAGGGGAACCTAATAGGACGGAGAAATCCTAAGTATAGAACTATCATGGCATACTATAAAATCTTCGCACTTGCAAAATATTTCCAAGTAGATCTACCAAAACAATCCTACACATGCACACTACTATTTTGAAGAGCAAAACATGCATAGTATTCAAAACAGGGACAATAATATGTACAAGTGGTGTAACTTGCCTTGATCCGAGCAACACTCTACACAACAGTACTCCTCGGCACACTCCGAGCAATCTAACAAAATACAAACATAGATCCAATCACAATTTGCACAAAACAATGTCACGAAGGTGAATATGCATGCATGCAACATGGTAATATGCAAGGATGGATTCAAATTCGATCAAGGGTTTTATTTTGGGGTGTTGTTGAGTTGGGGATGTCACTAGTATCGATTCCCCACAGATTTTAAGTATTTTGGGTTAATACCTAAATAAACAAGCTCAGAAATAGATCTACACCTCCAAAATACCTCGAAGCAGATCTAAACACTCTAAGCAAGTTATACCAATTTTCCACAGAAGGTCTCGTAGATAGAAAGCCAACGCTACAAGAATTAACTAAAACGAATCTACGGATATTTTTCTAGAATTAAAATACTCTAATCTAAACTTTAAATCCTACTGCAAGATTGCTGCAGTAAAACAGCAATAATATTGTAGATCTGTGTTCTACTCAATTTTACGAATCCAACGGTATATTATACGCATATTTTGGCCAAGTATTCGAATTACTATGAATTTTACAAGATTAAAGTATTTTCTGCCTATTTAAGAGTATTTACAGGTGGGCGGCCACGCAAGCGACAAATGGCCGTGCGGGATTGTCCCAGCTAGCACGCGCTGCTGATACGGCGGGCTGACGTGGGCGTGCCACGCGGCGTGACGCGGTTGGGCAATACCCTGATCTACACCACCGGATCGCGATCTAACGGACGGGGGTGGAGGAAACTCACCGCAGCGGTAAGAACTTGACGACGACGACAACGAACGGTGGCGGCGCATCGGTGGCGATGCTCGGCGGCGTCCTGGTGAGCTCCCAACTGTGCGAAGCAGACGACGACGTGGCCCTCCTCCTCACAGTCCTTCTGGTACAGACGGCGTCGGGCTTCCCTTCCTCGGTTCGCGGTGGCGCTCCGCCGATGTCCTCTGTCTCCGGCAGAGCTCCGGCGTGCAATCCCCGTCGCTTGACTACGCTGTAGAGAGGGAAAAGGCAGGTGGGAGACGCAGGTGTTAGAGGCGGTTCTGATTTTGGAAGAAAAGGAGGGACAGGAGCTCGATTTCGACGAAGGAGCAACCTCCCAAGGCGGAACTCCGGCGGTGATTTCGATCTTGGCGCAGGCGGCTCTAGGGTTTGCGATTTTTTTGGGAAAAGGGCCGGGGCTCGATGGGGAGGCTTATATGAGGGATTTTGCGTGCGGGAGGGGTCGAAATAGCCTCAGAATCGACGGATTCTGTTAGGATCGCGTCGGTTAGTATGAGTTGGGGATGAACACGGAGAGGTCGGGGATGACAGGTGGGGCCGCGACATCAGTGAGAGGCGAGGGAAGTGGGATGAGCGGCTGGCGGCGCTTGCTGGGCCGGCATGTGCGGCTACTGCTGCTACGCTGTGCCTGGCGCGCGGTAGATAGGAGTGGGCCGGCTCGGTTGGCCCGGTTAGGCTAGGCTCCCTTTTTTTGTAGTTTAAATCTTTTATTTTCTGTTTTCCTATTTGTCTTATAACTTTTGCAAACGGACTCCGAATT
Source organism: Avena eriantha (assembly GCA_910589775.1). NCBI lineage: Eukaryota > Viridiplantae > Streptophyta > Magnoliopsida > Poales > Poaceae > Avena > Avena eriantha. The sequence goes on along the minus strand of OU342740.1, from coordinate 138,361,603 downwards.
AAGTGAGACCGGTCTCAATTTTGTAAAAAGGAGAAGATTAGTATGGGGTTATCAAATAACACTTTTGCAAGGATTTAGGAGGATTGATTTTTTTAACCCCTTTCTTTGTCTTTATATTACTATAGGGTTTAGGGAAAAATATTTGATGCAGCTTATTATTGTGTGATGCCGTGATGCAATGATATGATGCATGCTACTAGTAACATCTGCAATCGTAAAAATTGGGATGTTACAAACCTACCCACCTTAAGAAGAATCTCGTCCCTGAGATTCAGGTTGGTTAGCAAATAGGTGTGGGTGTTCTTTCTTCAGGTCTTCTTCATGTTCCCACGTGGCCTCTTCCTCAGAAGGGTGATTCCATTGAACTTTGCAAAACCTGATAGTCTTGGTACGAGTAATTCTCTTAGTTGTTTCCAAAATCCTGGTGGGTTTTTCCTCATGGGTGAGATCGTTTTCTAGTTGAACCTCGTTCAACGGAACCGTATCCTTTAGTGGTGTTTCAGCCATTTCCGGGTGACACTTCTTTAGTTGTGACACATGGAAAACATCATGAACAGTCAACACTTCGGGCAATTCCAACTGATAGGCAACCTCCCCTCTACGACCCAAGATCTTGTAGGGCCCTATGAATCGGGGTGCTAACTTACCCTAGATTCCAAATCTCTTAACTCCTCGTAGTGGTGAAACTCGGAGATATGCACGGTCTCCCACTTCATAAGTTACATCCCTGCGCTTGGAATCAGCATAACTCTTTTGCCTGGATTGGGCTACTTTTAACCTGTCTTGAATCTGTCTTACTTTTTCTTCGACATCCTTGATCAGTTCAGGTCCAAACAAACTACGTTCTCCAACTCCACTCCATAGCAGCGGAGTTCTACACTTTCTGCCATATAGAACTTCAAATGGAGCCATCTTAATACTAGTTTGGTAACTGTTCTTGTATGAGAATTCCGCATATGGCAAATTATCATCCCAACTAGACCCATAGTCTAGCGCACAGGCTCTTAACATGTCCTCCAAGATCTGATTAACTCTTTCCGTTTGTCCATCTGTTTGCGGGTGGAAAGCAATACTAAACTCTAGTCGTGTCCCTAGAGACTCGTGTAGCTTTCGCCAAAACTTCAAGGTGAATTGGGTACCTCTATCAGAGACAATCCCCTTGGGTACACCATGAAGACTTACGATCCTTGACATATAAATCTTGGCAAGTTTAGCACTTGTATAGGTGGTCTTTACGGGAATAAAGTGGGCCACCTTTGTGAAGTGATCGACCACTACCCAGATGGAGTCATACCTAGAACGAGTCCGGGGTAGTCCTGTGATAAAATCCATGCCTATCTTGTCCCACTTCCAATCAGGCACAGGTAATGGTTGTAGCAGCCCTGCTGATTTTTGATGTTCGGCCTTGACTCTGTTGCACACGTCACACAAGGAGATGTATTCAGCAATTTCTCTTTTCAAGTTATTCCACCAGAATCTATCTTTCACATCCATGTACATCTTCGTATTACCAGGATGAATTGAGTACGGCGAACCATGAGCTTCCTGAAGAATTAACTTCCTGATATCGGGATCATCGAGAATGCACAAACGCTTCTCATACCAAAGTGTTCCTTGTTCATCCGTATGAAACCCTTTTGCTTTACCCTTGCTTATATTAGCTCTTATCTCTTCCAACTCTTTGTCCCCCTTCTGGGCCTCTTTGATTTGATCCAGAAGCGTTGGCACTATCTCCATAGTCGCTAAGTACCCTCCAGAACTATTTCCAACCCAAGGTCCTTGAACTCTTCACACAAATCCTTTGGAAGTTCTCCCACGGTAAGTCCATTTACATAGACCTTCCTGCTTAGGGCGTCAGCCACAACATTGGCCTTTCCAGGATGGTACTGCAGGTCCAAGTCATAGTCCTTGATGAGCTCAAGCCATCTCCTTTGCCTCATATTTAATTCCTTTTGAGTGAAGATGTATTTAAGGCTTTTGTGATCCGTGAACACATCACAATGTTTGCCCATGAGGTAATGTCTCCATACCTTGAGCGCATGCACAACTGATGCTAGTTCCAAATCGTGCATGGGGTAGTTATTCTCGTGGTTCTTAAGTTGCCGAGAGGCGTAAGACACTACTTTTCCGTCCTGCATCAGTACACTACCAAGTCCTTATCGAGAAGCGTCGCAATAGACTTGGAAATCTTTTTGGATGTCAGGGAGACACAAAACTGGTGTTGTTACTAGGCGCTTCTTCAATTCTTGAAAACTGGCTTCACATGCCTCTGTCCATTGGAACTTCTTTTCTTTCTTCAACAATTCTATCATAGGCTTTGCTATCTTGGAAAAGTTTTCAATGAACCTTCGGTAATATCCTACAAGGCCCAAGAAACTCCTGATGTCACCCACATTCTTAGGTGACTCCATTCTGTCACAGAAGCTACCTTACTTGGGTCCACGTCAACTCCTTTAGCTGACACAATATGACCAAGGAATCCCACTTCTTTTAACCAGAACTCACATTTGCTAAACTTGGCATACAACTTGTGTTCCCTTAACTTTTCCATAATTAGGCGCAGATGTCTCTCATGTTCCTTCTCGTGCTTGGAATATATAAGTATGTCATGAATGAATACCACAATAAACTTATCCAAGTATTCCATGAATACCTTGTTCATCATAGTCATGAAGTATGCTGGGGCATTGGTTAGGACAAACGACATCACGGTGTACTCATACAATCCGTATCTTGTGGTGAAGGCTATCTTGGGTACATCCTGTTCCCGGATCTTTAACTGGAAATAACCTGATCGGAGATCAATCTTAGAGAACACACTAGCTCCCTTTAATTGGTCAAACAGGTCGTTAATATTGGGTAGAGGGTACTTGTTCTTGATTGTCACTTCATTCAACGACCGGTAGTCCACAACTAGTCTCTTGGTTTTATCCTTCTTCTCCACGAATAAGACAGGCGCTCCCCAAGACGACGCACTTGGTTGAATGAAGCCTTTGTCCAATTGCTCTCTAAGCTATTTCTTAAGTTCCTCCAACTCATCAACATCCATCTTGTACGGTCTCTTTGCTATCTGTCCAGTGCCAGGCATCAAGTCAATGAGAAACTCGATGTCTCGGTCAGGAGGCATCCCTGGCAATTCTTCCGGAAACACATCTGGATACTCCTTCACAATTGGCACATCCTCCAAGCTAACCCCCTTAAGAGAGTTCACCATACTCCCTTTGAGTGCAAAGGCCGATTTAAAACGGATTCTCTTCTTATCCGGAGTTGTAAGGGTGATAGTCCTTTTGGCACAATCTATGACTCCCTCATATTCGGTCATCCAATTCATGCCCAAAATTATGTCTAAACCTTGTGACTCCAGAACGACTAGGCTGGTGGGAAAGATGTGTGCCTCGATCCTTAATTCTAACCCACGGCATCCAGAGTTTTCCATTATTTCTCCTCCAGGAGAACTTACCCTTAGGGGAGTACTAATAGTCTCCGTAGGTATCTTGCCTCTATCCACAAGTACCCTTGATATGAATGAATGCGATGCACTAGTATCAAAAAGAACAACTATGGGGGTGGAGTTAATCTTGAACTTACCAATCACGGAGTCAGGTGCCTCACGAGCATCCTCCACGGAGACATGATTCACCGTGGCTTTGACGAATGGGTTCGGCTTCTTCCCATTTCCATTACCATTGCCATTGCCATGGTTGTGTCCGTTGCCGTTCCCATTCTTCATCTTTTCGGGGCAAGTAGTTGCATAATGCCCTGTCTTGTTACACTTGAAGCATGTCACCTCACTTAGATCCTTCCCATTGCCATTTCCATTGCGATGTTTATGGCCATTGTGGTTATGTCCTCCATGACAATGACCATTGTGGTTATGGCTGTTGTGGTTGTGGGGTGGTGGTGACGAAGTGCGTTGCTTCTGATATGGGGCTGAGTTGTGCTTGTGTGAGGTGGACTTTCTCTTTCGGTTCTCTATACTCCTTTGTTTTGCTTCAACTACAACTGCCCTGTCTAGAAGTTCCTGATAGTTATCAAACTTCAGAGCCACAAGCTGAATGGATATCTCATCATTAAGTCCCCTTAGGAACTCCTCTTGTCTCTTGGCATCAGTGGAAACATCATTAGGTGCATAACGTGCCAGCTTGCTAAAAAGGTCCCCATACTCGGAGACAGAGCGGTGCAGTTGTTTCAAGTCGCGGAACTCACGTCTCTTTAGTGACATGACACCCGTGGCTATGTGATGAGTACGAAAGGCTACCTCAAACTGGTTCCAGGTGATAGCTTCAATGTCAGGGTGGGTGACCTGGTAATTATCCCACCATTCAGCCGCTGGTCCCTCAAGTTGGTGTGCGGCAAAGCGCACCCTGTCAGCTCCAACAACTTGGACGGTGTCTAACTTCTTGTTGGTGGTGCGAAGCCAGTCATCTGCCACAATCGGCTCTGAACTACTTGAGAAAATAGGAGGGTTAAACCTCAAGAACCGAGTCAGGCGATCCTGTTGGGGCGGTGGAGGTGGTGGAGGCGGCGGGTTGTTGTTGTTGTTTTGCATGTTTTGAGTGAGGAGTTGGATCAGTTGATTCTGGGAGTTCAGAAGTTGTGCTATCTCTGGGGGCATGTTGTTGTTGTTGTTCCCACGTCTTGCCATCTGTGGGGTTTGGGAAACAAGTTAAGAAATAGATAGAGAGCCTAAGGAATAAACTCCTACCCTTATGTAAACATGAGAAAAGCACATGAGAAAAAGCAAGGCACACATAGCACATAGTTTAACACAACTCAACCAAGTTTAACTAAACCAAAATAATTTTGGTACTCATTACCATCGCGAACAACGTTTGACTATAGAAATAAAGGTGGTCCAACTATCTACTCTACTCATCATCCACTTCCTCATCCTCAATAATGAAGCCTTCCTTCTCCAGCAGTGACTTGTATAACTCCATGTCCTTCGTTGTGGCTTCAAGCTTCTCCTGAAGTTCCTTCACCTCTTGCGGCTCCGGTGTAGCAGCTTCGAGCCTCTCTTGAAGTTCCTTCACCTCTTGCAGCTCCTGGGTAGCAGCTTCGAGCTTCTCTTGAAGTTCCTTCTTCTCCTTCTACAGCTTCTTGATCAAGCTTGACCCCATAGTCACGGGCGTGATCTTCTCCTCCAAGCTCCTCTTGGCTGCTCGCAAGTCCTTCAACATGGTGGCAAAGTTCTTGAACTCCATCTCGTTTTTTGCGAGCACAAGACTTTGTTCCCTAATCGTCTTGTTCTTATCCCGCACCCTCTTCTCTTGATTAGCGAACTTCTTGTCTTGGGCGGTGAGCTCCCCTCCTAGGGACTTGATCTTCTCTTCAAGCTCTTCGATCTTCTCGTCCTTCTCCTTGACTAGGGCGCATAGCTTGTCATTCCTCATGATCTCAAGGCAGCTCCCCTTCTCAAGATCGTTGATGTGGGACTCCAAGTCTTGATATTGGATCCTTCGACGCTTGCATGTTTTCCTTTCCTCTGGGGTTAACTCGATTGGAACTCCCTTCTCATCACGTCTTCCAAAGAGTTTGATGTAGTGGCCTTCAACCTCTTCATGGTGGCGTCCACAAAGGCGTCCAATGAGATCCTGCATGCTGATGCTAAGTCCTTTCTCCTTGGAGTCGCTGGTGACGTTGAGTACAATGGCCTCTGTCTTGGGTTCAGACTCGTTGCGCCCCGGTTGGATGACTTCAATCGCCTAGCATCCTTCCTTGTGCATCTTCCTCAACTCGCTCCCCTTGATAGACGGCATGGGCAACTGCAATGTCTTGATGATGTCCAGAAGGCATTCCCCAAAGCGCAGGCACTTGATGTCTTCGGCGGTGTCGTAGTAGAAGGCCGTCATCTTTAGGTTAGGAGAAAGAAAATTAGGCACAAACTGATAAGGAAGAGAATTACTAGAAGAGCATAAATATCTTACAAGAATATGGAAAGCAAAAACACACAATGGTAAAGGTGGTTTCCAATCCTAGGGGTCACGTCCTACAGGCAACTTTGTGCTCTGATACCATCTGTTGCGACCTCGGATCGTTAAGGATCCTAAGTCCCTGTGAATAACATGCTAGTCCCTAGATCAATAGCTAGCACTTCACAGTCGATGAATATCATGTAAAACACAAGTCATGATTACACGAATAATCCAGAGTATAATTATTACAACTTGCATAGCTTATAGCTAGCTCAAATAAAACAGCGGAAAACTAAGTAAATCTTGAGTCCATCAACGCCTCAGGCTAGTTGCGTGAAGACCCGCGATCCCTACGCACCTTTCAGTCTTCGGATTCTGCACATAAGACATGCAGCCAACAAGTTGGGTCAATACTTTGAATGTATTGGCAAATTACACCAAGGAAGGAATAAGACTATCTCTACATGCAAGGCTAAGTACACGCTTTGGGGTTCTTTTGCATAAGGCCAATTTTTCGCTAAGTAAGAAGAAAGGAGGAAGAGTTTATCCTACTTTGTAAACATTGTTTAAGTAATATAGGGTCGAGTGAAACACGAGGATATTACTCACCAAGTGTCCAATCAACCTAGCAGTTGGATATTACGCACCAAGTCCCCAAAATCCCACCCAATGGCGATATTACTCACGCCTTGGGGTTTAAAGACTTTAAGTTTGGAAAAGAGAGAGGAAGATCTTTCAGAGGCTCCGTCATTCAGATGCTCAAATTGTTCTTTTCCATGAACTCGGCTGATCGATCAGATTGCAATACTCTCGAGAGGTTGTGCACTTTCCCCACAATCCACGATCAAGTCCTTTTACAGACCATACCATGGCGAAGCCTTCCCTTAGTAGCCCCTCTACCAGCTGGATCCAACCGTGCCAAGAACCTCCAAATGTTGGTACCTCGGTGAGGTTTCCTACTAAGTACTAAGCCAAGAAAAAACCCATATATATTGTGGTTGCATTGGAAGCTTCTGAATTCTGAAACATGGCAGACTTCTTTGATTCCTGGGCGGCCGTCCTCCACCAAAATATCCACTCGTTGACCCGACAACCATTCCGCCCAGAAGAAAACTTAGTTTTATTTTGAAAGGGGTTTTGAGAAGAAAAGTTCGCTCGAGAGAGCTCTCATACTTAGAAAATTTTGAGTCTTTCGAACCCCCCCAACGGTACTTAGTATATATATAGCATAGCAAGAAATACTTAGCAAAAACAGGGGAACCTAATAGGACGGAGAAATCCTAAGTATAGAACTATCATGGCATACTATAAAATCATCGCACTTGCAAAATATTTCCAAGTAGATCTACCAAAACAATCCTACACATGCACACTACTATTTTGAAGAGAAAAACATGCATAGTATTCAAAACTGGGACAATAGTATGTACAAGTGGTGTAACTTGCCTTGATCCGAGCAGCACTCTACACAACAGTACTCCTCAGCGCACTCCGAGCAATCTAACGAAACACAAACATAGATCCAATCAGAATTTGCACAAAACAATGTCACGAAGGTGAATATGCATGCATGCAACATGGTAATATGCAAGGATGGATTCAAATTCGACCAAGGGTTTTATTCTGGGGTGTTGTTCCCAGTGTCACGTCCCCATTACTTCTCTTCCTCCCCGTACTTCTATTCCTTCCCCTCGAAGCCACTTTCCCCACTTCACTCCCATCCTGCAATAGCCGCAAGCCGATGGCGCCTCCATCCCAATCCCCTCTCCGGCAGCCACCCCCTCCCCTCTCGCCATGGGTTCAAGGGGAGACGGCGAGGAAATGCATCGTGACGACAGGGACGGTGATTTTGATGTGAGTCGTCTCATCTCTATCTCTATCATCTGTGGCTAGTTATCTATTTTTTGAGCTAGATCTACTCTGTTTACTCATGCGCGTATGATGTGTTAGGCCAACCAGACGATGTATGACTCTGACTATCACGGTTTAGTGGATGAAGACAGTCCTCTGCTATGTAAACATGGACATGTGCCCGCTAAATTTGTTGCGTTCGAAGGACGAAACGTAGGCAGGAGGTTTCTACGGTGTCAAGGACATCATGCAATGATGCAAGGCGGAAGTTGCGGTGTTGTCAAATGGGTAGACCTAGAGTGGCCCAAATCGATGCAGAAAACGGTGGACAAACTATGGGATATGACTATTGAGTTGAAAGAATCCGTAGTCAGCTCACTTCTTGACAGTGTTGAGATGAAGCTATGGGACCCAGTTGACACGACCAAGATTAACCGAGATCTCAGGAGGGCACAAGACAAGGTTAGCAAAGTCGAGAAGGAGAGGGACGTGGCGTTGGCCCTGAAGGCTAAAGCAGAGCAAGAACTGACTCAAGCAAGGAATGATCTTCACCAGGCCAAAGTCCTGCAGTTCACAACTATGAGTATTGACAAGTGCATGAGGAAATATACAAAGAAACAATTGAAGATGTGCAAGGAAGATGCTAAAAGGAAGGAGCAGACGAATCGATCCTTGCTCTCGCAGGAAGATGCGCATCGGGCTAAGATTAGGAAGATCAAGGAGATGTGTGATCTAGTTCTATTTAGCTTGAGCTCTGTGCCTTTTTAAGTTGTTATAGTAGTACTTGTTGACCTAGTGGTCTGAACTAGTAGTCCCGGGGTCCTGGGAGGAAAAACATTGCTCTCCTGTTAGTCTGTCTTAACCCTGCGTCACTTCCTTGTCTGATCAAGGTGGTATTCTGACATTGGTGGTTTGTTTAAACGTAATATACATGGATTGTGCCGCATGCAAATGGCACGGCCACAATTTATAAAGTGGAAGCACGTACACCCGGTTAATGGAGATCCGGGAGCTTCGCCAGATGCAGTGGATGCAGGAGCAGGGAGGTGGTGAGATAGACGGGCTCAAGCGTCTAGGCATTATCGGTTACCATTGTTATTTATGTTGCCATGTCGTTGTGTGCAGCAGCTGAAATAAGTTGCTGCTTCGTGGAGTGTAGCAGCTTAAATAATTTATTTCTGTGTCACTTACATTCCGTCATATTTGGAGACCTCCTACCCCTCAGCAATCGTGGAACCGGTGCTGCGTGTTTTCAGATAGTAGTGGCACAATCACAATTTCGGATTCAACTACTGACTCGGGCATTTCCAAACCCTAAGTCGCGGTATATTTTACTCAGAGAACGTGGATAGATTGTTTCGCCCAACAAAATACGACACACGGAGCTCTAGAATTTAACCGAATTACATATATAGGTTCAAGTTCAACACATTACTATGCATGTTCATTGCCAGCAGCCTTCTTCCGCAGCCTGGTGCCAAGCCTTCACGTCCACTGGCTTCTTCATTTCCTGCCTTCTTCCTCTTCCTCGGTGCCAATTTTCTTAGCTTCACGTACTCTGCATCGACGGGACAATGGGCACCAGAATTGTGTCCAACATCATCTTTCCACTCGTTTTTAATTTCTTCGGGCAGCAAAATGACTGACCCGGCAGTCATGTTTCTAACCTTGCGGCGCTTCCTGTCAAAGAAACAGGACTGTTGCATAACTGCCCAATATCTATAGAGTAAATAAAACAAAAACATGTGAACCCCAAGATACTTTTGCTTACCAGGAGCTAACTGGGTTCGAGCAACCACCCTGTCCAAGAATAGAAGGGCGACTCCCAGATGCAGCAGCTTCCACATCCAGTACATCATATTTTAGCTCAAACATGCAAGCCGAAGCATACCTTTTCATCGACCCAATTAGCTGACTGTCACACGTTAGAGGAACCATGATGCCACGTTTGTCCATGAATCTGAACTTTGCAGTCTGCTTCAGCCATAATTCATCATGATTACGCAGAGCAGCAACCATACCAGATATAGTGCAGATCTGCGCAGGCGCTTCTTCCATCGTGATACAATGGTCTCCATACCACTTGCCCTTAGAGTCATACCTGAAGAGGCTTACTGTAACCAGGTAATGGTGGTCCGCGGAGATCCCACTTGACAGGAAACTATGGACGAAATATGTTTGTCAGCGTTGGTCTAACAAACGATTTTAGGTTCAGTATCCAGCTAGCAGTTATAATTAGTGTGAATAGCAAAGAAAAGGGTAGCTCACCCACTTGTAGCCAGAACTTCTTCTTCCTTGGTAGTAGGATCTGCCATCCTCCGAGCTGCTCGGCTTGTTGGCAGCGGAGGCAGGCTAGAGCCTCGCAACGGCGGCTATGGCATGCGCCATTGGAGCTCGGGATCAGCGACTACGCGCAGCAACTAGGCGCAGCAACTTGGCGCCGGAAGTCAAATGTCCAAAGGGACCGTCCTGCCTGGAGGATGGATTTCAATGCCGTCGGTGCCAGGGGAAAGGTGGGAATGGATTTGTGAAATTGGTCAACACATCCCATCCACTTAGTTCCTCGATTTTCCTAAGAGGTTGCCATGTTGGCACTCGCGTCACGGACAGATGACTGACATGAGGGTCCCGACCGTCTACTTCACGGGGTAGTTTAACGGAATGTTTGAATTTGGCAGGGGTGAGATGAGTTTGCCTCGAAATGGCCCCTCTCAGTAGTTGGCGGCCCAACATTTCGAAACGTGGCAATTTCAGGCAACTTAGGTACTATCATGCGCTGGCATGCGAACTTTGGTACCGCAGACGAATAGGCCCCTTCAGGCTTGCTAAAGATAGGGGGATTGGTATTCTGAAAGTTCTTGAGCTTGGATCCATGATGATCCTGATTTCCATGGCCTTGATTATTGTGGGCCATCTGAGCGATCTGTTGCAGGGTGGCTAGGTTGGCTAGACGCTCTGCTCTACTAGCTTCACGGTCGGAAACTAGCATCTGCAGAATCTGCAGTATTGGGTCCTGCGATGAGCTGCTTCCTCCGGGGTTTCCACGAGTCATCTAAAGATTGATATAGATAAAGGGGTAAGAGGGAAAGTTCTAAGGTTCATGGCTTTGCTTTCAAAAGCTTTTAGACTTTGAGTTTGACTCAGGTTTGGCAAACTAACAACTTTTCATTCATTCAATCAAAGCACACGATACAAACACACACCAGCACAACATAAAAGGAAAACAGATGGTTTTAAGAACCATTCTGTAAACTAAGATACAGTGGGACCACTACAATTCATTCCTACGGTAGTGAACAAGTGCATCTACTCATCATCGATGAAGTCGGAGTCATCATCATCGGTGTAGAAAGTCCATGGCATCATCCTCCAGGTAGTCCTCGTCATCGCTGAGGTATGAGTGAATATCTCCCTGGATGTTTTCACCTTCTTCTTCTTCTTATTCTTATTTTGCTGCAAGCTGAGCTTCTTGTTCCTGGATGGTCTTCTCGAGGTCGGACACCTTCTTTCTAAGACGAGCGATGGTGCGATCCTTCTTCTCGCGTTGACGACGAAGCGATTGGCGATCCTTAACAAGTAAGGCAAAAGTCTGGGCCTTCAGGGCGGCAATGGCAAGGTTGTGGTTGGCGTAGGCTCTAGCATTGTCCAATTCCATCTGCCTATCATACAACAGGAAGTCAAGGTTCTCCGCTTGGCGCTTCATCTCCGGGTGACTTGGCATCTCCAATGGCATTCCCATAGAATCATGCCTTGCATAGTGAGCAAAGCGAGTTCCCTGGATCAAGTTGATGATCTGTTCGCAAAGACGGGCGAGAGCTTCATGCATTGCCCTGGCTAATCCATCTAGCCAGTTGTTCTCTCTCACTATGAATCGAATCTTCTCCGAAAGAGGTGATTCCATCTTGCCTCGAAGATCAGCAACTATCATCCATTGTAGATCTCCTCCTGGGTGATCATTGAGTTGCGCTCCGAAGAATTCCGGATGCGGGCGCTCCAAATACTCCGACAGTGCATCGAGATCCCTCTCAAAGATCAGTTGGCCTCTGTTTCCCAACTGGTAGAACTTGCAATACTGAACTTCCATCTACAAGAATTTAGGATGAGTAAGTTAGTGAGGTGATCAAGTGTGTCAAATTTAATGTAGTAATGTAAAAATTCTGAGGAACATGATTTTTTTGGAAAGAATCAAGGATAAGAGTGGGAATAGGTTTTCATAAATACTCACTTCTTTGGTTTTGAAACTAAGTTTTTGTTTCAGACGTCCATTCTAACTAGGGTCTCCTATGGTCAGGATGGCTTTGATACCAACTTGTCAACACCCGGCTTTTTAATCCCCGATGCCTGTTATGCCATACATCGGAATCCCAGGATTACCATTTTTGCGAGACATAACAGATTGGATATCACAGTATATCACCCATTACAAACCATAATAAGGTTTTACACAAATAAAGGATCTCATGATCCAGTCTTAATACAAACAAGTAGCAGAATAATAAGCATAGCAGTGAGCTCCATCTTCAGCATCACAGGCAATGCTGACAATGGGAGATGATCCTAGTTGTCGTAGCCGTCCTGCGGTCCTTCTTCCGGATAGTCCTCCTCATAGTCTGGCCACGGGAATAGCCAGGGACCAAGCCATGAGTACTCTTTAAGTACTCGCAAACTATCACTAACAAGTAAGGTAGTTCTAGTAGGAATGCTAAACTCTAAGTTTATTTGCAAAAGCTAATTTTAAACCTAAGCTGGGTTCAGAAGTAAAGAAAGCTAATTTAATGTTCTAAATCACTTAAGTTGGGAACTTAGTTTTCATAGTCACAACCCTGTTGTGGTCAAGTCAAGGTCATCATTCATTTCATAAGTCATTTTGAAAACATCTGACGACGGAACAGTATGGCCACTCCAATTGTCCATGACCGCAGACGCGCCTATTTGAATAGTTTGACACTCTGCAGAGGTGGTACACTTTCACCACAAAGTTTGATACATCCGTCAGGGATAACCCTGAATCAATCATACTTAGTATGCGGATAATCAATCATAACCTTTCAATTACACACCCTAGTATAGGCACCTCCCCTATGAGCTTGGCCTCCTAGCCATGGCCATCTTCCATCCTGGGCACTGCATAGGTGGACATCATCAAGAGGTAGCCTCAGCTCAAACCTCTTCTGTGAGGGAACCCATACTAATGCATATAAACTTCCGGCTAAGCCATACCCAATTCAGGTATTGTCGTTGTACGGTAAAATTGGAATGGTATCGCATCCGAACCCAACCATCAGTTTTTATAAAGGGCTAAGGCTCAGTCCTCAACATTTTCATCATCATAAACCATTTGTGTTTCTCAACACATGTGAAAACATCTCAATAGAATGACTCATCATTCCAAGGTTTCCATAATCATTTTCACCAAGTATTCCCATCTAAAGTGATCAAGTTTTATGCTTAGCACTAGCCACTAAGGTTAAGAGTGTTCACTAATGAGGGGTGCTAATCTTCAATCTCATTCCATAGAATGACATCTAAGTATAACTAGATAGGCCAAGTTTTATACTATTTATGCTATCTATCAGGAAAGTAAAGAACTTCGGTAAAGAAAGAAAGTAAAACTTGCAAGTAAAACTTGGGATGGGTATAAATTAAAATTTATAACCAAAGCATGCTTAAGGCATCTTGCTTAGGTTAACTTGCATCTAGTGGTGGCTTGCAAGTAGTAGCTTGCCAATAATAGCTTGCCTTCGTTAGTGCAGTGATTGAAATTCTTCTCGTCTTCTTCAAGGTAGAACTCCTCCTCGTAGACTTGGTCGGTACTATCGTCTATAAAGGAATACGGGATACACAATCATCAAACAATACTTAACTAAGTCTATTTAGTACACTAAGGCACATACTTGATGATCTAGCATCATCACAATCATCACATGAGTTAAAGAACTAGTTTCATTATCTTATTTAAGAAAAGTAATTTCTACTCACTGAATTTAATTAAGATTTAATATTCTCCAATTAGAATATGGGATCATGTGGACACATGTCATCACCACATATTCTAAAACATGGGAATGTGATTTAGAGGGTTGGTCACATTTTATAAAGTTTAAGTTTATTATTCAAATGATTTAAAGTGACTAGAAATGCCCTAATAGCATTCTTTTGCTACTAGTCCAATATCACTACATGCAAACCTAAATATTTTTAGATATTCAGATAGGTATGGTCAAATGTGATTTTTGAGAGTTGGAATCAACTCAAAAGCTATTACGGTTGATTTTTGAAAAATGTTTGAATGTAGAAAATTCTCTGTGTTGTTATTTTTGCTATATGTGATCTCTAACTCCAATTGATTTAAATCCAACGGGCTTGGATACATATTTTAATTATCTTTCTAACAAAATTTAAATCATGTCATTTGGTTAAGTGAAACTCTCTGAATTGATTTTTGAATCTAGGCACAGAATCTAGTTTACACCTAAATGGAAAAATACTAATTTGAAACTTAGGGCTAGCGCGGGAAAGCTAACGGGTCGGACCAGTGGCGCTCCGCGACGCATCGGGCTACTGACAGGCTAGTCCCGCATGCCAGCAGCACATCTAACGCGAAGCGGTAAGTGGCAATCTCAGCCGTGCGATTAGAACAAGAATCTACGGCTTTGGTTCGTCATCTCCGGCGAATAGCTCTAGCAAGAACGAACCCTAACGTGGAACGGTGGGGGTCTACGGTGGCTCACCAGGGCTCCAGCTAGGCGTGGCGATGGGGGCGATCAAACTGGTGGACGACGGCGGTTCTAGGCGTGGTCGCGGTGGCTCCTAGGGCAGCTCCAATCGACGGCGCCTCTTCTCCTCTCGAGCGGCAAGCTCCGGTGAAATTCCGGGGAACGGTGGCCCACCTTGCTCCAGGGATGGTGTGTAAGGATTAGTGGAGAGAGGGAAAGTGAGATGGTGTGAAGAATGAGGCTGGGGGTGGCCTCTATTTATAGTTCGACGAAGCGACCGAACAGGATGGGTTGGCGTCTCCGGCGAGGGCGGTACATCGTGTTATCATCGTGGCTGGAGGTAGGGGACGGTGCATGGTCTGCTGGCGGTCACCTACGGTGTAAAGGCGCGGCTAGGGGCGGTGGCATTTGGTCGGGCACGGCTCGTGTTGTGCGCGGCAGAAGCGGCGTTCGATGCGGCGCACGGTGGTTGTAGGTCAAGCGGCGGCGAACGGGCATGTCCGGGTGCTTGCTGGGGTCGTGGCAAAGCGGTCCGCGTGGGTTGCGGTCGAGGCGCGGTGTGTGCACGCTTGTCGGGCGCGGCGCTCTGGCGCGTGCTCAGCATGGTGAAGACGTTTTGGGCGCGGCGCTCTGTGGGTGGTCCATGGCTCGGCTCTACTCAGGGGAGGGGACAGAGGGCAGCGGTGTGGCCTCTCCTACCTCCTAGGCATCATGGGCGATCTCGAGGCGGTCTTTTGGGGCTTGCCAATGGTCGACCGGCATGGAGGGCTCGGGGTGGTTGGCACTGGTGCAAATAGCAACTAGGAGTGGTGCATTGGTGCTGGTTGTGACTAGAGGGGACAAGGAGAGTGTAAAGGGGCGAAATGGTGGACAAGGCATTGATCAAGAACAGTAATAGTTAGGCTAGATTAGTTTTGTCTGCTAGGTGTTCGATCAAATGGCCGCAAGAGATTTAAATTCGAATTTTGGAAAGATTTTGGTGTGTGATCTTATCTTATGCTTGGTAGTCTCTGGTTGCTGGGAAATGTCAAGGTGAATTGGATTGGTTGGTTTTTGAGAAATGGTGATCTTCACATATGCATTGGATTCAATTTTCAACTGTCATTTAAATTGCCTTGCTAAAGGTTTTTGTAAGTTTGTAAAGTGGGCCTTGGTACATCTTTACTTGGTCTAGCAAGGGGTGCAAAGATCTAGAATTGTTTCTGTTGGGAATTGACTTCTAGGAACACCTAAAGTGGCTTAGTGGATTAAAATGGTCAGAAAGACCATTTGCATTATTTAATCTTATTTGATTTCTTTTTCTTTGGATTTTGTTTGTAATTGGTCTAGATGATGTGGCATTCACCTTTGAACCATTTCATATCATTTAGACCAATCAAAAACGGCATTTCCAAAAAATTCTATACTAATGCAAACACACATGCATTCATAATTATTTTAATAATAAAAAGTTTTTGTTAACCCTAATTTGGGTGATTAGAATCTTGTTAACCTTGATTAAAGTTTTGGGATGTTACACCAAAAATGCCCTTTGGTTAAAGCTAGATGCCTCTTTATTCACTTTAAACGGCTAGCCCATACTATGGACATAATCCTCTATGAGCTCCTTGTCTTTTGGCGTCACTAGACATGGATCACGTCATCCAACACTGCCCACGTCACCTTTGTCGGCCATGCCCCGCTGGTCCTTCCCTCTGCTCACTTTGCTCACGCTACAGTGGATAGAGGCCACCTTTTGACCAGCGGGAGATTCCTTCCTTCTCTTGGAAGCCAAGTGGTAACCCGGCTAGCCTTAGCTAACCCGGCTACGTGGGTACCTGCACACATAGTAAATCTGGCATAGCCGACATATATTTTATGTCGGCCAGGTTAATGTTAGGTGAACACCCACCAGGTCGGGTTACCCCGTAAGTCGGCCTGCCTTGAGGAGACCCGGCCGGCATTCGCCTTGACCGCCGTACCTCGGCTAACACGGCCTTTATACCCTGGCGTGACCCTACCCGGGGGTATCCCTCAATATAATTATAAGTTGGTGGCAAAGAAAGGTGGTGGAGTCAAGAAAATATATGCCCCAACTCAACTTGGGCATGAAATAATTTATCAAGAAGCAAATACAATATATCAAGAGGCAACTACAATATATGATGCATATGGGATAAGAACCAAATAGAGGGGCTTTATATGGTGCTCAAATGCAAGGTGGCATGGTGACATGAGCATGATATAATGATGATGCAAAAATACATGTAGGAAGTACCATTTTATTATTAAACCATGTAGGATTACAGATGTTAGACGGATGGGATGCTACAACTGCTAAGACCGCAATAGCTTCGGAGACTAATGTAGGGAGGATGACCCAGGTAGGGTCGAGCTAAGGTATAAAGGCTAGGTTGACTGAAGTGGGTCAGCTGAGTTACCCAAGACGGGTTAACCCTGCAAGACCCGACCGACATATCTTGTATGTCGACACAATATGTATGTTGTTTCCTCTACGCAAGTACCTTCCTAGCCGCGTCATCTAGGTTAGGGGCGACACAGGGGTTGGCGTTCACCAAAAGGGTGTGAGCCAGCCTCAGGGTCAGCGCCCCTGTCTCTCCTAGGATTCCCGGAGGAGATAAGCACGCTACGTCAAGCGTGCCCCTAAATCCCGGATAAAGGCTTTGACGAGGGTTTCATAGAGGGGACAGTGTCAGACCGATAACGGTCAGAGAGGGTGGGCGCGTAAAGTATCATCAAGGGTATCCAGGGGTGACCCCATGATGGGAAGAGGATCTGGGCCCAGCCAACGAATTTCATACAAGAATAGTCAAAGGATATTTGGGCCACATACGCCCTAAGTGTAACCTGGCCACCCCCTTTATAAGGTGCACCAGGAACTCCAGAGGAGGGGTCGGTTCATTTGAGATACGAGCAAGTAGTAGAGAGAGGCAGAAGCACTATCATCTTCTTCTTCCTCTTGATATAGCTCAAGGAGCAATTATACTAGTCCTTTGATCATATTATAAGATCTAGATGAAGGAGTAGAGGTTTTATCTCACCAAGAGAGCCTCAAACATGAGTATATCATGTCTCTGTCTGTGTTCTTCGTGTGTAGTATCCACCGCACTATCCCTCCCTGGATTCCACTAGCGTCCATCAAGCCCCTACTTTAGCCATCCCATGGCATCTACCGTGACACCACCACGACAGTTTCACCAACAATATTGTATCATGTTAATACTCTTTATGTCTCTTATTGGTTCAAACCAATGATTATAACATGCTATCAAAATTTTCTTATTATATTTTATCAATACTTTATTGGTGTGGAAGACCCTAAAATCATAATAGTGGTACAAGTACCACAAAACTCAACCTAATTCATACATCTAATACAATAATCATAAACTGAAATCACTTCGAATATCATAAAGTCTTGAACTCATTGGATATAATTCTTTCCTTAGACCAAGGAATCTGATAATACAACTAATGCAAATTCTGGAATTAAAACCTGTCATGCGTGCAAGAAGGTAAACATTCTAAATCTATAAGATAGATTACAAGGTGTTATAGATCTATCCAATCTTGGAATCAAGCCGATAGGTTCAAATAATCCCTTGTGATTATTTGATACCGTGATGTCCTTTTAGGGTGGAGGCAAAGTGTTGGAGACAGCTGCACGGAGCTTCTTGTTTGTTTTCTCCAGAGCCGATATACGACGAATGCACTTCTGTAGATCAGAGCGCATGGAGTACATTGCATCTGCAACCTTACCAAGCATCTCATTGAGTTCCTTATTGTCCTCTAGATCCAAGAGCCGTTTGCGCACGATTTCATGATAGAGAAGCTCTTCCTTCTGATACTTCTCTATCTTGTGAAGGTTCCACTCTTTCTTCGACAGTTGCGAGGCAACGGGTGTATCAATGAGGTTGAGACCCCAATCATCCTATGGCTTCACACTCATGCGGGCCTTCA
Organism: Avena eriantha; assembly: GCA_910589775.1. Classification (NCBI taxonomy): domain Eukaryota; kingdom Viridiplantae; phylum Streptophyta; class Magnoliopsida; order Poales; family Poaceae; genus Avena; species Avena eriantha. Next base: position 138,343,161 of record OU342740.1, on the reverse strand, counting down.
TGTTGATTTTCTTTGTTGTGAACGTGCATGTTGTGGTTAATTTTCTTACGGTTGGGAGAAGAGTAGTTATTAGCATTGAACTTGAGTGACTCAATGCATCACTTCCCATGCGCCTTCCTTGCTCCCTCTTCATCTTCAGGCTTCACCATAGCGTGGTAGTCTAGTTTCCTCTAACCCCTAACTGTTTGCTCCATGAAGGTCTCTAGCTCCTCATCATCGGAATCGAAGGATACCCTTTATTCTTCGGACTAACGCCTTGTGCTTCACGGTCATCGGCTTTGATGGAGGAAGTATGTAAACTATTTCGTGAAGGAGCCATGAGACCTAAAGGTTTGCCTTTGCGTGGAACTGGGTAGTGCATCAAGAAAATTGGATATGTTGATATAATAAGAAGAGAGACCTTTGGGAAGGCTTATGAAGGGTTAGACTAGGGAAAAACTCGTAATGCAAGTATAAGGGGTGGCCAAGAAAAGAATCTAAACAAAATAGGAAAGAGAAATAAGAAAAAAAGGTAGAGTTTGAGGCGGTAATAACAAGCGGTACAGGCGCTGCCTGTACGGCGCGGCCGTACCTGATTCCAAAAATCATGCCTACCAAAGTCGGTACAAATCTTTCCAAATAATTGGTATGGGCGGGGTTGGACCGTAAGGTCCACCTATACTAGAAGTAGCCGACCTTTTTATGATGTTTTTCAACAAAGGAAACAACAAAAACTAAACAAAGGTTACAAAGGGCTGACCATATGGTCCGGTATTACCGTTCCGTTGAAAAGAACAAAATAAACTAGAAGGGGTTATGCAAGCTTAACAACCTCTAGTACGGGCGGGTGCGGTCATACTGTTCACTGGTACCAGGTTCAAAAAACTGGCAATGAACTCAAAAAAATGCCAGGAATACAAACAACAAAAGAAAAACAAAACTTAAAACACAGAAAAATCAAGGTCTGGATTACCTCGCTTACTTGGTGATAATGAGTTTTGAGTTGACGTTTTCCTCTCTTCAACTTTTGGATTATCTTCTTCTTTCCTTTGAATATGGTTGGTTACAAGAACTTTCTAAAACCATTACAAAGAGAAACAAAATTTCTTTTGGAGCAAATATTGCCTGGAGGTATGCATATTAATGACACTCCTTCTTGTGGTCTCATCTCTTCAATATCCTTCGGTGTATCAACCTGTTCCTCTTTTCTGTGCTAGATCTTCTAGTCAAACTCTTGCAAAAGTAAAGTACAACAGATCATTCTTAACTTAACGTCAGTTCTTTCAAGAATTTCCTTTAAGCTATTACGATCAATCTGCACTCTAACTTGTGAGTCAATTATATAAGATCTAAATTTATCACAAGACAAGACAACATCGAAGAGTTCTTTTTCTACCATTGGGTAGTTCTTTGAGCACCGTTAAATGTATGACTAGCGTGATGAATTATATTAAGTTCATCACCATCACGTTGACAAATAACAAGTCCCACTGCTTCATGACTAGCTTCACAAAACAAATCAAAAGGCTTTTTCCAATTTGGTGGTTTAATGCTAGGAGCATTAAGAAGGGCTTGTTTTAATATGGTGAAAGTAGTAATATAGTTTTCATCTAAGTACATCCTTTTGTAAAAGGTTAGTTAATGGTCTTGCAACTTTAGAGAAGTTCTTAACAAACCTTCTGTACATCCTACATGATCTAACAAACTTCTTCTACCTTTTACATATCGAGGAGGCGGTAGCCTCTCTATTGCTTTTGTTTTCGCTTTATCAACTTTTATGCCCTTACCTGAGATCTTGTGACGAGGTATAGTACCTTCTTAAACCATGAAGCGGCACTTCTTCCAATTCAAGACAAGGTTAGTATCCTCGCATCTCTGAAAAACTATATGGAGATTATGGAGGAAATGATTAAATGAAGTCCCATAGACCAAGAAGTCATCCATGGATACTTCCATAATATTTTAAATATAATCAACAAATATAGTGGGCATACACCTTTGAAAGGTAGCAGGTGCATTACAAAGGCCAAAAGGCATACGATGTTAAGCATATAAACCAAAGGGACATGTGAATGTTGTTTCTAATTGGTCATATGGATGGACAACTATCTGAGAGAAACCGGAATAACCATCTAAGTAAAAAAATGATAGTGCATAGCAAGTCTCTCTAAGGTTTGATCTATAAATGTAAAAGGGTAGTGATCCTTTCAAGTTTCCTTATTAAGTTTTCTAAAATCAATGCACATCCTATGACCAACGATAGTTCGAGTAGGGACTAACTCATTATGTTCATTTGGGACTACAGTGAACCACCTTTCTTTGGAACACAATGAACATGACTTACCTAGTCACTTTCCTCCACATGGAAAATGATACCTGCATCTAGAAGGTGGATTATATCCTTTATCACCTCTTCTTTCATATGGGGTTTAAGTATTCTTTAAAAGTCTGCAACCGACTGGTCTCCCTCTTTCATAAATATTCTATGATTAGCTATCAAGGAACTAATCCCTTTCAATTCATCCATTTAATAACTGAGAGCATTACGGTGCATTCTTAAAAGAAAATAATTAAATTTTCATTTTCCTATTTGGCAAGATCAGAGCTTATAATAACAGGATATTTGTTAGTGCTATCAAGAAATCTATACTTTAATTATTTAGGAAGGGGTTTGAGTGTAGGAGGGGGAAGCTCCTAATCACCTTTTCTTACGGGTGCCTCATAAACTTGGTTGATTTCAGGATCAACAATTATGAAATGAATTAAATATGATCTATAACTTTGGTCTTTGATCTATTGATTTATGATATTGTTTTAGATCTCTCTCTAGATGGTATGTGAACTTGACCACATAGCATATGCCTTCGGTACGGGAGAGAGGGAAATACTCTTTTGACATGTTTGGGAGTATGGTTGGTGCTACTTTGTGACTGCAAGCATTGGCTTATAACCTATACGGTCAAAGGGGGAATTAAGGGAGATTCACTAAGCTCATACGATATCCATGGGGAAACCCTTAATTGTGATGGTCTGTAGAAGAAATTTGCTCGCAAGCATCGCAGTGGTTATTTAGAGATGACCTCAAAACTTGAATCGTAGAAGCAGCTTCTCACGAGACTTTTAGTGAACATCTTATTATGGAGCTCTCTCCACACATATCATGATGAAAGACATAGATTATCCTAATCAGGAATAATTATCATATGCTAGTGGTGTATCCTACATCCCCGAGAACATTTGAGCCTTATTGAGTTCACCACCATTTCTAGAACTTTTGTTACTTGTTTACTTTACTCGCTTTTATTACTTTCTTCCATACAAACTCAAAAACCTTTGAAACAGCCTTTACTTGAGATTAAAGGAAGCTTACAAGTATCCTTTGGTAGATAGTGACGAGGGGCATAAACTCCTTAACCAAATAGCTCTCTGTGATTTCGAGACTCTTATTTTGAAACTAGCTACAATCGATATGTGCACTTGTAGTCATCAAGCTATTTTCTGTCGCCATTGCGGGGGAGCTAAGGACTTTTGGTCTTTGTTCTTAGTTGCTAGTTCTACTAATTGTTTTACTAAAGGTTTTTACTAGTTTCAGGTAAACATCATGACTACACTCGGGTTGATGAATTAGCTTGATGCAACTATATACCTCAATAAGTTTAATAGAGGATTCATTAAGGAATTCCCGAAGGGAAGCGAACAGGAATATGAGGTTAACCCTCATTTCATCGCTATTATTCATAAGAAAAAATTGTAGGATTTGATCAAGATGTGGATCATTATGTTCACCTAATGCATTTTACCGAGTTATGTTGGACACTTAAATTAAAAGGCTATTCTGCTAAAATTGTTTAGCCAATCTTTAACCAACACTTCTCTAGCTTGGTATAGAATTTTCCATGCACAAAAGATTGCTGAAATAAGAAGGGCAATCACTAATTTCAAGAACCGCCAAGGAGAAGGTTTGGTAACAGCCTTCAAAAGGTATAAATCGATTCTTAATAGATTTCCCCATCATGATTTACTTGAATGCTATGTTTTACATATTTTCTATGGGGAACTTAATCAAGAAATAAAGCATGAACTCGACTCAAACTCCGGAGGTTCCTTTATGGACCTAACTATAACTAAAGCTTGGGAAATTCTATAATGAATTCGTCACAAGAGAGAAACTTGGGGATTTAATTTAGGAAGTGAAGGAGGAATACAAATTAAATATGATTGTCTCAATGCTTACAAGTAATCCGGTAAGGTTAAGGAAACTACTAGTGAGCTTCATCTTGATCATGATATTATTTTGCAAATTATTCAGTCTTTTACGGAACACATTGAAGCCTTGGAGAAAGAATGGTTTGGATATACTCCGCCAACGAAGCAAGTTGAAGATGTGGAGATGAAAATTGTGGGCCCTATAGAGCCATTAAATAAAATTGCATTGTATGTTGACCCCTTCATTTCACAAGGACGGTGAGAAAACACATGGTAGCCCAAAAACATGAAGAACAACTATAAGAGGAAAGTATGATCCTTAAGAACCTAGAAGAAGAGGCAAAAATATAAGAAAATATTCAAGGAGGTATGTAGGCGAGGTTGAGACAACTAAAGAATATATTGACCATATTTCCACATTGCAATGTAATCGAGCTAGACACCGAAGCTTGTCAATTTGTTGAAGGGAAGGTAAAAGCTAAAAATGTTGGTAAACCCAGTCTTCCTTGCACATTTGGTGGATCTTCTTATTATGGCCTTTGTGACATTGGAACAGTTGTTAATGTAATCCCTTATAACTTTTATTTAAAATCTAGGATGAACTCAAACCGGCTGAATTAGAAGACACTGATATGATGATTATGCTAGCAGATAAAACACTGAGAATTCCTATGGGAAAAATTAGAGATGTTCCAATTTGTATTGGACCTTACAAGTACCCTATTGATATTGTACATGTTTATATGCCTACTAACGCTTATTCTCCAATTATTTTTGGAAGAACTTTTCTGAATACCGCAGGAGAAACAATTGACTACAAGAAGGAGACAGTGTCTCTCAAGTTTGGCGAGGATAAAATGAATTTTCTTTTCTCTAAATTTCAACATAGGCCAACTATTGATGAGTTTGGAAAATATGAGCAAGAGAAAGAAGAGGAAGGTAACATTATTAGTCTTGTTGTTGTGTTCTACGATACTCCCAATGATAAGCTAGAAATAAGCTTAGTTGAAAACAACAATCTTCTTGAAGATATAGATAAAATGGAAATTGATGAACATCTTAATTCAACCCCTATTGCCCATTATGCCCTATGGTCCAATTTTGTTTTTACCGACTTTGTAAGTAAATGAATATAAGGATAAGACTTTACTTAAATAATATCGCTGATATGATGTACGTGTATTATCAAATGTTAATCCAAACAACCGTGCCCCAGGGGCACAAAGAGAAGTCTAGTATTTACAATTGTTCAAATAAAAAGGAGATTACAACAAAGTAAAAAAGGGAGAAAAAACCTAAACTATATCTATCTATTTCTTTATCTTCTATATCTTCTTTCCTTATTATTCTTGTTTCCCGCAAAACAAGACAAAAAGGAAAAAAAATGAAAAGGTTGGTTTGGGTTAGTATTACTCTCGGAATTGCAATGAAGTGCATTGCAAATTTCATCATTGAGTAATTGGAAGGGGCCAAATGTTAAATTTGTTCTTATCAGATTATTGCCTCAGACTTAGCATCATAGGCTGGGGCATATTTCACCATTAAAAGATCCACTTGGCAAGTAAAACTAAATATCTAGGTGAAAGAAAATGTTCTTTTTACTTGAGCTCGTCCACAAGAAAAAGTAACATGCATTGAAACTTGAATCAGAAAGGGCCACTATAAGAAGCTCAGACACCCTTGAATGGTGTTGTGTTGTCAACACAAAAACAATAACCATAAGCACATAATAGGAAAGGAAGTGACCGCAACAACACACCTATGTGATGAGTCCATTTTTGAAGCATATTTACCTAGTATTTTTGCATAAGTAGAGTTAGGATTTTTGTGTTTCACAGCATTCGCATGCACATTTTGTCCTTGTTTCAAAAGGATCTCGAATTATTAAGTATTTTGTGAATATATCAATTGGGACTATGCATATCGATGATTTAACAACTGTTCTCGATTAAAGCAAAACAGAGACATCTTACAATCCGATGCAATTAGAACCATAACTACATTACATTAAATTAAGTGGGCTTTACAATGAAAATGCACCAGAAAGAATGGGCACACGTGAGAACCTTTTGCATCATTGGGTGGTCATAGGCAATCCCCGTCAAGACCGAAGAACACTACAACAAATGTTTCCATCCACAATGGTTTGGCCCGTTGGTCGTCATAGAAGGCGTGACTTCCACGACGATTTCGTTCGCTCGACCGTGGCCGATGGAAAACTTATTTTTTTCATTTTTGTGGCCCTCTACTACGGTGAAACCGCTAAAAACATGGACGAAGCTCGGCCGACACTTGGCAAAAGTAATATTATCGGTTCCTCGTGCGATGTTAACTCACCAAAATCTTTTGAGGCATGTGAGTCACGGATGTTAGTGTCTCTACTAGACCATACTTTTTGGTCACACCTCTCTGATTTGACCTCGATAATTTTGCTCGGTGCATTGGCTGTTTAGTTAGGCCGCGGTGCCCCTATGTCAGCCTCTCATTAAAAAAATCGTGCGTATGATGGATTTTGTCTTTAATCCGCTTCCTTGTTCCAAACTTAATAGCGTTGCTCGATGCATCTGCTATTTATTAAGGATGCTTGGTTCCACATGTCAGCCTCTCATTAGAAGAAACATGTCTATCTTGGATTTTTTTCCTTAGTCACGCCTCCCTGTTTCGAACTTGATAACACCCCTCAATGCATCTGTAGTTTAGTCAGACTGTTGGGTCCCCATGCCATCCTCTCATTAGAATAAACACATGTATGATAGCAAATTTTCTTTGCTCACGCTTGCCTTTTGCGAACTTGACAACGTTGTTCGATGCATATGTTGTTTGGTCACGCAACTGGGTCCCTCATACCAGTCTCTATTTAAATGAAGCGTGTATATGATGAACTTTTTTTTTGGTCACGTCTGCTGTTTTGACACCTTCGCAATGTTGCTCAATGCAGCAGCCGTTTAAGGTCCGGATGCTGGTTCCCATATGTTAGACTCTCTTTCAAAGAAACGTGTGTATATTGGGCTGTGGTTTTCTGGTCGTGTCCGTCGTTTTGACCTTAGCAACAGTCATCGATGCGGCAACCGTTTATCTGGATCCTAGATGTCAGCCTCTCTGTACATAAACCATGTGTATGCTGGAATTTTTTCATTCACGTCCGTTGTTTTGACCTTCCCAACGTTGCTCGTTGCAGCCGTGTATGGTCTGACTGCTAGGTCCCTGATGCCAGCCTCTCTATGTGTTAGATAATTTGTTACGTTTTGTTGCTGCCTATTAACTATTTTTGTTCAAACCTGCCCATTAAAATCGACGGATGCTGCAGGCAGGTGGGTTCGCGATATCAGCCTCTCCCTCAGCAAATTTTGCTACAAGAAAAAAGTGAAAAACTAAAATAAGATATTTATGCACAGAGGGGATTCAAACTAGAGACTTCACTGCATTTCAACTAATCGTGTTACCACTGCGGCAAATAGAATTTATAAAAAATAACATTAACCAGGTATAGTAACTATAACTTACTAGACTTCTCTTTGCGCCCCCCGGATGCGGCGAGCAGACATAATACTTTATGATGTGATCGTGCTACATCTACATGCAAGAGAAATATATATTCTAGGAATGCTAAGTGATAGCCCGTTTGGGGGAACAACGTCACATTCTTACGGTGTGAGCCTCATCGCGTTTTGTAAGACCCTCGAATCGATCCCATGCAGATTTTAGCAATTCTCGCCAAACCCGCATAGAAACGATTCAAGGATGCCCACCAAGCACTTGCGTGCGGGTGGAAAACAAAGTAATACCATTACACAATAGTTCATGATGAAACCCACAAAAACATATATATACAACAACAACTCAACGAGTTAAGACTACAAATATACAGTACAAAGATCCAAATCACCTTGAAAATGGTACAACATCCGAGTATAGATAAGATGAAAATTGGACTAAGAGTCCTGAAGAATAACCAATAGCATCCATAATCCTACCCACACCAAGCCGGAAGGGTAACCCTGCTAACAACGTCGAACTCATACATATTAAACAAAAGGGGTGCCGACAAAGGGCAAAGGAAAAAGGGAGAGGTCAGTACTAAGGACAGTACACAGCGAGTCTAGAATTCGGCGGCTCTCGCCTACATAAGTATGGCGGACTGAAGCGACATCGAAGAATGCACTAAACAACCTATAGAGACTTGATACAACTGTCGGCTATTATAGAGGGATAAGAAAGACCTACTCGGAACCAACCTGATACTAACACCAAACATATCCATCCTAGTATTTTTCCCTCGAGACCAAACGAGGAAGTCATCCCGAGGAACTCACAGAGTTGGCAGTTTTATTTATTCATTTCATGGTGGTTATCCAACTTACTAGTCATATCAAATCCATGTCAAATAGTACTTCTTTGGTTATAGTTATCTATGATCGAGAAAATGTGCTCCAGGTCATCCATAACCGCGGACACAGCTTTTCAAAAAGATTTAACCCTGTAGGGGTGCACCAAAGTATCCACACGCACTTCAACCCTTATTGTCAGATCAGATAGGTACAAGATCATAAAACATACACCCAACGGTACGTCGTCGTGGCTTTAGACATGATGTTTCCAATACCCAAAGCAAGTACATAGGGGCCAGCCCACTAAGCTACCTACAACAAAGTCGGTTGTCTCCGATATGGACCCAGGGTGTGTGGCGACGACTGTAAATGACAAGGAACCCGAAAGTGTGACTGGGCTTGTCGATACAGCGAAAATATGGCACGGGGTTTCTAAACAATACATGCACTCCACGCGCAATAGTAAATAAATAAGTAAAACATAACATAAGTACATGATAGTAATAAATCCCTGAACTAGTTTGTGCCCCCAGAACAGTACTTTACAATCAGGTAGTAAGCCAATGGGGGTGCCCACACACCCCACCTATGGTTAGCGCTCTCGATCTCGGAACATGTGTCAAGAACTCAGGTCTTAGGTGGACAAAAGTGGGCGGGTAAAAACCAAATAGCATCTATTACCCATATGCGCATCTTCATTATATCTATTTTCAACATTTTAATTAACAAGTAGAATTAAAGCCATGATCATCTCCACCATTAAGCACGTGGTAACCTCCCAACAACTGTGGAACATCGACAACGCGCCACAACACCTGAGAAAGCAACTACGACTCGCAAGACCGGTTGTCTATCAAACAACATGCAATACGAGGTGTCCAAGACAATATAGACTGCAAGGGATATAAATGGTACGGAAAACTAAAGAGTCGCGACACGGGTAGCAATATATCAACAGAAGGAAATAAAGACTATAAAATGCAAAATAGGTAGAAAGGGGGGAATGCTAACCTAGGAAACACTACCAAAGATACATCCGAAAAACAGGGCGAAGCTCGCATCAATTCAATGGCCTAATCCGTGAAGAACCAAAGCACTAAAAGAAACACCATATACACTACTTATTGCTGCGGCAGAAGGTCCGACATGATTCATGTATGATGTATGACATGGCAAAGTACGATGCAATTAGGCAATATTAAGCGGAACCGGGGTCCCAACAATTAATTAGAGGGTTTATTCTGTTTAGATGTCCTGCAATTTAAATATTGACTTAATAAGGCAAAACATGACATCGGTTCACTACACTAAAGCCAATATAAGCCTAGAATAACCTGCATATAGTGCCTATATTTTTTGTCAGGTGAATCGACAAAATACCCTCAACTCACATGATGAAATGCGAGCATGAATGATTTATTTGCAACAAGGTAGATGTCATTATAAAAATATGATTTCGTAAAAAGAAAATATGATAAAAATATGGGTCTTGAAAAGGGAGAACATTGGGTTCGACGATTTGGGGTCTCAGAGGGGTTCTATGGAATTGGTCACGGACTCCAGGATCGAGGTTCGAGGCTCGGGGTCTTTCAGGGTCTCGGCTACTGGATCCGTGACTTGATGATAGTTGGCAGACTTGGTTTCGGCATCGTGACGGCCTTGCCGATCCTGGTGAGGTACTCGTCTAACTCGTTAAACTCGTACGACGGAGATTCACCGGAAGCGAAGCATCACCACTGATCCATCTCCATAGTCATCATCGCCACACCACTCGGACATCTTCAAACACTAGCACACAGGCGCACATCGGTACATACATGCATACATCTGGGATGAGGAACCCAAGCTAGGAGCACGAACATGCGGACACGCGTGCTCTCTTGAGTTGGAGGCCCGAAGCAGAGCATCACCATGGCGAGACATGGGTCGTCGAGGCCGGCGGTGCTCGCCGGAGCGACGAGCGGGGCCGGCGGCTGCGCAGGAGCGACGGAGACGAGGACGTGCTCGGGTTCGCGGCAATGGGTGGCCATAGGTGCTCGCGGGAGGCAGGGCGAGCAGCCGGCAGCGGGGACGATCTTGCGGGGTCGGTGACGAGGTCGACATGGGCGTGCGGCGGTGCAACCGTAGCTGCAGAGAGCGGGCGACAGCGACTTGGCGTGGCGGCTGCCGGCTCCGGGCGAGACCAGAGGAGGCGGCGCGGATCCGGGTCGCGTGGAAGAGGGAGGTCGCGGCGGCGCTCGACAGCTGGGTGGCGTGTCCGAGGAAGGCCGGCGGGCTCCTGGCGGAGGGATGCCGACGAGGTCGCGAGCGGGGAGGCGGGGCCTCGGGGCTCTGCTCGGGGCATCGTCCCTGGCGGCGGGCAGAGGTAAGCCGGTGAGCGGGACATGCTTGCTGGGGCGACGAGGAGGAGGCCTGCGGGCGGCTGCACTACGCCGAGAAAGGAGGCAGCGGCTGCACAGCTCTATGGCGGGGCTCGGGGAGGTCATCCGTGGACGCGGGGAGGATGGCGTCGCTCGGGAGTGTCAGGACCCTGACGATGCTACTCTGCATCTGCTGCTGTCTGAACTTGAAGACGAGAACTGGTGGCTAACTGACGGAAGAGTGAAGGGTGGAGATGAAGCCACGTCATCAAGCAACGGTTAATCAAGACCATTCAAGCTAACGGTTACCTGCCGTTCCGTGCCGTTAGCTGAACGAGCACGCTTACCTGAACTCGGGCTATTTAGCTCCAGAGATGTAAGGGCATATACAATAGTGTCAGCGGTCTGCAAACGGAAAGATATAGATGATTTTGATGACGTGGAGAGGAGATAGAGGGATGTAGTCTATAAAGTTCTAGATAGCATGTAGAAATCTTATAGACATCTTACACACAATAATTTTATTGTTGTATAAGTGGTGTCTGTAACTTATACTCACACATAGCTATAGCAAAAACTAGATACCTTACGATCAGACTGTTGTATAAGTTGTCTATAATATTACCTACAAATTGTATTATAGACACCACCTACGTAAACTAATGCTCATGCCCTAATAGACGAAGGATCCTCAAAATCCATTCCCCTCAGGTGTATCTATAGTAGAGTAGCTAAGTAAGATTCCCTTATAGCTTCGAATCCGAACTATTTCCTCCATACTCTAGTGCTACTCCCCGATAATATCTCTGGTTAATTTCCTGTGAGTTAGCTTGTATGAACTGGGAGAAGTGAGGACGGGATCGTTGGTCTTGTTAGTGAGTTGGGGAAGGAGGCGGTGGGGACTCGAACCCGACGATTCTACCGGCACCGGTACGTGTAGGAGTCTAATCCGCCGTCGGTTGCCGGTTGAAGATTCGAGCTGGGTCAAACCTTCTTTTCTAGAATAATTGCAAAAACACCCTTGTACAACTAACTCATTCATACCAAAGGAAGTAGTCAACCAGTCGGTTCGTCCTTCCTCGGTTCCTCACATCGCTGGAAAGGAGCGGGCTGCGCCGTCACCTACACAGGCCGGCCGCCGATGGCCAGGCGACCACGTGCGGACGCGCCCGCACCGCCTCTCGCCCGGCGCCCCTGCCCCTGGCCGGTGGACGACACCTTCGCCGGCCGCCCGCGGCCAGGCGCCCACATGCAAACGCGCTGACTGCCCTCTGCCACGGCGACCTGCCCTGCCCGGTGGACGCCCCTTCGACGGCCGACCGCGGCCAGGCACCCATGTGCGGACGCGACCACTGCCCCTGTCCTGGCCGGTGGACACCCCCTTCGCCAGCCGCCTCGGCATGCCTGCCTCCGTGAGACGATGGTCAGGCGAGACACTCAACTGCATCCATTGGTAATTTCTGCTGAAGTGCTAATTGCTAGCCATTTAGGATTTAGCTAACTTGGTTAAATTATTTTATTTTAGAAATAGCAAGGGGACTGCGAAGTGGTAATAGAATATACATAGAGGATAATTAACTATGACTTGACAATTGTTCGTCCTTCCTCATCGTTGTGTTAAATGTAGAACTGCACTATGTTGGTTATTTCACTTCATTTTTTTTGCATCGAGATGGGACACTTTGACTTTGCTAGATGTGTCCGTTGTGCACTACCTCCTGTTTTGACTTCTTCATTTATTAAAACAAAAAACCCTATTTCTGTCTTCTTCATATATACGGTTTTCTTCAAGCATGATTGATCCCAAAAAAAATCTTATTAGTGTGTAGGTCCATCAGAGAGCTATAAAATATTGTGTAAGGAGTGGATTCTTTCTTGAAATTTATACAAATAGACATTAACAATGCTAACTTCTTCATATATACTCGATCTACGTAGAGAAACTTCCATCTTATTTTTTCAACAACAGTCATGAGATAATCATGCATTTTCATATTTTGCAGATTAAAAGGTTTCAGCTTTTTCCATCAAAAAAGATGTGGAGGCGTCATACTGTATGCTCGACAATGGAAGACGAAGTGCGGAGATTATCTGTTTTTCAACATTGAGATTCCCTAACTTAATTTCTCCAATCAGGTATCTTGTACTATTATGAGCTCACTATACATGAGCACACTTCAGTGTTAGGTGTTCAGGGCAAACTCATCCAAATTCGTTTGGACCAGATCATTCAATAATGATGCATATCCTCAAAGCCTACTGGTGCAGGCCTACTAGTTTGTAAGTCATGATTATGGTCAGATTTGAGATCCGATGTATAAATTTGATTTCGGGCATTTCTCTTTGAATAATTCAGATTTGGAGCAGCCGATTTTGAAGCACGCCACATTAGGAGAGCCTCTTATTTTCTAGTTTATTTCTATCAGACTTGGATCATAGTCAAATCTCATGAAAAACTATCACAATGTTTTTGTAGAGCTGCTAGTCCATACTTGAATTGGCATGGTGAAAATTGTGCGAGTTTTGTAGGTAATATATTCAATACTACGTGTCAGTTTTGTGGGTAATATATTCAATACTACGCCTCTTCCTGATTCCCGTAATCTATTGGTGGATTTTTTTCAGCGGAGGTACTTTGTTGGGTACAGGAGCGGCTTTTGATCTATTTATTTTGTTTTTCACAAATGCAGTGGTGACCTATCTGGAAGACGTACACGAGCAGATCGACATGGTGCCAAGGGAGAGCAAGCCAGTCTACCTTCAGTCGTGACCCTAGTTCTGTTCTTCCTCGCTCCAAGTTGCCATTCTCCATATGTCTAGCTAGAGCCATTTGGAAAATAACTTCATTGAGTTGTTCATTTTGGTATAGCAGTAATCCTAATTTCTGCAGCTGCATACCAGTATGAGCCCACAGTAAAATTTTGTAAGAGTTTAGCTGACTTCTTTCTTGAATTATTTGTTTGGTGCTAGTCTTGGACTTGTTGGCTATTTATGCACTATGTACTGGTTGAACTCTTGCCGTGTCAAACAAAGTGTAGCAGAGTTCCACTTAGATTTGAGCTATATCAGAGTTTTATGTGTCATGTACTAAGCAACTTGGTGACGAGTTTGTTATTGTTTTTTCTTTGATGGCAAGGCAATGATTTTTAATTTCTTGTGCTAGTAATGTTGTCTGATTTGGACCATATGTACAATAGGGATATGATTGAGGAATATCCGTCTTCAGTTTGCACCTTGAGCATTCATCTTTTGTAGTCTTACTGCCAGGTCAACTCCTTCTAAATTTTAGAGCCAGTCCTTTTACTAGATGCTTAAATGGATACATTTACCAACTAAATTCAATTTGGTTCATGCACCTACCTATGTCATTCGTTCATCTACAAGTGAAGAACAAGCATGCCACGTGCTTTTTAGAATGAAGCTGCAAGTTCATTCAAGTGGTTTGTTCAACCTTTTCTTTTTTTAACTCCATGCATTGGTTAACATCTAAAACAATTATGAAAGAAACTAGAACATAAACTTTACAATTAGCTGTCCACCTATGTTCCATTTGTGTTTGGTTCCAATTGATTTGAAACATGCTTGTGTGGTTTTTATCGGTTCAACTAGGTTTAGCATGTTTCAATATGGTTTTAGTTGTTTCAAAAAAGGTTCAATTCGTTTTCAAAATATTGATAAAAAGTTGCCATGCAATTTTAATTGATTAAAAGATAACATTTATGGTTTCAATTATTTCAAATAGGTTCCTTGGGGTGCCAGAAATGTTTATAAAATCGTGTGGTGGATTCGATTGTTTCAAACATTTTTTTGTGATTTCAATTGTTTCAAACAAGCTTCTTATGGTTTCAATTTATTGATACATGGTTTTGTTTTTCATTTATTAATGGGTGGTGGTTTCAATTGTTTCAAACATGTTTTTCTGGTGTCAATTGTTTGAGACATGCTTGTGTCGTTTCAATTTATCAAAACATGGTATTATGCTTTCACTTGTTTATGGTTTCATTTTTTGAGACATCCTTGTGAGGTGTCGCTTTGCTCGAAAATAGGTTTCAGCATGATTCAATATGGTTTTAGTGGTTTCGGTTGTTTCAAATATATTTTTGTGGTTTCAATTGTTTCAAACATGCCCGTGTGGTTTTAATTTAATGAAACATGGTTTTGTGATTGCATTTTTTCTTGTGTGGTGGCTCCAATTGTTTCAAATATGTTTTTGTGGTTTCAACTATTTATAACATGCTTGTGTGGTTTCAATTTGCTGAAACATGGTTTTGTGTTTTCAATTTACTGAAACATGGTTTTATGGTTTCATTTGTGTGTGGATTGAATTGTTTTGAGACATGCTTGGGACGTTTCGATTGATTCAAATAGGATTCAGCATGGTCTGGTGTGGTTACAGTGTTTTCAATAAGTTTCATTTCAGTTTCAACAAATTGATAAATAGGTGGGACGTGGTTTCAATTGTTTCAACAAGGTTCCTTAGGGTGCCAAAAATGTTCAAATAATCTTGTCTGGTGGTTTCATTGTTTCAAACATCTTTTGTGGTTTCAACTGTTTCAAACATGCTTGCGTGGATTTAAAGAAACATGGTTTTGTCGTTGCATTTGTTCTTGGGTGGTGGTCTCAATTATTCCAAACATGTTTTTCTGGTTTCAATTGTTTCAAACATGCTTGTGTGGTTTAAGATAAATGAAACTTGGTATTGAGATTCCAATGGTTTTTGGAGGTGGTTTCAATTAAATGAAACTTGGTCTTCTGGTTCAGGTTCTTCTTATGTGGTGGTTTCAATTTAATGAAACTTGATTTCAATTGGTTTTTGTGTGCTGGTTTCAATTAAATGAAACTTAGTTTTGAGGTTTCGGCTATTCTCATGTGGTGGCTTCAATTGTTTCAAACATGTTTTTGTGGTTTCAAATGTTTCAAACATGGTTTTGTGGTTTCAATTGTTTCAATTGTTCCGGTTCTTCTTATGTTGTTGTTTCAATTGTTTTAAGCATGTATTAGTGGTTTAAGATGTTTCATACATGTTGTAGTGGATTCGAATGTTTGAAGTGGTGGTTTCAATTGTTTGAAACATGGTTTTGTGGTTTCAATTAAATGAAACTTGGTCTTGTGGTTCCAGTTATATTAGATGTTTTAAACATGTTTGAAGTGGTGGTTTTGAATTGTTTGAAACGTGGTTTTGTGGTTTTAGATAAATGAAACTTGGTCTTGAAGTTCCAGTGTTTTTTTGGTGGTGGTTTCAATTAAATGAAACTTGGTCTTGAGGTTCCAGTTCTTATTATAGGGTGGTTTCAACTGTTTCAAACATGTATTAGTGGTTTCAAATGTTTTAAACATGTTTTACTCGTTTCAAAATGTTTGAAGTGGTGGTTTCAATTGTTGCAGAAATGGATTTTGTGGTTTCAGATAAATGAAACTTGGTCTTGTGGTTCCGGTTCTTCTTATGTGGTGGTTTTAATTGTTTCAAACATGTATTAGTGGTTTTAGATGTTTCAAACATATTTTAGTGTTTTCGAATGCTTGAAGTGGTGGTTTCAATTGTTTCAAACATGGTTTTGTGGTTTCAATTAATGAAAATTGGTCTTGTAGTTCTAGTTCTTCTTATGGAGTTGCTTCAATTGTTTGAAACATGTATTGGTGTTTCAGATGTTTGAAACATGTTTTAGTGGTTTCAAATGTTTAAAGTGGTGGTTTCAATTATTTCAAACTTTTTTTTGTGGATTCAATTAAATAAAACTTTGTTTTGTGGGTACGGTTCTTCTTATGTGGTTTTTTCAATTATTTCAAACATGTATTAGTGGTTTCAGATGTTTCAAAAATGTTTTAGTGGTTTCAAATGTTTGAAGTGGTGGTTTCAATTGTTTCAAAAATGGTTTTTTGGTTTTAGATAAATGAAACTTGGTATTGACGTTCCAGTGGTTTTTTGGTGGTGGTTTTAATTAAATGAAACTTATTCTTGAGGTTCCGGCTCTTTCTTGTGTGGTGGTTTCAATTGTTTCAAACATGTATTATGTATCAAACTTGTTTCAGTGGTTACAAAATTTTGAAATAGTGCTTTCAATTGTTTTAAAATGGATTTGTGGTTTCAATTAAATGAAACTTGGTCTTGTGGTTCCAGTTCTTTTTATTTGGTGGTTTCAATTGTTTGAAACATGTATTAGAGGTTTCAAAGATTTCAAACATGTTTTAGTGGTTTCTAATATTTGGAGTTGTGGTTTCAATTGTTTCAAACATGGCTTGATGGTTTCAATTAAATGAAACATGGGCTTGTGGTTTTGGTTCTTATGTGGTGGTTTCAATTCTTTCAAACATGTATTAGTGGTTTCAGATGTTTTAAACATGTTTTAGTGGTTTCAAATATTTGAAGTGGTGGTTTCAACTATTTCAAATATGGTTTGGTGGTTTCAATGAAATGAAACCTGGGTTGGTGGTTCCGGTTCTTCTTATTATGTGGTTTCAATTCTTTGAAACATGTATTAGTGGTTTCAAAGATTTCAAACATATTTTAGTGGTTTCAAATGTTTGAAGTGGTGGTTTCAATTCTTTGAAACATGGTTTTGTAGTTTCAGATAAATGAAACTTGGCATTGAGGCTCCGGTGGTTTTTAGGTGCTGGTTTCAATTAAATGAAACTTGGTCTTGAGATTCGGGTTCTTCATATATGGTGGTTCAAATTATTTGAAACATGTATTGGTGGTTTCAAAGGTTTGAAACATGTTTTAGTGCTTTCAAATGTTTGAAGTCATGGTTTCAATTGTTTGAAACATGGTTTTGTGGTTTAAGATAAATGAAACTTGGTATTGAGCTTCCAGTGGTTTTTGGGTGGTGGTTTCAATTAAATGAAACATGTGCATGTGGTTCTGGTTCTTCTTATGTTGTGGTTTCAATGTAACAAAACTTGGTTTCAATAGTTTTAAACGTGTATTAGTGGTTTCCGATGTTTCAAACATGTTTTAGTGGTTTCAAGTGATTGAAGTTGTGGTTTCAATTGTTTGAAATATGGTTTTATGGTTTCAGATAAATCAAACTTGGTCTCATGGTTCCGGTTTCTTCCTATGTGGTGGTTTCAATAGTTTCAACCACGTCTTTGTGGTTTCAGATGTTTGAAACATGTTTTAGTGGTTTCAAATGTTTGAAACATGGTTTTGTGGTTTCAAATAAATGAAACTTGGTCTTGAGGTTCCAGTGGTTTTTGGGTGGTTATTTGAATTAAATGAAACTTGGTCTTGAGGTTTCAGTTCTTCGTATGTGATGGTTTCAATTGTTTGAAACATCTATTAGTGGTTTCAAAGATTTCAAACATGTTTTAGTGGTTTCTAGAGTGGTGGTTTCAACTATTTCAAACATAGTTTGGTGGTTTCAATTAAATGAAACATGTGCTTGTGGTTCCGGTTCTTCTTATGTGGTGGTTTCAATTCTTTCAAACATGTATTAGTTGTTTCAAATGTTTCAGTGGTTTCAAATATTTGAAGTGGTGGTTTCATCTATTTCAAACATGGTTTGGTGGTTTCAATGAAATGAAACCTAGGCGGATGGTTCTAGATCTTCTTATGTGGTGGTTTCAATTGTTTGAAACATGTATTAGTGGTTTCAAAGGTTTGAAATATGTTTTAATAGTTTAAAATGTTTGAAGTAGTGGTTTCAATCTTTCAAACATGGTTTTGTGGTTTCAGATAAATGAAACTTAGTATTGAGGTTCTAGTGGCTTTTAGGTGGTGGTTTCAATTAAATGAAACCTGGTCTTGATTTTCGGGTTCTTCATATATGGTGGTTCAAATTGTTTGAAACATGTATTGGTGGTTTCAAAGGTTTGAAACATGTTTTGGTCATTTTAAATGTTTGAAGTGGTGGTTTCAATTTTT
Organism: Avena eriantha; assembly: GCA_910589775.1. Taxonomy (NCBI): domain Eukaryota; kingdom Viridiplantae; phylum Streptophyta; class Magnoliopsida; order Poales; family Poaceae; genus Avena; species Avena eriantha. Next base: position 138,324,427 of record OU342740.1, on the reverse strand, counting down.
TGCAACATGGTTTTGTGGTTTAAGATAACGAAACTTGGTATTGAGGTTCCAGTGGTTTTTGGGTGGTGGTTTCAATTAAATGAAACATGACTTTGTGGGTCTGGTTCTTCTTATGTGGTGGTTTCAATGTAATGAAATTTGGTTTCAATAGTTTCAAACATGTATTAGTGGTTCTCGATGTTACATGTTTTAGTAGTTTCAAGTGATTGAAGTTGTGGTTTCAATTGTTTGAAACATGGTTTTATGGTTTCAGATAAATCAAACTTGGTCTCATGGTTCTGGTTTCTTCCTATGTGGTGGTTTCAATTGTTTCAACCACATATTAGTGGTTTTAGATATTTGAAACATGTTTTAGTGGTTTTAAATGTTTGAAACATGGTTTTGTGGTTTCGGATAAATGAAACTTGGTCTTGATATTCCAATGGTTTTTGGGTGGTCGTTTCAATTAAATGAAACTTTGTCTTGAGGTTTCGGTTCTTCATATGTGGTGGTTTCTTTGTTACAAACACGTATTACTAGTTTCAAATGTTTTAAACATGTTTTAGTGGTTTCATAAAGTTTTAAGTGGTGGTTTCAATTGTTTCAGAAATGGTTTTGTGGTTTCAGATAAATGAAACTTGATCGTGTGGTTCCGGTTCTTCTTATGTGATGGTTTCAATTGTGTCAAACATGTATTAGTGGTTTCAGATGTTTCAAACATGTTTCAGTGCTTTCAAATATTTGAAGTGGTTGTTTCAATTGTTTCAAACATGGTTATGTGTTTTCAAATAAATAAAACTTGGTCTTGTGGTTTCGGTTCTTCTGATGTGATTGTTTCAAACATGTATTAGTGGTTTCAGATGTTTGAAACATATTTTAGTGGCTTCGAATGTCTTAGGTGGTGGTTTCAATTGTTTCAAACATCTATTAGGTTCCAAATGTTTCAAAAATGTTTGAGTGGTTTCAAATGCTTGACGTAGTGGTTTCAATTGTTTTAGAAATAGATTTGTGGTTTTAATTAAATGAAACTTGGTCTTGTGATTCCAGTTCTTTTTATTTGGTGGTTTCAATTGTTTGAAACATGTATTAGTGGTTTCAAAGATTTCAAACATGTTTTAGTGGTTTCTAATATTTGGAGTGGTGGTTTCAACTGTTTCAAACATGGTTTGGTGGTTCAATTAAATGAAACCTGTGCTTGTGGTTCCGGTTCTACTTATGTGGCGGTTTCAATTCTTTCGAGCATGTATAAGTGGTTTCAAAGATTTTAAACATGTTTTAGTGGTTTCTAATATTTGGAGTGGTGGTTTCAACTGTTTCAAACATGGTTTGGTGGTTCAATTAAATGAAACCTGGGCTTGTGGTTCCGGTTCTTCTTATGTGGGGGTTTCAATTCTTTTGAACATGTATAAGTGGTTTCATATGTTTCAAACATGTTTTAGTGGTGTCAAATAATTGATATGGTGGTTTCAACTGTTTCAAACATGGTTTGATGGTTTCAATGAAATGAAACCTGGGCTGGTGGTTCCGGTTCTTCTTATGTGGTGGTTTTAATTCTTTGAAACATGTATTAGTAGTTTCAAAGGTTTGAAACATGTTTTAGTGGTTTCAAATGTGTTATGTGGTGGTTTAAATTCTTTCAAACATGGTTTTGTGGTTTCAGATAAATGAAACCTGGTATTGAGGTTTCGGTGGTTTTTAGGTGGTGGTTTCAATTAAATGAAACTTGGTCTTGAGGTTCGGGTTCTACATATTATTTGAAACATGTATTGGTGGTTTCAAAGGTTTGAAACATGTTTTAGTGGTTTCAAATGTTTAAAGTGGTGGTTTCAATTATTTCAAGCATGGTTTTGTGGTTTAAGATAAATGATACTTGGTATCGAGGTTCCAATGGTTTTTGGGTGGTGGTTTCAATTAAATGAAACATGTGATTGTGGTTCTGGTTCTTCTTATGTTGTGGTTTCAATATAACGAAACTTGGTTTCAATAGTTTCAAATATGTATTAGTGGTTTCCGATGTTTCAAACATGTTTTAGTGGTTTCAAGTGATTGAAGTTGTGGTTTTAATTGTTTGAAACATGGTTTTATGGTTTTAGATAAATCAAACTTGGTCTCGTGGTTCCAGTTTCTTCCTATGTGGTGGTTTCAATTGTTTCAACCATGTACTAGTGGTTTCAGATGTTGGAAATATGTTTTAGGGGTTTTAAATATTTGAATTATGGTGTTGTGGTTTCAAATAAATGAAACTTGGTCTTGCGGTTCCAATGATTTTTGGATGGTGGTTTCAATTAAATAAAACTTGGTCTTCAGGTTCCGGTTCTTCGTATGTGATGGTTTCAATTGTTACAAACATATATTACTAGTTTCAAATGTTTCAAACATGTTTTAGTGGGTTCATAATGTTTGAAGTGGTGGTTTCAATTGTTTCAGAAATGGTTTGTGGTTTCAGATAAATGAAACTTGATCTTATGGTTTCGGTTCTTCTTATGTGGTGGTTTCAATTATTTCAAATATGTATTAGTGATTTCATATGTTTCAAACATGTTTTAGGCCTAGTTTGGCAACAAAGTTTTTACAAAACTGAAGTATTACAAGACTATAGTATTTACTTGCCTGGGCTAGCCATACTTCAGTTTTAGAAAAAGAGGTCCGGAGTTGTTTTTCTAATACTTCAAAAATAACACATTTTGAGAGATAATGAAGTATTAATACCATAGTATTTAATCATATCCAAACACATCAAAGTATTTTAAACTGTAGTATTTTGAGAAACTAAAGTATTGCTGAAATACTTCAAAAATATTTTGCTACCAAACATAGCCTTAGTGCTTTCGAATGTTTGAAGTGGTGGTTTGAATTGTTTCAAACATGGTTATGTGGTTTCAATTAAATGAAACTTGGTCTCATGATTTCGGTTTTTCTTATGTGATTGTTTCAATTGTTTCAAACATGTATTAGTGATTTCAGATGTTTGAAACATGTTTTAGTGGTTTTCAATGTCTTAAGTGGTGGTTTCAATTGTTTCAAACATGTATTAGGTTCCAAATATTTTAAACATGTTTCAGTGCTTCCAAATGTTTGAAGTGGTGGTTTCAATTGTTTTAGAAATGGATTTGTGGTTTCAATTAAATGAAACTTGGTCTTGTGGTTTCAGTTCTTTTTATTTGGTGGTTTCAACTGTTTGAAACATGTATTAGTGGTTTCAAAGATTTCAAACATGTTTTAGTGGTTTCTAATATTTGGAGTGGTGGTTTCAACTGTTTCAAAAATGGTTTGGTGGTTTCAATTAAATGAAACCTAGGCTTGTGGTTCCGATTCTTTTTATGTGGTGGTTTCAATTCTTTCAAACATGTATTAATGGTTTCAGATATTTTAAACATATTTTAGTGCTTTCAAATATTTGAAGTGGTGGTTTCAACTGTCTCAAACATGATTTGGTGGTTTTAATTAAATGAAACCTAGGCTGGTGGTTCCGGACTTTTTATGTAGTGGTTTCAATTCTTTGAAAAATGTATTACTGGTTTCAAAGGTTTGAATCCTGTTTTAGTGGGTTCAAATGTTTGAAGCGGTGGTTTGAGATGTGAACCAATACAAGGAGCTAAAAAAACAAAAGGTTGAACAGTCCACTTATCAACTTCAAGCTTCATTCTAAAAAGCATGTGGCATGCTTGTTCTTCACTTGTAGATGAACGAATGACATAGGTAGGTACATGATCCAAATTGAATTTTATTTGGTAAATGTATTCATTTAGGCATCCATGAAAAGAACTGGCTCTAAAATTTAGAAGGAGTTGATCTGACATTAAGACTATACAAAAGATGAATGCTCGAGGTACAAACTGAAGATGGATATTCCTCAATCATATCACTAGTGTACATAATAAATCTGATCCAAATCAGATAGCACTACTAGAACAAGAAATTTAAAATCGATGACTTGCCATCAAAGAAAAAACAATAACAAACTCGTCACCAAGTTGCTCAGTACATGACACATAAACTCTGATATAGCTCAAATCTAAATGGAACTCTTCTACGCTTTGTTTGACACGGCAGGAATTCAACCAGTACTTAGTGCATAAATAGCCAACAGCTCCAGGAATAGCACCAAACAAACAATTCAAGAAATAAGTCAGCAAACTCTTACAAAATTTCACCGTCAACTTGGAGTGAGAAAGAACGGAACTAGGGTCACGGCGGAAGGTAGAGCGGCTTGCTCTCCTTTGGCACCTTGTTCATCTGCTCGTGTGCGTCTTCCAGATAGGTCAACACTGCATATGTGAACTGCAAAACAAACAGATCAAAAGCCGCTCATGTGACCCAACAAAGTACCTCCACTAAAAAAATCCACCAATAGATTACGGGAATCAGGAAGAGGCGTAGTACTGAATTTATTACCCACAAAACTAAGACGTAGTATTGAATATATTACCCACAAAACTCGCACAATGTTCAGCTCAGTCGCACATAGAACCATGCCAATTCAAGTATGGACTAGTAGTTCTACAAAACACTGATAGTTTTTCACGAGATTTTACTATGATCCAAGTCTGGCAGAAATAAACCAGAAAATAAGAGGCTCTCCAAATGTGGTAGGCTTCAAAATCCACTGCTCCAAATCTGGATTATTCAAAGAGAAATGCCACAAATCAAAGCCATACATCGGATCTGACCATAATCATGCCTTGCAAACCAGTAGGCCTGCGCCAGATATGAGCAACTATTGTTTGTCTGCATCTTCTTTTATTTTGGTACCCTTACGATTAAGTAAAGAAGTTACCTTGCATCGTGATTCGTCCAGCTACTGGTTCAGCAATACTAAACATACAAAAGAAAGATTATTTAGTTTTACTCAAGTTCCGAGAACCAAATTTTGTGCAGGGATTTTCAACATATATACCTTTTGAGATTAAGCAGCTGCGTTATATTAAGTGGCCAAATCAAGTGCCAACTGGTTCAAAATACACATAGGTGCATCCCCAGCCCATACATTACACATATTATTATCGCATCCTTCCTTAGCCATCAAGTGCGCCGCTTCATTCGTCGTACGCCGCACCGCATGAACCGCGAAATGATCAAAACTTCGAAGAAGTGATTTTATGTCCTCAATCATCAGCCCATGAGGAGATCGGTCCTGCTCCTCCCTCTGTAGCTTTGCAGCCAAGCCAGTCGAATCCATTTCCAGAATTACCACAGGAAATCCATTGTCTCGGGCTAGATGGAGTCCCAGCTTGCACGCCTGAAGTTCAGCCCCCTCGGTGTCGAGTAGATGGGGGAAAAATGGCATGCCCCGACTAAGAAGCTGCCATGGTGGTCTCTGATAACCACACCACCTCCTCCTACTCCATTCACGCCGCGGAAAGCGCCATCGACGTTCACTTTCACCCAGCCCTCATCCGGAGTGAGCCAGTGCTCAAACTTTTTTGAACTTACAGCCTGTTGTGGTTTCTGAATATTACTCCATTCCTCAACCCCTGCAATAGTTTTCAGGGCAGTTTCTACATATATCTAGTACCTTCATTTCACGAACTTTGCCCACTGTAGCTCCTAATCCAGATTATCAAGCTCCTCCTTGGTAGGCTTGGAAGGTAGTTCTTCTCCGGTCTGCCTCTTCGGGCAGGCCTGGAGCAGAGGCGAAGCCAGGAAAAATGTTCACAGGTATCAAAACAAACTAGTAGTAATGACAACTCTAGAAAAATATCACTGAACGTGGTACATCTCATAAAACTCAAACATGCAACTCTTATTAACTAACTTGGACATTATTATTTTTAGCAAAACTCGCATAAGGAACCGTAATTGGTAATAAAACAAAACCTTATTAAAATGTACCGTTGTTTGTATTGGCCTCTACGAATCTCTCATCTTTAGAAATTATTCTATGACATCCTTACATATAAATGAATTTATAAGTCTTTGCTCCAAGCAGAAAATGATGTAGTGATTCATGAAGTTATCACCAATATGTTTGCATAGAATTTTCTTCACTGTTTTCATTACCGAGAAACACCACTTCAGTTAATATAGAGAGGTTTAATAGAGGAGAAACTACAGTATAGAGGATGGGGGCGAATTTAGTACGGAGTACATCTTAATCGTTTAATACCACCCACCCAAATCTAGAGGCTGTTAAAAAAAACAACAAATCTACCAAACCCGAGGATATATAATAAGATAACTATGAGATGTGGATTTTAAATCTCCTTCAGATCCATTAGATGGATAGATTGGTTTTACTGCCACTTACGGATCGAAACTGCAGAAGAAATCATCTTTATTTTGCGGTAGATGGGGGAGTCGGCGAGCCACGGCCGGCGGTTCCGGTCAGGACGACAAGCAATTTCGCCAAAGAAAAGAGAATAAATGGTGACGAGCGATTGTACAGTCATAGCAATCCTTCCGATCGGGGATGGTGCCATTTAGCGGACTAGTGGGCTACGGTGCTACGTGTTTTGCAAATGGCGACGAAATCGGCCATGGGACAAATCTGGTGGAAATCTCGACTGCTACTGCGCAAGGGGCATACCTGGTATAGGGGCTGCAGTAGTCACCCGGCTGGCCGGCACCGGAGAAGACGAGTGCGCCGAAGTCCACGTCACAGAGCACGGCGAGCGCACGGAGAGCTCGTGGTCCTTGTTCATCAGCACGGCACATCCCGCGCCGAAGGTCACCTGTCAGGACACAAGGTCGTTCTCCATCTTTCGGGTGCAGTGATGACCTCTTCGATCTGGATCACGCGACCTAACAGGGGAGAGAGAGAGCAAGGTGGGCTGTCAAAATAAAAGAGATACGGAAGGGCTGGACAGCAAAAATACCTCCGTGGACCAACCCACGAATCTAGAAGCAAGTGGACGATCGATTCGACTCCGGCATATACCGGTGCCGGTAAAAAGAAGTTTTCGGTGGGGACTCACGAGGGAAGACGAGGTCAGCGGGGGTGGGTGGCGTTTGGCTCACGTGCCTCATGTGCGTCACGCTGGGAGGGAGAAATGGTGCCGGGCGCGTCCACCGCATCATGTGCGTGTGTGTCGGGTGTGGGTCGGGTCGCTGGGGCAGGGTGTTTTGTGACGTGGGTCTGGGTGGAGGCTGAGGTAGCTAGGGTTTTGGGTAGGTGGTAGCTACGGTTTGGTTGATTTGGGTGGTAGGCTGGCTGCTGGTTGGGCCTCGGGCCTGACTGGTGGCTGCCTCCCTAGTTCATAAAAAATGTTTTATTTTGTTTATTTATTTTATTTTAGAAATACTTTTGCAAATAGTTTTTAGACAAAACAAAATATCTAGAAGGACTTGTTTTTAATTTGAATCGAGGCAGGAGACTAATGTAGAAAACAAAATAGAGTTTTCGTAAAATACTTTATGACAAAACATGCATGTTAGAATACAATGTGACATGATGGCATGAGCATACTGCCATTTGATGCACAAAGTAGTAAGCAATTCAAGGGATTTTATGGTAATGATTTTACCAGGGTGCTACACGTTTTAAAACCGAGCTCACAACACTAAATCATATGAGTTAGTCTATGATTGCCCCAAACATAGACATGGTGTAAGTAAGCATTAGACAAAATAACCGAGGATGGCAAACTTTGAGTGTATGATTGCCACGTGGGTGAAATTTCATATGGCAAACTCTGGTCTATGATCGCCGTATGGGTAAATCATCATTTCGATGCCCAGGATGAACCAGGTAGGTGAGACTTCTGTGATAGAATAGGGAAAATATTTGGACGCATGATGTATTTTGTATACAAAAATCAATTATGCAGACGTACGTGGTTCTTCTACGGAAACTTTTACCAGGCTAGCACAATTGGAGGCTCTACGTCAGCTATTCAAAATTTTACTACAGTAACAATGTTTCATGTTTGTTTGAACAGATTGTCGACGGGCTTGCCGTCGTGAAAATCACACGTCTTAAACTCGTTGTTACTCTAGGTAGGCTTCTATCTTGTCTAAAAGAATAGACAGACAAATAGTCACATGCTCATAATAGAAAGCGACATAATAACGAAAGTCAAGCACCGTGAAAGATGTTTGCTCTTAAAGCATGAACTGAAAGATACATTGGTAGACAGTAAAGATAGCGAAAGCCGCTTATTTATTTCAAAGTCCCATAGACCCTAGGTTACGAATACTAAGAGACAAAAAATTAATATTTACTTAGCTCCATCTAGAACACTAATGGCTAAACAATAGACTACTCCATATAAGTGGCTTCTGTGACATAGAAGATTTTGTGATTGCTGCCACTCTCGCTGCCTTCCGCTTTCACTCCACCAACACAGACGGTGTGATCGCCCACGTACACGATCTGCTTTCTTGTGTCTTCCGTGTTCTGGTAAGAATACTGACATGGGCATACTTTACAGGTACTCGAGCTTGGCATATATGGTCCAGCATTGAAGAATCCCATGACGTCGCTGAGGCCTAACTAAGATGCGGGTGACCCGGAGACTCCGACTTCTTGCAGCACATGGAAAATTAAAGATAGAAGTTTAAAGGGAAAATCCTAACTTATAACCGACTCGACCTGCTATCCCGAGACCTAGCCTATCTATATAAAGGCTAGGAGGGGACGGTGAGGAGGACAATCACAACTCTAGTTTCCACACCATCGCCAGATTACATCCGTGCACCCCATGTAACTTTTGACTCTCTCGATAATTCCAAGAGCAGACAAGAAGGAGTAGGGTCCTCTATGAGGCTTGAACCTGGATAAACCTTGCGTCCCTGTGTGCTTGTTTGCTAGCCGATCGATGCCTCCAGCGCTCCCCACTTCCTCGAACCTAAGTCCATGTGTGATGGACATTGATGAGTTAACCCCTCGTCAATTGTCACCGTCTATTGGAATCAGGAGTGCTGATGTTGCGGCTTCCTCGGCCCCATCAACTGCGATCTACAATTCTACAATAGCGGAGATTTGCCTCCTCTTCGGTGCCTTCGACTTCACCGTGCACGTGCCGTCCACTTGCCCGGATTTCGAGTCCGTGGGCGATGGGATCAGCCTGGTGATCGGGATCTTATGCTTCCAAGTTGGTTAGCTGAGCACGCTTTGCCTTCCTGATCAGCCGAAGGTCCCCGCAATTGCTCCAACATCGTGGTTTCCACCGCCGATCGGCACCCTAAGCAAACTCAACGCCCCGACAACAGTCGGGAACACGGACAACGACAGTAGTCGCGAGTCCAATATTGGCGATCTGGCTACAGAAGATGAAGCCTACGGCTCCGGATCTGAAAGTTGCGAAAGCAACAGCTTCCCCAAACATTACATGTGCGTCGTCGTTAACACAGGCGACAACGGCGGCAATCATGACAACACTAGTACTGGCGGAAGTATCCCAGTCATGAACGGTGGTCCCTACAATGGAGCACCCACCAACAACGGGCCGGAGAATCATCTGCACCTTACTGCGAACAAACACACCCAATGTCAACACCCGGATTTTTAATCCCAGATGCCCGTTATGCCATATCTCGTAATCCCAGGATTACCATTTTTGCGAGACATAACGGATTGGATATCATAGTACATCATCCATTACAAACCATACATAAGGTCTTACACAAATAAGGATCTCATGACCCTGTCTTAAAACAACAAGCAACGGAAATAAAAGATAAGCGTAGCGGTGGGGTCCATCTTCAGGGGCACATGCAATGCTGACGAAGGCAGATAGTCCTAGTTATCGTAGCCGTCCTGGGGGCCATCATCTTGATAGTCTCTTTCATAGTCTGGCCATGGAAATAGCCAGGGACAAAAGCCATGAGTACTCTTTAAGTACTCGCACACTACCTCTAAAAAGTATTATAGCTCTAAGTTAAAGTGATAAATCTAAGTTTAACTATAAAGTTACGTTTGAAATCTAAGCTGAGTTCTGAAGCAAAGAAAGATAAAATAGAGTTCTAGAATCACTTAAGTTGAGAAGCTATTGCCATAAACACAACCCTGTTGTGGTCAAGTCAAGATTCATCATTTCATTTCATAAATTATTTTGAAAACATCTGACAACGAAACAGTATGGCCATTCCAACTGTCCATAACCGCGGACGCGCCTATTCGAATAGTTTGACACTCTACAGAGGTGGTACACTTTCACTACAAGATTCGATATATCTGTCAGAGATAACCCTGAATCGCCATACTTAGTATGCAGATAATCAAACATAACCTTCCCTTTACACACCCTAGTATAAGCACCTCTCCTATGAGCATGGCCTCCCAACCATGACCATCAGTCATCTTGGGCACTGCATAGGTGGACAACATTGAGAGGTAGCCTCAGCTCAAACCTCTCCCGCGAGGGAACTAATACTAATGCATATAAATTTCCAGCTAAGCCTTACCCAATTCAGGTAGTGTGGTTGTACGGTAAACTTGGAATGGTATCGCATTCGAATCCAACCATCAGTTTTGTAAAAGGGTTAAGGCTCATGCCTCAACATTTTTATCATCACAAACCATTTGTGTTTCTCAACACGTGTCAAAACATCTCAATAGAATGATTCATTTTCATCATTCCAAGGTTTTCATAATTCATTTTCACCAAGTGTTTCCATCTAAAGTGACTCAAGTTTTTGATCTACTCTAAACTATTAGTTAAGAGTGTTCACTAAGGTGGAAAAGATGGGTTCAATCTCATGACATAGAATGACATCTAAAAGGGGTTCTAAATAGGTCAAGTTTTATACTCTTTATGCTACCTTCAAAACAAAATAGAAACTTTATGTAAAGTAAAGGAAGTAAAGCTTGTAGATAAGACTTGGGTATCTAAAAGTCAAAGTAGTGTGACCAAAGCATGCCTAAAGCATCTTTACTAAACCATCTAGTTTAATCCTAGCTTTCTAATAGTAGCTTGCCTTATGAAGTGCAGTGGTTGAAATTTTCTTCTTCTTCTTGGTAGAACTCTTCCTCCTCGAAAGCTTGGTCGGTACTATCGTCTATAAATACATACGGAGTACACAATCACCAAACAATACTTAGCTAGTCTAATTAGCATTCTAAGACACACATTTGTTGATCTATTATCATCTCAAGCATCACAAGTTTAATTTAATAGTTTCACTCCTTTTCTTTTAGAAAAGTAATTTATACTCATTGAAAAATTAACTAAGATTTAATATTCACCACTTAAAATATGGGATCATGTGGACACATGTTTTCACCAGATATTCTATCATGTGAGAATGTGATTTAAGGGTTGGATCATAATTACTTTGGTTTAAGTTCAATATTTAATGATTTAAATTGACTAGAAATGCTTATATATCATTATTTTGGTACTAGTCCAAAGTAACTGCATGTAAACCTTAATATTATTACATTTCTAGATAGATATGGTGAAATGTGATTTTTGAGAGTTGAAATCAACTCAAAACCTATCTTGGTTGATTTTATAAAAATGTTGCAAGGTGCAAATGCTTATTTTTTGTTATTTTTACTAGGAGAGATCTATACCTCTAATTGGATTAAATCCAACGGGCTTGGATAGATCTTTTCAATACCTTTCAGGGAAAATTAGTTTCATGCAATTTTGATTTGTAAATCTCTATGAATTGATTTTCAAACTCAGAGACAGAACTAAGTTTAAACTAAAAAGAAAAATCCTAATTCAAACTAACTGAGTCGCGCGGGAAACTCTAACGGGCCGGCCTAGTGTCACTCCACGGCGCGGGGTTCAACTGACAGGGGGGTCCACAAGTCAGCGGCTCATAACGCGCGAAGCGGTACGGGGCGATGTGGGCCGTTAGATTAGAATAAGGATCAACGACTGTGGCTTGTCGTCGACGACGGACCTGTCGTCGGCGAGCTCGAACCCTAGCGGCTCGATGGGGGTGCATAGGGGGCGTACCAGGGCTTCAGTGACGACGGCGAGGCAGGCAAACAAACTGGTGGTCAACGGCGAGCTCAGGGACGGTCGAGGCAGCTCCAGGGGTGGTCGCAATCAGCGGCGCCCTTCTCCTCTAGAGGCGGCCTGCTCCGGTGCAATTCCGGCGAGCTGCTGCTCCCCTTGCTCCGGCTAGAGGTGGGGAAGGGTCAGTGAGATGAGGGGAATGGAGTGGTGTGCTTCAAACAGCTGGGTGTGCCCTCCTTTTATAGGCTCGACGGCGAGACCGAGAGGGATGGGCCGGTGTGGCATCCCGCTAAAATCACTACTAGAAAATCGCTGTGTTTTTGTGCAATTGCATCATCATGACCGCATGCTCATGTCATCATGCCACATTGCATTTGAGCATCGTCATGTCATCATGCATATTTTTCTTGCATTTTTCTAAGCGCAAAAGTATTTTTATTAAACACCGTATTTTGTTTTTCTAAAATATCCGTACGGTCTAATATATATTAAGCCGTCATCTCTCTTTGTTATTTTAAATTAAAACAATATTTTTTTCCGGTCCGCTACGTGACCATAAAGATTTTCTCATTTCACTAAAAATAAAATTAGGCAAAAAGGCCGTATAATGTTTTGGCACAAAACTAGTCCCATCTAATCTACTTTGGACTATATAAATACCCTAATCCCCTTCTTTTCTCCCTAACCCTAGCCTAAACTCTATCTACCTACCGCACACACACACTCTAGCTAGCACAACTCAACGTATGGTGTATTCTCACACACCAAGTTGTGGCCACCTGAAGCTGAACCAACCAAACCCAATGTCTAAGTCTACACCCAACCCTGCCGAACTCAGTGTGCACACCCTGTTTTTCTTCTACCCGGCAGCCAGCATGCCCCGCATGTGAGAAACGGCCACGCATAGCTCGTGCTTCCCTGCCTCATGACCTCCTATCATCAAAAGCAAGCAGTAGTGCTGCAGCCTCCCTCCAACCACTCATCCCTATCCCATCCACTCTCTTTTCTTTTCTTTTCTTTCTTCCACCCCACGAAAACCCTCTCCCTTGCCGTGGGCGCCGCCTCCGGTTGCACGTCTCGCTGTTGATCCGCACCACCGAAATCCGAGCTCTAGCGGGAGGAGATGTGCGTTGTCCATCACTACAGCACGGTACAAGGAGCGAGGATGAGAAGGCCAGCGCACCATGCCGCGTCCCCACCATCCCTGCGCACACGCAGAACACCATCGTCGTCCTCGGCCACTCGCCGTCAACTGCATCTACCTCAAGACGGCCACCTTGCCAGCATCTTCTGGGTGAGCAGCCACTTCTCCTTAACCTATTCCCCGTCTCCTATATGCATCCTAGCTGCGTCGTCTTTTCGTCGAACGCCCTCTACGCGCTGTCGTGTCTGAGCTCTCCCCGGTGCATCCTTCGCCGCCGACCGATCCCCTGTTGCCCTCTTGCCTCCCCACTCTCGGGCGCATCCCCTGGAGTACTCCACCGTCTAAAACCCTCGCCAGGGCAACGCCAGCATTGACGTCGCCGCCGGCAGGAAATTTCACTGCACCGCCCGTTCTGTTTCGTCTCCTACGAGCAAAACGCCTCCAAAAACCATCTATTCCCGTCCGAACCTCGAAGAGCCCCAGTGACCAATGTTGTAGATCTCAGCCTCCTCTACAACTTTGTCTATTACGACGTGTTCAGATTCCTACTCAATCTCTCGTAATCTTTTGGAGAAGATCAACTGAGCTAGCCCATTTTTGCACCGATGAGGACCGATCGATTCAGCTGTGTTGTTGTTAGCTTGGCTAGATAGCTTCATATACTAAAACTCTTTTGTGTTCTGATATGTCTAGACACCAGCGCCTGTACCACGTTATCATCCATTCATCAAACAAAGTTGGTATGTTTTTCCTAGAATGTTTCAGTTATACCATCTCGAATACCTCCTGGGAAAATTTAATCCTACCTCTTGTTGTGTTGTTTCATCTCTGCAACTCCTAGGTTGTCGGTTCAGTGTTTCTTTGCTTGGACATAAACTGAACAACACCTTAGTTGCTGCAGCCCTGCGCCCTATACTCTGATCCTGATGTCAAATCTCCAGTTCTGCACAATACTAAAACGCTTTTTTCTATTATCTCCAATTCCTATCAGCTCTGGTCCTTGTACATGGCTTATTCATCACCAGACGCAGTTCTTCCCAGCAGCACAGTCGCATCCCAAGTCCTCTCTCTGCTAGCACATTCTTTTATTTTTCTCTTTTGCAAATCTGTTTATGTTATACCTTTTGCTCTATAACTCAAAAAGGAAGTATGTTTTATATGAAAGTAGATCAGAAAAATGCATAGGACATTAATAATCCATCCTCATATTTGTCTACATCATGTATCATGTGGGTCGGATATAGTTTGCATAACACCTATTAATTAACATATGGAGTAATTTGGGAAATGTTTATAATAATTTCGCGCTTCATTTAACTTTGATGTAGATCACCACTGGCAACATTTAATTTGGTGGTTAGAAAAAAAAGTTGAGCCTCTAATTAATTGTCGGGTTTCTGATCCCGCTTAATATTGCTTGCCATGCCATGCATCATATCATAATCATGCCGGATCTTCTGCCGTAGTATTAAATATTGTATCCGGTGTTTCTTCTAGTGTTTGCTTCTTCGCGGATTAGGCCGATGAGTTGGTACGAGTATCGACAAGTTCTCCGGATGTGATCCTTTGGCAGTGTTTCCCAGGCGAGCATCTCTCCCCCTTCTACCTATTTTGCATTTATAGTCTTTATTTCCTCCTGTTGATCTATTGCTATCCGTGTCGCGATGCTTTAGTTTCCGTGCACCCGTTATATCCCATGCAGCCTCTATATTGCCATGGAAACCTCCTAATACCTGTTGTTTGGTAGATAGCTGGCCTTGCAAGTCGTAGTTGCTTGCTCAGGTGTGATCTCGTGTTGTCGAGTACCACAGTTGTTGGTATGCTGGCAGATGTTTCTGGTGGAGATGATCATGACTTTAAATACAACTATTAAAATGCTAGATATAACTAATGCAGAGGCATCGGTGGGCAATAGATTGTATTTGGTTCTTCCACGCTCACTTGTGTCCCGTAGGACCCCGAGTACTTGATACCTGTTCCTTGACTATTCACACTATCCACATACGGGAGAGTCTATGAATCCCCCTTAGCCAGATCTTGATTCATTTCTTATTTCTTGGGGCCACAAACTAGTTTGGGGTTTTATTACTATCCTGTACTTATGCCATCGTTACTGCTTTATTTACGATTGTGCATGGAGCACCTGTACTGTTTAGGATTGCAGAGTGTTTTCGCGGTATCGACAAGCCCAGTCACACTTTCGGGTTCCTAGTCGTTTACAGCCATTGACGCAAACCTTGGGTCCGTCTCGGAGCCGGCCAACTTCGTTTTGGGTAGCTTAATGGGGTGGCCCCCTGAAATATTTTATGAATCCTGTGATTGCTTTGTCGTGAAAGCCTCGTTGGGTTTTGATTTGGTTTTTCCGAGGTTGATCGTGTGTGTGTTGCTATTTGTGTACCCCTACAGGGTAAATCTTTCTAAAAGCCGTGTCTGCGGTTATGGATGACTTGGAGCATAGTATCTCGATCATAGACAAGCATAACTAAAGTAGTGCTATAAAATTGACTTAATATATGACTAGTAATCAGATTCAACTATCATGTAATGGATATTAAAATGCCAACAACTGGTGGATCTGGGGTTGTTTTGTGACATGTTGTACCTGCCTAGTAAGTATTGCAACTCCAATGGAATGTGATAAAAGTGCCAACAATTGCTGGGTTTTTGGGATTCCTCAGGACAATTATATCTGACTAGTAAATGTTCCAACTACCTCAGAATGGTTAATTAAAACTGCCCACTACTTATGCTTCAGGATGACTCATGCTATCTATATCTGACTAGTAAGTGCTTCAACTTTAATGGAATGAATAAAACTACCAACTGTGTGAGTTCCTCGGTTTGACTTCCTCGTTTGGTCTCGAGGGGGAATACCAGGATGGGTATGATTGGTGTTAGAATCAGGTTGGATTCGAATAGGTCTTTCTTACCCCTCTCTAATAGCCGACAGATGTACCGAGTCTCTATAGGTTGTTTAGTGCATGTTGCGCTGCCGCTTCAGTCCACCATACCTATGTAGGCGAGAGCTGCCGAATTCTAGCCTCGCCGTGTACTGGCCTCAGTACTGACGCTCCTCTTTTTTCCTTTGCCCTTTGTCGGCACCCCTTTTGTTTTAGCAGGTTTGAGATCGACATCGTTAGCAGGGTTACCCTTTCGGCTTGGCCTGGGCAGGGTTATGGACGCCATTGGTTATTCTTCAGGGCTCTTAGCCCCATTTGCATCTTGTCCGTACTCGGACGCTGTAGCGTTTTCAAGGTGATTTAGATCTTTGTACTGTATATCGGTATTCTTGACTCATGGAGTCGTGTTGTATATATATCTGTTATGTGGGTCCCATCGAGGACTGTTGTGTAATGGTATTACTTCGTTTTCCACCCGCACGAAAGTGCCTGGTGGGCGTCCTTGAATCGTTTCTATGCGGGTTTGGCAGAAAGGGCTAAAACTTGCATAGGGCCGATTCGAGGGTGTTACAGCCGGCGATGGTGGCGACATGGCTACGGGCGGCTAGCGGCATGGCCCAGGGTGACGATCAACGGGCGGTCTCCTGGCGGTGCTCTAGGAAGTGAATGCGGGTGTAGGGGTGGTGGTATGCAGTCGGGGGCAGCTGGCGCTCTGAGCGGCAGAGGCGGCGGTGTCCACGGCGAGCGGTGGTTGTGGTGCGTTGGGCAGCGAACGGGCGTGTCCGTCGTGTTCCCTGGGTTGTGGCGGAGCGGTGGGCGCGGGCTGCGGTCGAGCGGCGGCTTGTGCACGCGTGCCGGGTGCGGCGCTCTGGCGCGTGCTCGGCATGGCTCGGTGGCACTGGGCACGTGGATTGCTCGGTGGTCCACTGCTGGGCTTGGCTCGGGGAGGGGACAAAGGGTGGTGGTGAGGTCCTGGATATCTCCTAGACAAGGCGAGAGAGAGGGAGGTGGTCTGCTAGGGCGAGTGCATGGTCGGCCGGCGAGTTGGTGCTCCGGCTCGACACTGTGGCTAGGGACAAGGGGGATGGGTGCTAATGGCATGGCTAGATCATGAGGGGACAAGGGGATTAAATGGAGATCAAATGGGGGCAAAACCCTGTACAAAACAGTGAGCTAGGATTAGGGTGTAAATCATGCATGCCAAGTGTTTAATGAAATGGCCGCATGAGATAAACTTTGGAATTTTGAAAAGATTTTTGGTGGGTTTGCTAGGCATAAGCTTGACACTCTGTGGGTGCTTGGGTTTCGAAAATTGAGCTTGTTTGAGTGGTTTTTGAAATAGTGGGATCTTCCCATATGAATTAGATTCAATTTTAAACTGTCATTTAAAATTAGCATTTGAATGTTTTTAGCAGATCACAAAGTGGGCCTTGGTACCTCATTATGTGTACTATCAAGGGGTGTAAAGATCCACACCTGTTTCTGTTAAGTTTTGAGTGCTAGGAATAGCCAAAGTAGGCATGATAGTTAATTTGTCCAAAATGACCATTCACTTCAATTATTCATTTTGAGTTGTTCTTCTTTGTGAAAAGCTTGGGAATGATTTAGATGATGTTTATTTCACCTAAGAAACATTTTACAAGCAAAAAATCACATAACCATGGCAATTCAAATCAATTCCTAAATTAAATGCACATACACATGAATGCTTTCATTTTTAATTTGGAAAAGTTTTTGTTAACCCTAATTTTGAGGATTTGGATCTTGATAAGCTTGGATTAAAGTTTTGGGATGTTACACCCAAGGGAGACTACTGATCAAGCTCAACGACGCTGAGTGGGCTCGTTGCCGAGAGGCCTTGTGGAGAAACCCCCTACCACCAAACTCATGGCAAGACATGCTGACGGGTTATCACTGGCTGTTCAAGGAAGAATTCAAGCGCCAACAACAAGTAATCGCCCAGCTCGAGGCGCGTAGAAAGGCGGTGGATGAGTCGAGTCTTCGTCGAGCTCAACTCTCCTCCATGGGAGGATCCTCGTCCAAGGGCAACGATCATATAACCGCCAAGAGACGCTCTCGATTGGCTCGCCTCACCGATAAGGAGCGAAAAGAAGCCATGTGAGTCCTCGACTTCTCATCTGTGACGGTGTATACACATGGCAATGTGCTCCTGAAAACTCCGCAAGCTACGGTGACTGCGTCCACCATGTACCTGCTCAACAACTAGCCACCGGCTGGGGACCTGCGGGCCGCCATGCGCCGATCTATGATCGCGGGCCTAGGGCTAGTCGAAGCTGCCCTCATCAAGGAACCAGCGTTGGAGTTGAATAAAAACAAGGCTCTAGCCAAACGCTACTCTTCTCCCTCCTCCAGCGATGACAACCATGACTTGTCACGACGACGCTGCTCACGACGACACGACTACGACTATGACACGCATGATGACATCACGCAGTGCAAGGTCGATAAGATGCATGCAAGGCGTGCTCGTTCGACTGACTCGGAAGACGACGGGATAGAGCTCTGCGGTGCCAGTGGTTCATCAGATCCATCTGACAAAAGCGAATGCCAAAGGGGTTCAAGCTCCCATCGGAGAACCCGAAATTCGATGGCCTACATGACCCAAAGGTCTGTCTGGAGGATCACATTTCCTTCGTCAGGATCCACGGTGGAACCACGAGCACGGCAATGCAATGCCTCTAGCTACAACTGCAAGGCGCCGCTCATGCGTAGCTCAACAACCTCATGCGGATCGATTCACAGCTAGGAAGAGCTAGTCTATAGCTTTGTGCGAAATTTCAAAGGCACTTACAAAAGGCCTGCATCAATCAAAGAATTGAGAGGCTGCTTCCAGGAGACTGGAGATTCGCTGCGCTCGTACATCTAGAGATGGTCCATCATCAAAAACTCTGCCAAAGACATCTCCAAAGATCGTGCAATCGACATGTTCAATGGCGGCGTGCACCGCAGAGAGCTCAGGGAGGAGCTGGGCCGCTCAAAGCCCAAAACAGTCGACCACCTGATGGAGATCGTGAATAGGTGGGCCGATAGAGAGGACTCGGTAAAAAACCGTGTCCACTCCGATGATGATGACGTTCAATGGCTGAGGAAAACATCGAATGCGCGGTTACAAGGACCGCGAGGAGGTCGACATGGTCGTGGCTAGGTACACCGACAAGCGTGACGACAACAACTGCAACAGCGGATACCGCAACGGTGGATACCGCGACAGCGTGAAAACCACGCAAGTGTGGCAACACCGCACTCTCTATGAGGCACCTGGAACATCTATCCAAGACAAACTATCCGGACCGTGCAACGTACACTTCTACAACGACAAGCATGACGACAAGAAAAAATACAGCCACCTTCTAAAGGATTGCCGCGAGTTCCTCAAGCTCCATGAAGGCTTAGCCTAGATGAATCGCAACGCGATAAACCAAGGCTATGGAGCTGCCCTAGGCGCTATGGCTCATGGAGCACCGCCACCACCACCCGGGCCACCACCACCCGCGGCTGTGCCAGTGCAAAATTACGGAGGCGAGCCATACCCGCGAGTGCTAGGAAACATGGGGATGATCCAAAAGGGACTCCCCTCTAATCGGGTGCAAAAATGAATTACTCGCCAAGTCAATTTGGCGATGAACTCTCCGCCCTCCACCACTGAGTACCTCAGTGGAAGCGAGTCCTGCATTACCTTCGACAAGAGCGATCATCCGCGTCAAGTACCTCGCCCAGACCACTGTCCCATAGTGCTCGAGGCACAAATTGGAGGCTTCGAGATGAGTCGCGTCTTCATGGACGGCGAAAGCGGCATCAACCTCATGTTCGCAAGTACCTTGTGCGCCATGCGAATTCCTCTATCATGTCTAGAAGCTTCAGACACAACATTCCACGGCATTGTCCTAGGGAAGGGCATATACCCCTTGGCAAGATTAGTCTGGACGTCATCTTCGGAATGCCAGCAAACTTCTGGCGAGAGCGCATCGAATTCGAAGTCGTCGACTGGCCCTCGCAATACCATTGCATCCTCGGACGGGTTGCGTTCGCGAGGTTCATGGTGGTACCACACTATGCCTACCTACAAATAAAGATGCCGGGCCCAAACGGCAGTATTACAGTCAATGGAAGCTTCGAAAGGTCTGACAACTGCGACAGGGAATTCAATAGAATCTCCCAGTTTTCGGCATGCAAGAGGAGCTATCAATGTTGAAGGAGTCGACAGACAACAGTCTACCACCTCTGAGCAAGCCAAGCTCACCTGACCAATCCTTCGACACCTCGATCCACACCAAGGCGGTCCAGGTCCACCCAATGGACCCAACAAAGACGACCCTCATCACCAACAACTTGAGTACCGCATAGGAACTCGCGCTCATCGAATTCCTCCGTGAGTGCTAGGAAATCTTTGCCTGGTGTCCAGTGGACATGCCAGGAGTTCCTAGGGAATTCGCCGAGCACTCACTCAATGTAAATCCTGAAGCAAGGTTGGTCAAGCAGACAATATGGAGACTATCTGAACCTAGGGAAAAAGCGGTCGGTATGGAAGTCAACAGACTCCTCGATGCTAACTTCATATGCGAGATCAAGGAAAGCACCTGGGTAGCGAACCCCGTGCTTGTTCCTAAAGAAGACACGGATATCCTGCAGATGTGCATGGACTTCACCTCCTTAAACAAGCATTGCCTGAAGGATCACTTCCCGTTGCCACGGATCGACCAGATAATCGACTCCACCGCGGGATGCGAGCGCCTCTGCTTCCTTGACGCCTACTCAGGCTATCACCAGATTCGAATGAAGGAGGAAGACTAGGAGAAAACATTGTTCATCAGGCCCTTTGGTGTCTTCTGGTACACTATAATGCCCTTCGGGCTGAAAAGCGCAGGGGCCACCAACCAATGGTGTATGCATGCCTGCCTCAAGAGCCATCTTGGTCGCAACATTCAAGTCTACATTAGTGACATCATCATCAAAACCAAGGAGGAAGCCTCGCTACTCAATGATCTCCACGAAAACTTCGACAACCTCGACCGTTACCGGATCAAGCTCAATTCAAACAAATGCGCCTTCAGCGTACCATTTGGGAAATTGCTCAGGGACCTCATCTCTGCAAGAGGAATCGAGGCTAACCCGAAGAAAATAAAGGCTATACTAGCCATGGAGAAGCTGAAGAACGTAAAAGGCGTCCAGCAGCTAGCTGGACAAATCGCGGCGCTG
The DNA here is from genome assembly GCA_910589775.1 of Avena eriantha. Lineage (NCBI taxonomy): Eukaryota > Viridiplantae > Streptophyta > Magnoliopsida > Poales > Poaceae > Avena > Avena eriantha. The sequence goes on along the minus strand of OU342740.1, from coordinate 138,303,335 downwards.
AGTCGATTCATCAATCGAATGGGCGAAAAGGTGTTGCCTTTCTACCAACTCCTCTGCAAGGCTGACAAATTCAAGTGGACAGACAAAGCACAAGAGGCATTCGAGGACTTTCAAGGTTCTCCTGTCTACCTCTCTGGTATTGGTGACACCTCAAGAAAAGGAGCCACTATTATTATACATCTCCGCCACCAACCAGGTGGTTAGCACCATGCTCGTGGTGGAATGGGCCGAAGAAAATAAAGTCCACGGGGTGCAATGCCCAGTTTACTACCTCAACGAGGTGCTCACACCGACAAAGCTGCGGTACCCGCATTATCAGAAGTTGGCGTACGTCGTCTTCATGACAGCCAGGCGACCGCGCCACTATTTCTAGGAGCATCCAATAATTGTGGTGAATGACACCCCGCTAGGGCACATCCTCAACAACCCTGACACCACCGAGGGAGTCGCCCTTTGGGGGATAGAACTATCTCCACGAGATATCACCTACGAGAAGCGAGATGCGATCAAATCGCAAGTACTCCCGGACTTCCTCGTGCACTGAATGGAAAACCAGCTCCCTGACAAGCCAGACATGCCCTATCTATGGACAATGTACTTCGATGGACCCAAACATAAAGAGGGAGTTGGTGCAGGTGTCATATTGACATCCCCACAGGGCGACAAGATCAAATATGTTCTGCGAATGTAGTTCACAGCCTCCAACAACGAAGCTGAATACGAAGCCCTACTCCACGGGATGCGGACGGCAAAAAATTGTGGCACAAAGCGACTCATCATCTACGGCGATTCCATACTAGTGGTGAATCAAACCATGAATCAGTGTGATGCTCTGAGAGACAACATGATCACCTACATCGACCTCTATGACGCACTCGATGGATGCGAACAGCGGCATGTTGGCTGCGAGAGCAACGAGGAAGCATATATACTCGCCAACATTGGCTCCAGTTGTGCCCTAGTGCCACCTGGAGTATTTTTAGAGCGCATCTGCGAGCGCTCCATCAAGCCAAAGGCTCCAGAATATAAGGCCAGTGCGTCAAAGGACTCGGGGGCTACGCCACCCAATGAGCCAAAGGTACTCGAGGACATGGATACAGATACGAGACTCGAAGGACCCATGGAGGTCATGATGATCGAGCCATCCTGGACACAACCATACATCATGTACTTGATCAGCAAAAGGTTGCTAGATGACCCGACAGATGCGCGTCATATAGCGCGACGATCCAAGGCATTCACCCTCATTAATGGCGAACTGTACAAGTGCAACATCACATGAGTCCTTCAGCGGTGCGTCTCCAATGGGGACGGAAGAGCCATCCTCCTCGACATACACGAAGGCACTTGCGACCATCATGCTGGCAGTCGCGCCCTCGTTGCCAAAGCTCTACGAGCTGGATTCTACTGGCCAACTGCAATGCGTGACGCTAAGGACATCGTCCAGCAATGCAACACTTGCCAACGATTCGCGGATAAACCGCACACACCTAGCACAAAACTCAGGCCAATACCCATGGCCTGGCCCTTCACCTAATGGGGACTCGACATGGTCGGCAATCTGCACAAATCTTTGCCTAGAGGGTACATCTACCTCCTCGTCACAGTCGACAAATTCACGAAATGGATCGAGGCCATGCCGGTAACAAATCAATCAGGGGCAGCAGCCGTAAAAATCTTTGAATCCATTGTTTTTTGGTTCGGGGTGCCACATAGCATCATCACAGACAATGGGATGAACTTCACCTCCAAAGAAGGCCAACATCAGCTACGCCTCGGTGGCACATCTCTAGACCAACGGTTAAGACAAAAAGGCCAACAGCCTCGTCTGCGGTAGGATCAAGAAAAGGCTCCTTCGGCCACTCGAAAGAGCTGCTAGGTGTTGGCCCGAGGAGCTGTAGTCAGTACTATGGAGCTTACACACAACTCCAAATAGCACCACAGGCTATACTCCGTTCTTCATGGTACACGGCGCCGAGGTGGTACTACCCACAGAGGTGCGCCATAAAGCCCCACGGGTAGTAGCATACAACGAGTCAGAATCAACACTCAAACTCGAAGACTCCGTCGACCTCCTTGACGAAGCACGAGAGATCGCAGCAGAAAGATCCACGATCTACCAGCAGAACCTCCGCAACTACCACAGCAGAAGGTTGCGCCCCAGGTCCTTCGTCGAAGGAGACCTGGTCCTGCGACTAAAGCAACAAGGGCACCTCAAGATCGAGTCCCTTTGGGAGGGACCTTACGTGATTACCGAAGTAATCCTAGGTGGCGCATGCCACCTTAAAAACGTACAAAGTGGATTCGCATACTCCAACCCCTGGAACCTCTCGCAACTACATCGTTTCTACCCCTAGATGTTTTTACTTTGCAAATAAGGCTATTCAGCCATGCTACTTATCCATACATTGTACCTCGTGATATTCTGCGAATAAATAAAGCTAAGTGCCCCAAACTCTGTGTCTCTATTTTTACTTATAATTACATTACTTGGGGGCTATGCCACCCTCTGAAACTCTTTACACAAATACCACAGTATCTCGAGTAACTAAAGCACTATCAATCGAACCCTTGATAAAATCAAGCCAACTGCAACGCACCTGGCAGGTTGACAAGGTACTGAAATGAGTACTCGTTAGGCTAACAAAAAGGAACTGTAGAGTACAAAACACTCTAAAAATATACAAGCTAGCAAGCTATTACATATAAACGGGTAACAAGACACCCGATACTCTTATATGAACTTTTACAACATATATGTGTCTATGTGCAGGGTCATACTACTGACGTAAAAGGAGAACATTTGTACGCTCTTCCAAGAAGTTGACGATATCTTCAGCTGGCTGATCAACCGCCTGATAATGTGGCACCATGTTCCATGCCATCCCCTCTGGCGGAGGAACCGGTCCAGCGGCAATAGCTGCGAAATCCATATAAGATCGATGCAGGCGAACAAGCACCAATGCAGCCTTCGCACCTTGGACCAATTGCTGACGCACGCACTCGCAAACCGTGCTGATATCTTGGAACTTCATCAGCAAAGCTAGCAAGCTTGAAGAAACCGCGTCCAGGGGAACATTGCCTAAAAAATATGCTTGAGGCACGGCTGCGCTTTCTTCAAATAAAGCAGCACCCGCGATGCACGGTCCTGCAGCGTCGCCAACGCAACTGCGCAATCATGATCAACCCAGAAAAACCCACTAGCTTCCAGATGCTCCTGAGTCAAGTCATTCAGTCGAATGGCAACTCGATCCCTCTCATCCTGCGGGTGACGAGCGCTAACAACTACAATAAGCAGAGCAAAGCATAAGGACAAAGCGCCACCACGAATGGCTAGGAAAGGATAAGAAGCTAGAGAACTAACACTTAAATTGCTCATTCAACTGAGCCACCTCGCCTAGAAGGTACTTCTCGTGCGCACTGGCCTTTTCAGCCTTTGACTTTTACACGTCCGCGCTACTACAGATCATGGGCATCTCCTGCTCCAAATGTTTTACGCGGTCACGCAATCGAGAAAGCAGCGACAACTCCTCCACCTTTGAACGTGGTTGCGCCACAAGTTCATCGGTGGGAGGCGAGTCGGATGGACCACTCGAAGGACCCTATTATAAGCAGAGTAAGAAGTAAATAAGGACAACTATTTATAAATAAATGCCAACAGAAGAAACATCAAGGTTCAGCAAGTCTCAAAAGGGGAACCCCCACAAGGTACAATCCAACAAGAAGAGCTAGACTAACGATTAAGCATTAGACTGCAGCTAGGCATTGGCACTCGGGGGCTTCTTCGAGTCTGTGGCAGTCTTTGACGCCACTTTCTTCTCGACTTCAGCCTCTGACACCGTGGCTTTTGCCGTCTTTAACCACCGCAGCTCCGCCAAATACTTGGCGAGCGTCTCAATGAGTCGAGGCCCATATTTACTGCAGCTAGTGGCAAAAGGAGAAAACACTACGTGTTGGCCATCCGTGGTAACCGGCATCGCCGAGGAGACCTGGCTGGGGTTTAGGTCCACACCATGAGCTTGCGCCATTGTGAGTCCCATTGTAGCTCCAACTCCCCACTATGCGTTCTTGAAGTCCATGGGTAATCCTCCTGCGAAGGACTCGACCAAACCATCGAGATCCTCGATCAGCTTGGCCTTGGGGACCATCTCCTCTCGAAGACACCCAAGGACGTCCTTGGCCTTTTCAAGCGAGTCTTTGACGGCAACACTATGGTCTTTGACTACAACCACAACACCAGCCAAAGCATCCGAGCGGGCCAAAGCCTAGGCGTCGAAGTGCACGCAAGCAACATCTGCAGAAAAAGCACATCAGCATAACAATATACAAGCAACGCATACAAGAAGCATAATGATGCAACATCGTACCAGAAAGTGCCTTAGCAATGCAGCCAAGCTGTTCTACGAACGCTTTTTCTCTATCAGCTGCGGCGGAATGCAAGTTTTCCTCGCACTTTTTCGACTCCTCAAGAGCCTCGAGTGCTTCATCATGTTTCTTCTCCACCGCAGCAAGGCCCTTCTCGAGGGAATCGATGCGACGAAGAAGCTCATTATGCTCACCTACAATGGCAAAACTTGAGCCTACCAACCTCTACCGAAATGGAGCGGAGAGAAAGTATAATACTAACCTTGGAAGGCACGATGGCGGGTTTCCAGCAAGGCATGCTATCGACCCAAGGAAATGATCTGCTCAGCGAGGCGAGTAGAATCCTTGAAGATAGGCTACAAAAAAAGGAAACACCATGAGCATTAACACAAAATTCGACTACCAGCGACACGAGAAAACTCACGTGTTCTTCTAGGGACTCCGAAGATTCTTTCAGAATCGATGTCCTGGCAACAATCTGGAACTCGAAGAATTGGCACCGAGGTGGGCTGCCATCGGAGTAGAAGGAGGTCGTGCTGTTGCCACCTCCTTGTCTTTGGAGTCCATGACTCCAGTCTCCTTGACAAAGCGACAGTCATCGGACGATGACGACGCTATTTGACTACAAAATATCTAGAACTCAATTAGAAGAATAGCTTTCAGAAGGGCAAGACAAACTCGTAAGAATATACAAACATACCCGTCAAAGTTGTCGAGGTCGAAGGAATCCCTAGATGACTCCTTCGGTAGCCTCAGTTTCTTCCGTGAAGGAGGAGCCATGGTGCGCATAGGCATGGAAGGGATTGGCTCCTCTACTATCATAGGAGGACCCTCTAGCATCGACGGCGGTGAGGCATCTGATCCCTCGATTCAGGAGCGCTTACGAGTCCTGCCGGACTCGAGGGCTTCGTGTTCTTCCTCCACGGGGATAGTGGAGCCCAACTCGTCCTCCTATTTGGCTTCACGAGTAATCACTCCCTCGGTCTAAGGAGGCTGCATGGTGGTCACCTTCCAATCCTAAAACCAGGACCAAACATTAGTATAAATGCACCCATTGGGCAATCGAAAAACAAGAAGAACTTTAAGAGAAATCCACCTCAGGTGAAGGATTGCTTGCACAGAAGGGAGACACGACTAAGTCACTCGGGAGGTCCTCCTTGGCAGTATGCTTGGTTAGCAGTCGAAACCTCCTATCGACTGTGCTCGAAGAGATACCCTCTGAGGAGATGCGAGTAACATCCTTAGTGCCAGTCCAACAGCACATGGGATGCACCCTAGCCTGCAGTGGCTGCACTCAACGGCGCATCCAAGTGCGAATGAGATATGCGCCACCTATTTCCTTGCCTATGCGGCACTCCAAGTCATAGACACACTGGTACATAATCTCTGTTTCTTCGGCTTCACCGGGCATCACAATGTTCTTCCACGACCTACTTCTTTTGCATGCTGCCACCGGGTCAAAGGGCGCGAGTCCATAGTGCTCTCCATCCACTTTTTGATCATGAATGTAGAACCACTTCTCCCTCCACCCTTGGACGGATGCATTGAAGTTGATGGCGAAGAAGGTGATGTTGGAGTCGACATGTATACCGCAGCCTCCTATATCGTAGACTATAGATCCAGAGCCTAAATGGCATTTGAGTTTGAAAAGCTTTTTAAAGAGGCCAAAGTGTGGCTCGATTCTGAGCCAGCACTCGTAGAGAGTAATGAAGCAGGCGATGTGGAGGATAGAATTCGGGGTCAGCTGATGCAGCTGGAGCCTGTAGAAACAAAGCAACCCCCTCACAAATTTGTGAAGGGGGAGAGAAAGACCACAAATAATGAACGCGAGGAACATCACCTGAAACCCGGCGGGGGGACTGGGGATTACCTCATCGCCGGGGTGCGGCAGTCATCTTCTGTGGCAGAGAGCGTCCCATCCTGGCGCTAGGTGAAGATATTTGAAGGCTTGATGGTGGATGCACGCCACGACCCATTCGTGATGCGGGTTCCTAGGCCTTTCTTCTTCCCAACCGCGATGGCAGCACTGGTACCTGCGGTGGCAACACCTTTCTTCTTGGTCGCGGCAATGGCGGCCGGAGATCCAGCGGTAGAGCTTCCCTTCTTCTTTCCCATCTGGCGCGTGCAGTGGGAGCGCAGGAAGTAGCTCGGAAAAGTGCGAAGTTTGTCCAGTGCCACAAGGAAGATGAGAGAAATGGAATAGCAGGATCAGCAATGGCGGAAGTGCGTGAGCGAGAAGATGAAGATGTGGGGAAATTACCGCATAGCAGATCCATATTTAACCTCACCGAAGATGCCATCCAACGGCCAGAAGGAAACCAGCCAGATTCGTGGCACAAATCAATGTCGATGCGTGGCAATGTAAACCAAGAATCGTCGCGCCACTTCCCCTTTATGCGCGAGAATCGAGGAGACACAATTAAAACCAAAGATTACGCATGCTCGATCAAATCCAAGTCAGAAATGGGACCCACGTCTTCATCATGTCCTGCAAAACCGCTCACGCGGGTACCTGAGATCACCTCATCGTCATCACTGATGTCATCAACTCCAGCAGGAGCACTCTGTGACTAATCTAGTCCTTAATCGAGTCTTCGACTCAATCAAGCACTTGGGGGCTACTCTTAACAGGAGTGTTGGCCACGCACCTAACGAACTATACAGACCTCCGAGCATTATGACAGTGTATTTTCTCTCAAAACCCTTCACTCGAATCGACGATTCGAGTATGGACTCAGGGTTACTCCCATAGGGAGCGCCGGAAGCATATTCGACTGAAACAAACAAAAGACGACAGCAGTCGCAAAATACCTACAGTCCCCACTCGATTCTACGACTCGAATAGGCACTCGTGGGCTACTCCCATAGGGAGCGCTGGTCGTGCACCCTATGATTTTTCTTGTACACGACTATGTGTTGACTACGTCCACACTCGAAAGCTTTGGCGACTCCGCCTCATATTTACCCCACAAAGAGACTGTGTCTCCTGGGCCACCCGAATCATCTCCATGATGAAAAAATTCGGATGCCACGTCTACGACGTGAACATAAGACCTGAATAAGGCCTGGCAACACACCTGTTGTGCTCTACCAAACATAATCCGTGCCTGCAGGCATGATGAAATAAGCCTTGATGGACGCGTCGAGTGCTCACACTTATACACTAGGCTTCGACTCTATAAGACCTCTGTGGCCTAAGTCGAATTACGCCAGCACTTTTCTGAATTCAAGTCCCGGGACTCGAGTTTGAGTAGATTACGTTGTTTTGCCCTAAGGCAGTTAACTGGACCCAATACATCGGGTGAATCATGCACATATATCAACAATCCCTATGACATAAACTATAGCACTCAAAAAACACGTTAGACTGTGCACTCAAAGGATTCATAAGTCTCCACTCGAATCTGCGATTCAACCAGACACTCAGGGCTACTGGCATGGGCATACCTTATAGGTACTCGAGCTTGGCATATATGGTCCAGCATTGGAGAAGCCCATGACATCGCTAAGGCCTAACTAAGATTCGGGTGACCCGGAGACTCTGACTGCTTGCAACACATGGCAAATTAAAGATAGAAGTTTAAAGGGAAAACCCTAAATTGTAACTGACTCGGCCTGGTATGCCGAGACCTAGCCTATCTATATAAAGGCTAGGAGGAGGCGGTGAGGAGGATAATCCCAACCCTAGTTTTCACACCATCACCAGATTGCATCTACACAACCCCTATACTTTCGACTCCCTCAATAATTCCAAGAGCAGACAAGCAGGAGTAGGATCCTCTACGAGGCCTGAACCTGGGTAAACCTTGCGTCCCTGTGTGCTTGTTTGCTAGCCGATTGATGCCTCCAGTGCTCCCCACTTCCTCAAACCTAAGTCCGTCCGCGATGAGCATTGATGAGTTAACCCCTCATCACATACAAAGCTGCTCTTGCAGGCGCTTGTGTGCGAGAAGCAGCAAGGAAACCTCTCCATGGTCGAGCTGGCACATTCTTCATTTGAGCTGGATAAGTTCCACATGTCCGAGAATCAAAAATATGTAAGCGCATAGAGGAAGTAGTTGGAAAAAGGAGAGAATGAGGGCACGACATGAAAAGGCGAAAGTGGGAACAAGGAAGTGGGAGATTAGTTCGAAGCTCATCATGCTCTAATGAGGAGAGCGGAATACATGGAGAGGTGCAAAGGGAAGACGGGATGGAGCATAGCAGAGGGAGAGAGCATACCTCATGAAGGAATAGAAGGATACCTTCCAAGAGAGGACGCTTGCGTATGCGCTCGGAGGGCACAATTGTAGGAGCAATCGTCACAAACGGCAGCAAACACTCTTTCTCTACTTTACAGTAGCAAGCGATCGACACCATCTCTTTTTTCGAGAAGAACACATGTGTCGGCTCCTCGCTGACAAGAACACAGGCGTTGTTATTCATGAAGAACACATGCGTCAGCACCGAGCGTGGCTTGCCCGGCCTCGCATGCCAACAAAAAGCTGTCGCAGAAACAAACTCCTCGCCGGCAGCGATAAGGTGAGGAGCGTTGCCTCTTGTCTAGAGTCGAAGCAAAAGCGCCGAGAGAGAACCCTCCTTGTTTACGAGATATCAACAAATACAAGAGGTCACCTTCTTCTTGTCATGGGAACATAGCCATAGTTCTTCACGCACGACAGAGGTGCCGGCATAGGAACTGGCCCGACTAGCTTCACAGGCATCGCCGGCATAGGAAGTGTCATGGTCGGCTTAGCAAGCGTCCGTGCGTGCGTCGTGGCATTGGTATCCTAGCCACCTAAGACCAAGTGAACATGGCAACGAATGCCTAGAAAAGACAAAAGAAAACGTCAGTAAAGATATGAAAAAACAAAAGAAATACTAAACCTAAAATGACAAAGAACATAAGAAGACGTACCGATTACCGAAAAGCCGACGAACTCATAGCAAGACGACTTCGTTACCTCCAAAAGCGACATATACAGATAAAAAACGAAACCATGTTAGATATAGACGTATAATGAGATAAGGCATAGATAGAAAGAAAGAGACATACGGGTACCTTCAAACGACAAAGTAGCAAGGAGGATGCGGTGACGATGTACTCACAACAAGACGTCTTCCATTATTTTCAATCGTTACCAATACAGATAAAAAGAACGGACGTGTTAGATAGGAGCCATGAAAATGAGATGAGGAGAAGACCTGAGAGAACTCACCATACACCGTGTGCGTTCGACATGGCGAATGTCTACCTGGCTGGCGCTGCTAGAAGCTCATGCCGATGCGAGCCCGAGCCAGCACCAACGGCTATCCTCTCCCCATGGTGGATATAGGTCAGATGATAACAGCAACAGACGACCTAGCAGAGACCAAGACGATAGAGAAAAGCGATAGGAGAAATAAAATAACCACTACAAGATTCTGGTCGATACATGACATTTTGAATTTGTCGTAGATGAGGGGCAAAATGTCATGGATGGCCATCCGCGACGAATTCTGCGATAAAAAAATGTCGTGAACCTCACGTCATAATTGGATTCATGATGTTTTTGGCTATTTGAAAATGTCACGGCCATCCATGACATTTAGAAATTTTCATCACGAAAATTTAGACCGGCCTATCCCAAGCCCGAACCGACAACCGTTAGTTTCCCATTAGAATTGCTTGATGACATCATAACGGTCATTCCTGACATCATCGTATTCTTGACATTTTTGTTCATCATAGTGAGTTGTCGTTATATCCGTTTGCTGACATCATTGTCTGTATTTATGACGCACGTGGGCTAATAATGAGATGATACATGGACCAATGCTGAGGCGACACATTGACCAATGCTGAAACCACGGTTACCTTATTCATATCTACTAATATATTTCACATATTATAATTCCTATATATTTTCTCTAGAAACTACCCATTTCAAATATGAAGAACAACAGTTACATCATACTATCCAAAATTACCAAAATTACACCCACGATTACATCAATGTTATAGTTTAGATCCAACGATCCTACTACGAAATATTTAGAGCGCAAGTTACAAGACTGTAGTTGCTACATATACTAAGAACTATGGATGCATACTTGCCAAAACATGGTGGCCATAAAGTTAAGGACCGTGGGTGCATCTCTAGGTTTCTCATCCTATCGGAGTAACAATATCATCACTTTTCCTAACTATAATCTCCATGCTTCTCATCCTATTGGAGAAGTAGTAATCATCCTATCGGAGCAGAAGAATCACCATATTCACTTAAAATGGACCTGGACAAAGAAATGGTTTTGAAATATTTGTTGTTTTTGATGAAATTCCCTGTACATAAAGAACATGGATAACACGAACCACTATGCGTTCATCGAGTGACTAAAACATACTCAATATCTAGACATTTACTACAAACAATGGTACTATATAAAATCCTAAAATTACACTAAAATATTAAAAGTACACATGAAATACAAAGTTGATCTTAGAAATGGAACTTTTAATATGCCATCCAGCAACAATGGAGCCATGCAGACTATATTTTTAAATGATTAATGGCACATACAAGTTTAAAGGTCTAATAACATAAAATAATCAACAAGGGAAAGCAATATGTATTATAGAACTAGCATGATATTTCCACATGGTGATGCGGTTAGTACTTAAAAGAAGATACCTTGACTTCATGCTGATGCGGTTAGTACTTAAAAGAAGATATTGCATCCACATGGTGGACGAAGACCTGGACCGAGAACCCAATAGTTGTAGACCACCACCTCCTTTCTTCTCCACATCCACCTTGGGTGACATCACTGCTTACTCCTCTCCATCCACCATGGGCGAAGCCACCGGCTTCTTCTCCGGTGATGCTCCATTTTTAAGCAGTACAAGCACACCATTATGTTCCAATCAACCAACTACCATATATTCTATCATACAACACGGTAGCCTAGAGCAGGTAGCTCTACACACAACTTTGCATGTGCAAAATGTAGCATACCATATAATTCTATCCTAGTAAGAGCAATATCTTCATGTCTTAAACAAAAATAGCTCAACTTGATCCAGAACTGGTACTTTCAGATATACACTAGGGGAACTTAAATATGAAGTACTACCTAAAAATAAGAACATATATATTGAGAACTTGATCACGTCTATCACATATAGTCAGAACTTGATCATCTACATGATATATATTCAGAAAAGCTATGAATATTGCCGATAGCAAGCAAACATAGGAGCTAAACAAAATTCTATCAAGATTACTACATAGAAGCAATTCATAATCATCTACAAGGCAAGGCCTTTAACAACAAGAAAAGTTGTTGAGTTGCAGATCACATACGTATAGAGAATTTTGAAGCAACTGTTGTGGATGCAATAGAAATATTTGCTATCATAGTTCCTTAGTAAGGAGGCAAGTGTGAAACTGCGGTAGCTTAAGAATAAGGGAACATTATTATTCATGCTTCGGAAGATCATAGAGCCATCTCTTTACAGTTTTGGAAGGAACATACACAAAAATTAGCAGATGATAACATGTGAACTCTATGTACTTCAAACACAACATAAAAATAAATAAAGTGCACTTGTAAATAGAATGAAGGCCACCAAGCATGACTAAATAAAATAAGAATTGATTGTATTTAGATGAACTCTAGCGCATGCTGCAACTTGGCATGAGTAAATAAAATAAAAAATGATTGTATTTAGATGAACTCTTGCGTATGCTGCAACTTGAAATATTGCCTGGAAACAAAAAGTTGCTAGCACATGACATTACATTTCTAGAAAGAAGACAATGATGGAACATTGGAATCACATCAAGTAAATTTCTAGAAAGTAAGAAGAGAAAACCAGAAATAGATAGGAAAATGAAGATACTAATGTGTCCACCAATGGCATTGATGGGGATATACCAAAAGGGGTATGCCCAGCAGGACGTTCCGATTGGGCCGTAGGGCCTGTGAAGGACGGCGACTAGAGTGCGACTGAAGGAGAATCCTGGCGACTGGAAACTGAAGGCCCAGAAGCGTATTTGTAGCCCAGCCGGATTAGGTCAAAAGCCTCCGAGTCCATATCTGGCTCAGTTGTAACTTGTAAACCCTAGCGAGGTGACTCCTATATAAACCTCCCTAGGGTATCCTAAGGACTTATGTTCCATCATACACCCCCTCAAGTGACTCGCTGCTTAGACGCCGAGCTCGCCACCCTTGTAACTCGCTCTCCAGTAATCCAATCTAGCAGGAGTAGGTCTATACCCTCCGGGGGCTGTGGGTAAACCATGTGCATCCGCCCCCATCTCGCACCGCAGTTGGCCGCCAACTCTTCCTCACGTTACAATCAATCGCTGCCAGTAGCAGCGACTGCCGTGGCCATTTCCACGACAGTGGCACCCACCGTGGGGCATAGCGGGACTGGCCTGAGTTCTGCGGTGAGACCCTACTCGCCGATCGATCGGCCGCTCGCCACCGGCCGCATGATCGCCATTGGCGGGATCTTACAGATCCTGCCTAGCAGCTACATCCCGGCGTCACGCCCGGTCACTCACGGCGCAGTGATGCCGGTCGGCTCCATCAACCTCTTCGTCAGCTTCACTGGCATGGTCAACCTAGCTGCAACGATGATCGTCGGCGGATCGCCGCCGCACCGCGACCTGCTCTCGGAAGAGCAGGTCTGCTCCATCAGGAGCCTCGCCACCAAGTACGACTCAGCCGCCAGCAGCACGGCCGAAACCAACGCCGCCACCAACGACGGGGCCCTAAACGACGACGCCGACTCTGCGACCCCTGCCTCGGTCGATGGATCTATCACCGCCGCATCACGAGAGGAGTCCATCACACGATTCTCCAACCCGGAGGATTTCGAGGACCCCTCCATCCTCGGGATCTTCGACTCTGACTCCGGCTCGGAGTCGCCTGAAGACTTCCGTGCCAGATCCAATCGCTGCAACGCGATCTACATGGCGGGCAGCATGGCCACCCCGCCAGATCCGTTCTCCATGCCGATCCCGCCAACTGCGACGGCCATAGAGGTTGAGGAAGCCCGCATGCGGCTCGCGGAGGCGCAACGCAACAAACTCACCGAGCGCAAGAAATACTGCCTCGAGCGGGAAACGGCACGGGAGCTATCGCTCTATCACCAGCGCCGCATCAGGACCCGCCTGAACTCCAACGTCCAGGGCCGCGTCCTGAACTTTAACGATGAAAGCGACCCCGCACGCGCGGCCGAGCACGAATACTGCGAGAACGCGCCGCCAAGCGGAAGCAACCCCACGAGACCACCACCCGGCGCACCGGCGACCGGAGCCCCTCCACCACCCATCGGCCGCGCGCCCTCGCCAGACCAACCGCGGATCATCATCTCGCCTCAAGCCCGTGACGCCAACGGACTACCACTCTACTCCACCCCGATGGACAATGTCGTCGCGGTCGACGCCGCGATCGCCAACCTCGATGTCCAAGGCGACGACACGCTACAGGTCGAGCAACAAGCTGCGAGAGTCAACCTGTGGGGACGGATGTATTCCCGTTCCTCAGCAAGCAGAGCAGCGTCAAGTGGTCACCCCACCGTCGCCAATGCATTGACTTGCCCCCCACCGCAGCCCCTGGCAAACCAGCCACGGGCCGCCAACCCCGCGCTGTCCACCAATGAGCCCCGACCGGCGAATAACACGGTCGTCGCCAACGGGCAGCCCATTGAAGCCCGAACGAACATCATCAACAACCAGGCATGGCGGGCACACCAGCCCAACGACTTGAGGCACACCCTCACCATCCGCGGTGACCCGGAACCAAGAGGCTCGCTCAGTCGAGTCAGACAGCAATGCTTCAGGCCCATGATCCGTGGGAAAAAATACCCCACCAACTTCAAGGCTCCCAAGAGATCGAAAAGTACGATCCGACGTATGATCTAGCTATCTGGCTGGACACATACCTCATGGCAATGGGAATCGCATGCCACACCGACCTGCTCGCTGCTCCCTACCTCCCCCTGATGATGGAGGGTGCGACTCGGCAATGGATCAACACCCTCCCCGCTGACAGCATCGATTCCTGGGAAGAAATGCGGGACGCCTTCATCAGGTACTTCGAGGACTCCTACACCCGCGCCACCACCATAGAAGATCTGGAGTGATGCATCTAGGGACAACGCGAGTCGACTCGCTGCTAGATCCAAAGATGGCAAGAACTATGGATCAACGCCTCCGGCATCCACCCAGATATGGCGATACATTGCTTCAAGAACGCGTGCCGATATGAACCCCTGGTCGCCAAGATCAATAGGGTCTACCGGACGCTCGACAACATCCCCGACCTCCTCGAGATCGCCAAGTGCTACGTGGAGGAGGACCCCAACCAAGACTCCAACGATGAGTCGGGATGAAGACGTCGAACCAGCATCCACGATAGCGGGTGCCTACGCGCATGCGCTGTAGCAACACCCGCATCACCGGCAAGCGCCGCATGGACGGGCGAGTCGACTTCGTCGCCAACGCCGGCTACGGCCAGCGCGACCCCAAGAGCTACCTCCGCGGCGGAGGAAACTACCACGACAGTGGAAACTACCGCTCCAACAACACAACGAGGCCGAAATTCGACCCCGCTGCCCTGCTCAATCAGCCCTGCATCTACCATAGCAGGGAAGGAAAACCCGCCACCCACACCACCGCCGATTGCCACTCTCTCAAAGAGATTGAAAAGGCGAGGCGAGCAAGGGAGGACCCCAATAACAACCCACCTTGGGACAACGGGAATGCCGGCGGCTTCGGCACCACCGTCGGCTCGCTACACACCTTGACCGGGCTCGGCACCAAGCGCGAGAAGAAGGTGCTCGCCTGCGCGGTCGCCGTCAACACGGTGACCCAAGTCGACATCCCTCGCTTCCTCAACTGGTCCGAGCAGAGCATCACCTATAGTCGCCAAGACCACGCGCCAAGAATCGAATACCCATGGCGAGTCGCCCTGGTAGTCAGGCCCAAGGTGGCCGACTACTGGTTGCCCAAGAAACTAATGGACGGTGGGAGCTCCATCAACATCATGTACCTAGACACATTCAAGAGGCTCCAGCTCCTAGAAGCAGCCATCGAGCCAACCCTGACGACCTTCCATGGTATCGTCCCCGGTCGGTAGGCGTACCCGATCGGAAAAGTGACGCTGCCAGTCACCTTCAGCACTCCGGCAAACTACCGCACAGAGAGGATCGTATTCGAGCTGGTGAACTTCTGCAGCCCTTACCTCTGTGTCCTGGGCCGCCAGGCATTCGCAAAATTCACGGCGACTCCACACTATGCCTACAACATGATAAAGCTCCCAGGGCCAAGCGGCATCATCACCGTCCACGGCGACCCCGACATGGCCGTGGAATGCGAGGACAAAGGAGCCGAGCTCGCCGATGCCGTCATTGCTGCGGAGACCGACCATGCGGAGGAGCTTGCGAAATACGCGGGCAACATCAATAAGGACGACCCTACCATCTTGTAGAAACCAATCGCCGCGAACTCCACATTCGAGGCGACCACGCACACCCGCACCGTCGAGCTCGTCCCGGGCGACTCCAGCCAGACGGTCACCATCGGGGCACACATGAGCCCCGCATAGGAAAGCACGCTCATCGGGTTCCTTCATGAGAACCGCGACATCTTCGCATGGAAGCCATCTGACATGCCAGGTGTCCCAAGGGAACTCGTTGAGCACAAACTCAACGCCGACCCCAAAGTGTTACCAGTAAAGCAGTCGCTATGGCCCTTCAATGAAGAGCTACGTCGAGCAATCGCCGAAGAAGTATAGTGCCTGCTAGCCGCAGGCTTCATCCGGCCAATCAAATACCCCAAGTGGCTGGCAAACCAGTCCTGGTTCTGAAAAAGAACAACACATGGAGAATGTGCATCGACTACAGCAACCTCAACAGCGCCTGCCCGAAGGAGGAGTTCGTCCTACCGCGCATCGATCAAATCATTGACTCGACCACGGGATCGAAGTCGCTGTGCTTCCTCGATGCTTACTCTGGTTACAACCAGATCAAGATGGCTGTCGAGGACGAGGAGAAGACGACGTTCATCACGCCATTCGGCGCCTTCTGCTACACGGCCATGACGTTCGGGCTCAAGAACACCAACGCCACATACCAGAGATGCATGCAGGAGTGCCTAGCGAGCCATATTGGCTGCAACATTCACGTCTACATTGACGATGTGGTGGTGAAATCCACCCGACAGGGCGACCTGCTCGCCGACCTGGCCGAAACCTTTGCAAACCTGCGGAGGTACAACATCAACCTGAACCCCGGAAAATGCACCTTCGGCGTCCCCACCGGACAGCTCCTGGGATATGTAGTCTCCAAGCGAGGCATCGAAGCCAACCCCACCAAGATCGACACCATCTCGTGACTCGGGAAACCCGAGTGCCTGCGCGACGTCCAGAAGTTGGCAGGGCGAGTCGCGGCCCTTAGTCGCTTCATCCCCCGACTAGGCGAGAAGGCAATGCCCCTCCACCGCCTGATGCGCAAGAACCCCACGTTCCAATGGGACGCAGAGGCCGATGATGCACTCAAAGCGCTCAAAGAAGTGCTACTCGTGACTCCACTCCTCGCCACTCCACTCGACAAAGAGCCAATGCTTGTCTACATCGCGGCCTCCCCTCGAGTCTTCAGCGCCGTGATGGTCGTCGAACAACCGGAGGAGGGCAAGGAGCGCCTCATACAGTGCCCTGTCTACTACATCAGCGAAGTCCTGACAGAGTCACGACAGCGCTACCCACAGTTCTAGAAACTGGTGTACGCGGTATTCCGAGCTCAGCAGCGACTCCCACACTATTTCCAGGAGCACCCGGTCATGATGGTCTCTTCGGCACCTCTCAAGGACATAATACGCAACTGCGAGGCGACTGGGCGAGTCGCCAAGTGGGCCGTCGAAATCGGCGTCCACAACATCAAATACGAGCCCCAGAAAGCGATCAAGTCACAAGCCCTAGCTGATTTCCTCGCAGATTGGGAAGAAGCACAACAGCCGGAGAAGCTCCCGTACCTCCACTACTGGTCGCTCCATTTTGACGGCTCCAAGAACGCCGATGGCGTAGGGGCAGGGGTCATGCTGACCTCCCCCAAAGGAGACAAGCTCTGTTACGTGCTCCACCTCAACTTCAAGCCCTGCACCAACAACATGGCAGAATATGAGGTCCTCCTTCATGGCATGAGAGCCGCTAAGGAGATGAACGTCAACCGCTTACGATGCTATGGCGACTCCGACCTAGTCGCCGGCCAGGTCGCCGGGACATGCGACGCCGTCTCTCCAACAATGATCGCGTACCGCCAAGCGGTAGACCAGCTGGGAGGGCACTTTGACGGCTATTCCGTCGAGTTGATTGACAGACGCAAGAGCGAGGAGGCAAACGCCCTTTCCCGCATCGAGTCGGCCCGAAAAGCGCCACCAGCAGGTGTCTTCCTCGACATCATCCACAAACCTTCGGTCAGCCCACCAAAGGAGATCGACGTCGGGGTACCGCTGCAACCAGAGCTGGCCCTAGTCGCCATGGTTGTGGAGCCTAGCAACTGGACAACACCATACATCGCCTTCCTTGAGCACAAGATCCTACCAAACAACGAGACTGAGGCGCGAATGATCGTACGCCACTGCAAATCCTTCGTCATCATCAACGGCGAGTCCCACAGACACAGCGTGACTGGCGTGTTCCAGCGCCGCGTACAGCCAGAAGAAGGCCGCAAGATCCTCCAGGACAGTCACGCCGGCGACTGCGGCCATCACGCCGGCACCAAGTCGCTAGTCACCAAGGCCATGCGGCATGGTTTCTAATGGCTCACCGCACACACCGACGCCACCAACATCGTCCAACGATGCGTCGGGGGCCAGAAGTACGCCCACCAGACGCACCTCCCCGGTTCGGCACTCAAGACCATCCCCATTACATGGCCATTCGCCGTATGGGGCATGGACATGGTAGGCCCGTTCAAGAAGGCCCCGTCTGGCTTCACCCATCTCCTGGTTGCGATCGACAAGTTTACCAAATGGGTCGAGGCCAAGCCAATCAAAAAGTGCGACGGTAAGACGGCCACCAAGTTCTTACGCGACCTCATCTATCGGTACGGCTATCCGCACAGCATCATAACGGACAATGGCACCAATTTCGCCAAGGGGCCATGGCGGAATTCTGTGAAGAACATGGCATACGACTCGACCTCGCTCCAGTCGCCCACCCGGAGTCGAACGGCCAAGGAGAACGCGCAAACCAGATCGTCCTCCACGGGCTCAAGCCGCAACTCCAGGTGCCCCTCGAACGCACCCTAGTGTACTGGGTCGACGAACTCCCCTCTGTAATATGGGGGATCCGCACTTCCGTCAATCGCTCCACCGGGTTCACACCCTTCTTCATGGTGTATGGCGCCGAGGCCGTAATGCCAACTGACCCGGAGCACGATTCACCTTGAGTCGCTAACTACGTCAAGGCGACCAACGAGGTCGCCCGCCAAGACAGCGTCGATCAACTCGACGAGGCACGCGACCTGGCCTGCTCTCGCACCGCCATCTACCATCAAGGACTCCGCCGCTACCACAGCCGCCGAGTCTGGACTCGCACCTTCTAGGAAGGCGACCTAGTCCTATGACTGGCCCAAGACAAGAAAGGCATGCACAAACTCTCCCCCCATGGGAGGGGCCATTTTCCATAGGGCGAGTCCTTGGCAACGACGCCTGCTACCTCATCGACATACAGGGTGATGGCCAGCTCGAGGTCAGGAGGCCATGGAATGTAAACCTCCTCAGAAAGTTCTATACATAGAACCTCAAATTGTACTCAGCTAGCATATATAATGAAATTCATTCGGATCACACAAATTGTGTCTACTCGCCATATTCTTGTGCCACTCGCACTCGCACATATCAGCAATATGCTACTCACAGAAGTCAACCTTTGGTCGAGCGACCGACAGGGCTAAGTAGTGCGACACAAGGGCACCGGAAATACTCGGGCCTTGGGTCGTCCACGAAAACGCCAACCCGGAGCTGCCATTGGAGTCGCCTAGCCCGACTGGCCCACCAGGCCAAGACAACCGGTATATGCTTCTCATAGCGACCTGTCCCTCCCATCCTCGCGCAAAGCGACTTGAACGGTTAAGTACCACGCACGGGGACTCCGCAAAATGGGAACCCCCATGTGGCTCGGGAACACACCAAGTAAGAGAGCTGCCTTGGACTCGCCAAGCGACTGGCTCTCCGGGCCAGGGGAAGAGACCTGTTACAAACAATGCATTAACAGCCTACAACAGGAACGCGACCAATATGGCTGAGCACCACGCTCGGGGACTCGCCTACAAAACAATCCCACTCGCGCTCGGGGACTCGCCACTCGGAAGACGTGAGAGATAAAAAAATACACAACCAAAACAAAACACAAAAGTATACAATCGAGTTATACCCCATTAAAGGGCGGACACGCTCGGGGACTCGCTCAATCAAAAATAAACACACCACGCAATCCTGGTCGCAATACGAGTCGATTGACTCCCCTTGGAATATATTACAAAATGTTGATCACATTACAACAGTCGCCACTTGGCATACATTACAAACTACACAACTAAATTGTTTATTCCACAAGTCTTGATGAAGAAGCACCACCACCCCCCTTGACATGAACAAAAGGCTGCCACGGGTTCGTCGGGTACGTCGTAAGCGACCTCGACAACACCGACCGGAAAGGCTGCTCCGACTTCATGTCGCGATGCTCCGGCTCGGGGTCGCCAGGCGCCAACAATGTCTCCTGGTATGGCAGAAGATCCCCCATCGCCAAGACCCGATCGGCAAAAGGGTTGCAGTCAGCTTCAGTACCTCTGACATCTCCACCGTGCCGGTCACCGATGGGTAGCCACTGGTCACGTCGACAAGGTCGAAGTCGATGGGGAAGTGGGCGAGACCCAGGCTCAATGCCGTGGTGGCCCTGCACCTGAACGCCGAGCATGCCATCCACTCCACGATGACAGGCGCCTCCTCTAGATAGAGCACACCTCCGTAAGCCCCCCAGGAATAACCTCGGTGGGGGACATGCCTTGAAGAACCGCTTGGACGCATAACGCCGAAGCCTTGGCCACGTTCACCATGGCAATGACGCACTGCGAAGCGTTGAAAGTTTGAACCACCGGGTCGCTTTGGCCTATCACAGCTGCAAAATAAGACATCAGTGAGACTACGGACTTCCCAAAATAGGGACTCGCCAAACAAGCCAGGCAACGATGGATACTCACCGAGGAGTTTGCGGCAATTCTCCGTGACATGCTTCTCCAAGGCGGCATGATTGTTGTGCAGCCCCATGATGATCGAATCCGTAGCCTTGCGTTCCTCCTCAACCGCAGCAACAACAGCCTTCGCTCGGTCCTCAGAACAAACTGCGGCCGCTCTCGCCTCCTCCAAGTCTTGGATTAGCGAGGCAATTCGCCCATTTGCCGCGTCCAGTTCAGCGACTGGAACATACCCTTCACGGGCATTGGAAATTGCAGTCAGGAGACCATCTGAAAGAAAAATCATTAGCGAGTCATCCAAAAAACATGTCATATATGAAAGAAAAAGGGAAAGAAAGGCAGGTACTTACCAACAGTTTCCTGAAGTCACCGGTTAGCCTCCTGCGCCTCGCGCAGATCCTGTTGCAAGCGCTCCCTTGTGGCCTGCCGATCGGTCGATTCCGTTTGCAAACCCTGCAAAGAAAACAATGTTCAGTACTTACCAAAGAGCTACATCAAGTTCCCAGCCACTGAAATTCAGCGACTAGGAACTCGAGGACTGGAGAGTAGAAGCAATTCAGTGCCTAGCCATTGAAATTCAGCAGCCAGACACTCGGGGACTGGACATACCTGAATGGCGGCACCAAGCATTTTATGAAGCTCACCGGCATCAGTCGACGGGACTGTGAAGGAGGTGCGCCCACAACGAGACCCAATATCTCCATCGACGACCTCCGGGCTCTATGGAGACTGGTTATCCGCCACGCCTGGGAACCCCCTCACCATGAAGCGAGGGAACGTCGCGGGCGCCCTATCCAGGGCGCTAGTCGCAGGGGCGACATCGACTGGCTCTGACTGCACATCCATCGCCTCTTCGACGTCTGTAGCTGGGTCGCTTCCCTTGGCGCTAGTCATCCCGATAGAATCATCGGCACCGCCCCTTTTCCTCTTCACGCCTTCCATAGTCATGGTGTCATCAGTAGACTTCCTCTTCTTGGGGAGGTCGCCTTCTCCTACGATACCGGTCGGCGGAATCTTTGCCACCGAAGGACGACCGATCTTTTTTACTCCAGACCTGTCAAAACGTCAAAATCAACACAAAGACGACACAAGATGGAACGCAATCTGGAAAGGAAAATGCAAGGCTTACTTGGCGACTGGGAGAACGCGCAACCCAGTGCTGATGTGGGCAGGCTTATCCAATTCGGGGCCCAGCTTGCGAGTGATCCCCCTCTCAAAGACATCTGAAGCCCATGACACCGCGGGCTTCCTCGACGACGAAGCCGCGGTCGCTGGAACCTCCGGCTCCGAAGACGCGGCCGCTCTCGACAGCTGCGGCGGCTTAGACGTTGCTGCTCCAACCGCTTCCTGGCTTGGGGTCCCCGAAACTGTCGGCGCAATCGCCGCCAGGGGAACTTCTACCGCCG
Organism: Avena eriantha; assembly: GCA_910589775.1. NCBI lineage: Eukaryota > Viridiplantae > Streptophyta > Magnoliopsida > Poales > Poaceae > Avena > Avena eriantha. The sequence goes on along the minus strand of OU342740.1, from coordinate 138,281,339 downwards.
CCTCGGTGTCCTAGCCCTCCAACCCCTTCGTCGGTATCGCGTCCTCTGGGTCATTGCGTGAGTCCTCGGGGGTGTCTTCATCGTCAGAGTCGTCATCTGACTCAAACACCACCACCAACTTGGACAACGACATTGGCTTCTTCGCTGGAGACTTGGGCTCGCGCGCGGGCTTCGACGGTGTGGCCGTACGCTGGGATGTATGCTCCTGTGCGACCTCGTCGCCTCCGTCGTGTTCATCCAGGCTGCGACTTGCCTCAAACTCGCGCTGTTTCTGCATGCAAGTCTTGCGAGCCACAGGCGCTGGGGGAGGGACCTCCTCCTCCTTGTCACTATCGGAGGAGTCTCCCTCGGAGTCCTCCTCAAGCTCCGGAGGAACCTCTTGAACGAGCGGAGGAAGCCAACCCTCCAACACCTGAAATAGCTAAGAACCACCACGAGTAACCACCAAATGCCACAACTGCGAATCGAGACGCGGAAATAACGACTGGGGAGAAAACTTAATGTGGGGGCTTCATTCTTCACAAGAGTGTATGGGGCGAGCCCGACCGACGGTGATGAATTCCGCGTCAGTGATCTTTTTCAGGGCGGCCTTGTAGTCCTCGGCCTCCCATGATTTCTTGCTGGTTCGGGAGGGGTCGTGCTTCCCGCTGTACTCATACATCCAATGCGGCCATGTCGCTAGCGGAACCAGGCGCCGCCCGAGCCAGCAGTTGTAAAGGTTGATCGAAATCAACCCCTGGTCCTTTAGCCTCTGGATCTGGTCCATCTCCGCGACGGCCATCCTTTGGTCTTCGGAGAGCTTCTTCGGCGCCAAACGGCGAGGCTCGCTCCTCTTGGCGACGAACTCGGGAAGTGCCACCTCGCCGGGGGAGTGGATTCTTTCACATAGAACCAACTCTTCTTCCACTCGCTGGCGGCTTTCTTTGGTAGAAGGATTTTGATGAAGTTAGCCTTCGGTTTAAATTGGAACGTGACACCGTCTGCGATCAATATCAAGCCGCCAGATGCCTCGCACCCGATGCAGCCATGGAAGAGCTCCAACCACAGCGGACAATAGGGCCTGCCGAGGTAACACTCACAGAAGGTGACGAAGATTGCCAGATGCTCGATACTGTGCGGGCCGAGATCCGACGGCTTGATCGTGTAATACGCATAGAAGCGCCGGAAGAAGAGTGAGGTGGGGAACCCCAAACCTCTTTCTAGATGACTGGGGAAACAGATGAATTCGCCGGCTCATGGTTTGGGCTCGGTCTCGGAGGAGGGGTCGACCCACCAGTTCCCCTCGTGGAGGACCCCGGCGTCCTCGAAGGACTTGAGCTGGGTTGTGGTGCACTTGGATTTTCCCATGAGCCTTTGGGAGGCGCCATCAGGACGGGCGTGGAATCGCACGACACGGAAAAGTCGAATCGGAGGAAGGCAGGATGATCGAAGACAGGAAGAATGAATATGGGAGAATGAAGAATGCGGGGAAGGATTTGCAGAACTGATTCGTCACTCCCCTTATATGGGAACGCTACCCGCCAAATTCGGGGTAGCCGTTACTTACGGTAATTACGCCGAAGTTACCATTGGAATTTCCAACAGATAGTTTGACCAGAATTGACGGTCCAACTCCTCCATTCCACCCGCTACCCGCTAGTCTTCTTCACTCGCCGAAGTGGCAACTTGGCAGCAGTGACATTCACCGGGGTGGCGAGTGGAAGCCTAGGGAAAATTTCCTTAGTTCTAATGGAGTCCATCGCCGACTCGACTGGGCATCCAAATTGGGCTCGCCTACTTCGACCGCCAAAGGGACACCTGCACTTGAATCAACGATGGCCTCGGGGACTACTGATGGGGATATACCAAAGGGGGTGTGCCCAGCAGGACGTTCCGATCGGGCCAAAGGGCCTGTGAGTGGGCCTGGAGGACGACGACTGGAGTGCGACTGAAGGAGAAGCCTGGCGACTGGAAACTGAAGGCCCAGAAGCGTATTTGAAGCCCAGTCAGATTAGGTCAAAAGCCTCTGAGTCCATATCTGGCTCGGTTGTAACTTGTAAAACCTAGCGAGGTGACTCCTATATAAACCTCCCTAGGGTATCCTAAGGACTTATGTTCCATCATACACCCCCTCAAGCGACTTGCTGCTTAGACGCCGAGCTCGCCACCCTTGTAACTCGCTCTCCAGTAATCCAATCTAGCAGGAGTAGGTCTTTACCCTCCGGGGGGCCGAACCTGGGTAAACCGTGTGCATCCGCCCCCATCTCGCACCGCAGATGGCCGCCAACTCTTCCTCACGTTACAATCAATCGGTGCCAGTAGCAGCGACTGCTGTGGCCATTTCCACGACAGGCATCTAGAAGATTCACATAATAGAATAAAGTAGAAATAGTAAAGTTACTAGCACAACATAGTTAATAGACAAGTAAAGCTCCAGATTATACTCATAGTTGGCATGCCTTTGTACAAGATTGTACAACTCAAACTAAATCTCTCTGTGTTTGTAAAATCTAGGAAGAGCATGAACTCCAATTTATTTAGTGTGTGTGTAACATGTGTGTGTAACTAAAGTAACACAAGCCGAGACTATAAAGAAATTACTATACAAAAAGATTAACTTCATGAACAATTAGTGAATGTACCAAATTAGTGTAGTGCTAATACTCATAAGACCTTAAACCAGAAAGAAATTAATTTTACTGGTTATGCAACATCATTGGTTCAGCTGAGTGAATGATGAGTAAATAACAAGCATGACTAAATAAAATAAACATTGATTGGCAAGTAAATTTCTAGAAAATAAGAAGAAAAAACCAGAAGTAGATAGGCAAAAGTAGATAATGATGTGTACACCATTGGCATCTAGAAGATTCACATAATATAATAAAAAAGAAATAGTAAAGTTGGTAGCATGTCACAGTTAATAGACAATTAAAGCTCCAGATTGTACTCATAGTTGGCATGCCTTTATACAAGATTGTACAACTCTAATAAAACTAAAGCTCTTTATGTTTGTAAAATTTGGGAAGAGCATGAACTCCAATTTATTTAATGTGTGTATAAAATCATTGTAGATGGGTCTGTGACAAAGATTAGCTGACATGTTGAACTAAACATTAAGACAAAGATTAGCTGGAGTGTTGAACACAAGCCTAGAGAGTAGATACAATACTATACACAAAGATTAACTGCATTGACAATTAGTGAATGTAAAAAATTAGTGTAGTATTGCTACTCATAAGCCCTAAACCATGAACAATCATTTTCCTAAACTGCTAATGAATGAAATCAACCTGCACGAGTACCAAATCAAGAACTACATCTACATTTTCTTAAGATTCACTACATCTACTTCCTAAACACATCCCTATAGGAACACATCCTTGAACTCCTCCTACTAGAACAAAACCACACCAAACCTGCATCGATTTCAACAAACATCATGGAGTCAAAAAGAATTGCGCGGATCTGGGGCTTTCATAAAACGAATTGGGAGAGGAGAGTGCATAGGAGCAAAAAAGAACCTCGGATCTGCTCAATCATGCGGCGCATTAGGCCACCAGAACATCGGATCTTCTCGTAGGTTGGGGACGAAATGGTCACGAGTGAAGAATGCGGCCCGATGCCCAGCATGGCCGTCGAAGAGGCCGAGGATGGTGTCAAGGGAGTGGCCAGAGTGGAGATAGAACTAGTCGTCGAGGACCTGGTTGGAATGGATGATGGTGGCGGAGAGGTCCCCTACGTTGCAGCGCGCGAGGTCGTGCCACCAGAGCAGGATGTTGCAGCCACCAGCAGCAAAGTCACTGGGGAAGGCAGGGGAGGCGTGAGGCGGGGACGAGGTCTGCCAGGCCCTGCTGCATGCCGAGAGGACCTGTAGACTATGCCCGGCATACCAGTGCCACATCCGGTCAGCTCAAGGTCATGGCGAAGTGACAAACAGTAAATGTGGAGGTGAGGATAGAAAGCGGTGTGGGCACGGTGGTGGTGTCAGTGGCGGTGAGGGATCGAAAGAGAGGAGGGTGGGTGGTGGCAGGGAGTGGGAAGCGGTGAGTTAGGGTTTTATCTGTCCGTGGCACTTAACGAAATTTTGGGAGGGCGCGGGCGCGCCACACTTAATATTTTTTTTGGCAAAGCAGGGAACGAGCGCGGGGAAGCATCCATTTTCTGACCCCACGCACGAGATTTCGGTTTTTGAGAGGTGTGTGTGAGATTTAGGGAAGGAAATAAGCAGACCCTACAGGTAAGCGTCTTGATGGTGCTCTAAAACGTCAAAGGAGTCAAACATGGCCACAATGAGCCTGCCCAAATTCAGAATTGTTGACCTCATGACATTTTGGTCATGACAAATTAATTTAAACGTCATGGATAAATGGGTCAAGAGGCCTTCAAACGCCTCACGGCGCGATCCATGACATTTTTTGTGATGAATTATCTATTTTGTCATACATATTTGGGATTTTGAGGGCCTGCAGCTGACCATGAAGTTTTTTCCAAAATGTCACGGATCTATGATGAATTTTGCGACAAATTTTGGGTTATCGCGAAAAAATGTCACGAATCGACCAAAATCTTGTAGTGGATGGGTGAAGAGTATGTATAAGTGATAAAAGGATGAGAGCATATCTATCGTGCTCTAAGGCTAGCCTTGCGGCTCTACACATCTTCCAAGATAGACTGGCAACCCACGCATAATGATAACACGTCGTGTATCCAGATACGTAAGTACGGATAAGGATCTGACACACGATCTTGCCACGATAACCCGTGCACATGCACGACGTGGAAGCGCCGGAGCAATCCTAGCATGACCCCACCAGATCAACGGCGAGAACTTCCGCTGCCATCTATACTATCGAACGCATGAAACCACGTCTAGCCAACATCTCAGATGACACGTCCACTGCCAGATCATCTATCGGCAGCCAAAATGTGCGTACACGGAGAGATAATGCTGCCAACTCAGTCGGTGGGGCCTGTTCGTCTACGGTACCAAAATTCGCAGGTCAGCACATGGCAGTACCTAAGTTGCCTGAAATTACCGCGTTTCGAAAAGTTGAGCCAACAACTACTGAGAGGGGCCATTTCAAGGCAAACTCTACCCCTGCCAAATTCAAACATTCTGTTAAACCGCCCCGTGAAGTAGACGGTCGGTACCCTCATGTCGGTCATCTGTCCGTGACGCGGGCGTCAACGCGGCAACCTCTTAGGCAAATCGAGCAGCTAAGTAGATTGGATGCATTGACCAATTTCACAAATCCATTCCCAGCTTTCCCCCAGCACCGGCGGCGTCGGAATCCACCCTCTAGGAAGGACGATCCCTTCGGACATTTGACTTCTAGGGCCAAGTTGCTGCGCCCAGTTGCTGCGCACAGTCGCTGATCCCGAGCTCCAATGGCGCATGCCGTAGCCGCCGTTGCGAGGCTCTAGCCCGCCTCTGCCACCGACGAGCCGAGCAGTTCGGAGGATGGCAGATCCTACTATCAAGGAAGAAGAAGTTCTGGCTACAAGCGAGTGAGCTACCCTTCTCTTTGCTATTCGCACTAATTATAACTGCTAGCTGGCTACTGAACCTCAAATTGTTTGTTAGCCCAACGCTGACAAACATATTTTGTCCACAGTTTTCTGTCAAGTGGAATCTGCGCGGAGCCCCCTTACCTGGTTACGGTAGTCCTCTACAAGTATGACTCTAAGGGCAAGTGGTATGGACACCATTGTTTCACGATGGAAGAAGCGCATGCGCAGATCTGCACTATATATGGTATGGTTGCTGCTCTGCGTAATCATGTTGAATTATGGTCGAAGCAGACTGCAAAGTTCAGCTTCATGGATGAACGTGGCGTCATGGTTCCTATAACGTGTGCCAGTCAGCTAATTGGGTTGATGAAAAGGTATGCTTCGGCTGCCATGTTTGAGCTGAAATATGATGTACTGGATATGGAAGCTGCTGCAACTGGGAGTCACCCTTCTATTCTTGGATATGGTGGTTTCTCAAACCCAATTAGCTCCTGGTAAGCAAAGGTCTCTTGGGGTTCGCATGTTTGTGCTGAATTGTAATTTTTGTTTTATTTACTCTGTAGATATTGGGAAGTTATGCAACAGTCTTGTTTCTTTGACAGGAAGCGCCGCAAGGTTAGAAACATGACTGCCGGGTCAGTCATTTTGCTGCCCGAACAAATTAAAAACGAGTGGAAAGATGTCATTTTGCTGCTCGAAGAAATTAAAAACGAGTGGAAAGATGATGTTGGACACGATTCTGGTGCCCATTGTCCCGGCGATGCGGAGTACGTGAAGCTAAGAAAATTGGCACCGAGGAAGAGGAAGAAGGCAGGAAATGAAGAAGCCAGTGGATGTGAAGGCTTGGCACCCAGGCTGCGGAAGAAGGCTGCTGGCAATGAAGATGCATAGTAATGTGTTGAACTTGAACATATATATGTAATTATTTTAAATTCTGGAGCTATGTGTGTGGCACGTTGCTAGGCGAAACAATCTACCCACGTTCTCTGAGTAAAATGTACCACGACTTAGGGTATGGAAATGCCCAACTCAGTAGTTGAATCCAAAATTGTGCTTGTGCCACTGCTATCTGAAAACAAGGATCCACCGGTTCCACGATTGCTGAGGGGCAGGAGGTCTCCAAATATGACAGAATGTAAGTGGCACAGAAATAAATTATTTAAGCTGCCACACTCCACGAAGCAACAACTTATTTCAGATGCTGCACAACGACGTGGCAACATAAATAGCAATGTTCTCACCGATAATACCCAGATGAGGAGGAAATCGGTACCACTTTCTGGCCTAATCTTGAGCCCGTTATCTCACCTCCTCTCTGTTCCTACATCCCCTGCATCTAGTGAAGCTCCCGGATCTCCAGTAACCGGGTGTACGTGCTTCCACTTTATAAATTGTGGTTGTTCCATTTGCATGCGGCACAATCCACGTAGATTACGTTTAAACAAACCACCAATGTCAGAATACACTAGTAGAAAAGGTGTCTTTGGTCCATGGCCACGTTCCCAATCCGGGACAGAGATCTAAATCGAAGCAGAAATTGATCTAAACCACAAATTCTTCCACAAATTAATCAAGACAGAGATCTAAATCTAGGCATTTCATTACTTCAACCACAAATTCTTCTAAACAAAGGTGCAATTTCACATCCTACATTAATTCAACCACTAGTCAACAATTTCACTTCCACTGCCACTGTCCTCCGAGCCGCCGGCTTCCTCGTCGCTATCAGACGAAACCTCCACGATGTCCGCATTGTTCACGAGACGGAGCACCTCTTCGCAGCGAGCGGCGACGATGACGGTGTACTTGGTCCATCCAGGGATGGAGCAGAACCTCTCCCACCCTTCTCAGTTGCGGAGATCTCGGTGCACCACACGCCCGTCAACGATGCGGTTGCCAATATTGGCCTTCCGCTCCTTGAACATCGCCGGCTAGTACGGGCTGGCCGCCGCGTACCGGGGCAACGCCCTCTTCCACGCGGGCATCTGGCGGTGGCGCGCCACGATTTCGCTCTCCATCTCGGCTCGGCCAGGGAGCGGAGCCACCAGCACCCTCGCAGAGCTGATGCACCATCCGTGGGGCACCGTCGCGGCTGGCAGCACGAGGATGTCGAAGTTCGCGAACATCACCGCCTCGTAGAAGTTCAGATCGGGCATCTCCATGGCGGCGCGGTGGAGATTGGAGAGGGAGCGAGGGGATGGACGATGAAGCGACGGCACGGTGGAGATTGGAGAGGACGACGAAGCGACGCGCTGTGGTGCCTCCTATTTCTACACGAGGACGACAAAGCGACGGGCGGAATATCCAAGGGGCATTGGTCAGACAAAAGAAGTAATGCGGGGTCAGACTAAGGGGAGAGCAATTTTTTCCTCCCTGGACTCTGGGACCAATAGTTCAGACCGCTAGGTCAACAAGTACAACTATTACAACTTAAAAAGGCAGGGAGCTTAAACTAAATAGAACTAGTTATCACACATCTCTTTGATCTTCCTAATCTTAGCCCGATGCGCATCTTCCTGTGAGAGCAAGGATCGAATCGTCTGCTCCTTCCTTTTAGCATCTTCCTTGCACAGCTTCAATTGTTTCTCTGCATTTTTCCTCATGCACTTGTCAATACTCGTAGTTATGAACTGCAGGACTTTGGCCTGGTGGAGATCATTCCTTGCTTGAGTCAGTTCTTGCTCTGCTTTAGCCTTCAAGGCCAACGCCGCACCCCTCTCCTTCTCGACTTTGCTAACCTTGTCTTGCACCCACCTGAGATCTCGCTTATGCTTGGTTGTGTCAACTAGTTCCCATAGCTTCATCTCAACACTGTCAAGAAGTGAGCTGAATACGGATCCTTTCAACTCAACAGTCATTTCCCATAGTTTGTCAAGCGCTTTCTGCATCGATTTGGGCCACTATGGATCTACCCATTTGACAACACCGCAACTTCCGCCTTGCATCATTGCACGATGTCCTTGACACCGTAGAAACCTCCTGCCTGCGTTTCGTCCTTCGAACGCTACAAATTTAGCAGGCACATATCCATGTTTACATAGCAGAGGACTGGCATCCTCCTCTAAACCGTGATAGTCGGAGTCATACATCGTCTGGTTGGCCTAACACATCATACACGCATGAGTAAACAGATTAGATCTAGCTCAAAAAATAGATAACTGGCCACATATGATAGAAATAGGGATGAGACGACTCACATCGAAATCACCGTCCATGTTGTCACGACGCGTTTCCTCGCCGTCTCCCCTTGAACCCATGGCGAGACGGGAGGGGGGGGTGGCTGCCGGAGAGGGGATTGGGATGGAGGCGCCGTCGGCTTGCGGCTACGGCGGGATGGGAATGAAGTGGGGAAAGTGGCTTCGAGGGGAAGGAAGAGAAGTACGGGAGGAGGCAAAGTAATGGGGACGTGACACTGGGATGTGTCCCACTGAACTCGTGAGACGTGACACTCGCAACAGGGGAGCGCCTGGTGTTGCCAGTTTGTCCAGAGCAAGAGTGGCCAATCATGCCGCAAAACAGCCTACTCGCAGATCGCTCTCACGAAGACCATCCCAATCGTCCAAGCGCCCTGATCGAACGGTATGTAACAATCGTCAAGCAGAACAACTGTGTTAGGGCGTGCCTTCTAGAAGACTCGGTCTAACAGCCACCCATGCAATGACACTGGTGTATCCATGTGTAGTTTGTGAAAGGAATAGACATGCAATCACACTAGGTGGATCCATATGTGGTTTATGGAAGTAACAGACATGCAATGACTCTAGCAATGGCACTGGTGGATCCTTATGTGGTTTGTCTAGAGGAACACACATACAATGACACCGGGTGTGGTTCACGAAAAGAGCAGACATGCAATAACTTATGTGGTTTGTCTAGAGGAACATATATGCAATGACTCTAGCTGTGATTCATGAAAAGAACAGACATGCAATGACACTGGTGGATCCTTATGTGGTTTGTTAGAAGAACAGACATGCAATGACACTAGTGGATCCTTATGTGGTCCATGAAAAGAACTGACATGCAAGGACACTGGGTGTGGTTCATGAGAAGAACACACATCCAATGACACTAGTGGATCCTTATGTGGTTCATGAAAATAACAGACATGCAGTGATACCAGTGGATCCTTATGTGGTTTGTCTAGAGGAACACACATGCAATGACACCGGGTGTGTTCATGAAAATAACAGACATGCAATGACACTGCATGTGGTTTGTTTAGAAGAACACACATGCAATGACACTAGGTGTGGTTCATGAAAAGAACAGACATGCAATGACACTGGTGGATCCTTATGTGGTTTGTGAGAAGAACAGACATGCAATGACACTGGTGGATCCTTATCTGGTTCATGAAAATAACTAACATGCAATGACACTAGGTGTGGTTCATGAAAAGAACACACATGCAATGACACTGGTGGATCCTTATGTGGTTCATGAAAAGAACAGACATGCAGTGACACCGGTGGATTCTTATGTGGTTTGTCTAGAGGAACACACATGCAACGACACCGAGTGTGGTTCATGAAAAGAACAGACATGCAATGACACTGCATGTGGTTTGTGAAAAGAACAGACATGCAATGACACTGGTGGATCCTTATGTGGTTCATGAAAATAACTCACATGCAATGACACTGGTGGATCCTTTTGTGGTTCATGAAAAGAATAGACATGTAATGACACCGGTGGATCCTTATGTGGTTTGTCTAGAGGAACACACATGCAATGACACCGGGTGTGGTTCATGGAAAGAACAGACATGCAATGACACTACATGTGGTTCATGAGAAGAACACACATGCAATGACACTGGTGGATCCTTATGTGGTTCATGAAAAGAACTGACTTGCAATGACACTGGGTGTGGTTCATGAAAAGAACAGACATGCAATGACACCGGTGGATCCATGTGTGGTTTATGGAAATAACAGACATGCAATGACTCTAGCTTTGAATCATGAAAAGAACAGACATGCAACGACACCGGTGGATCCATGTGTGGTTCATGAGAAGAACACACATCCAATGACACTGGTGGATCCTTATGTGCTTCATGAAAAGTACTGACATGCAATGAAACTGGGTGTGGTTCATAAAAAGAACAGATATGCAATGACTTATGTGGTTTGTCTACAGGAACATACATGCAATGACTCTAGCTGTGATTCATGAAAAGAACAGACATGCAATGACACCGGTGGATCCATATGTATTTTGTGAGAAGAACAGACATGCAATGACACTTGTGGATCCTTATGTGGTTAATGAAAAGAACTGACATGCAATGACACTTGGTGTGGTTCATGAGAAGAACACACATCCAATGACACTGGTGGATCCTTATGTGGTTCATGAAAAGAACAGACATGCAGTGACACCGGTGGATCCTTATGTGGTTTGTCTAGAGGAACACACATGCAATGACACCGGGTGTGGTTCATGAAAAGAACAGACATGCAATGACACTGCATGTGGTTTGTTTAGAAGAACACACATCCAATGACACTGGGTGTGGTTCATGAAAAGAATAGACATTTAATGACACTGGTGGATCCTTATGTGGTTTGTGAGAAGAACAGACATGCAATGACACTTGTGGATCCTTATGTGGTTCATGAAAAGAACTGACCTGCAATGACACTAGGTGTGGTTCATGAAAAGAACACACATGCAATGACACTGGTGGATCCTTATGTGGTTCATGAAAATAACAGACATGAAGTGATACCAGTGGATCCTTATGTGGTTTGTCTAGAGGAACACACATGCAATGACGCCAGGTGTGGTTCATGAAAAGAACAGACATGCAATGACACTGCATGTGGTTTGTGAAAAGAACAGACATTCAATGACACTGGTGGATCCTTATGTGGTTCATGAAAAGAGCTCACATGCAATGAAACTGGTGGATCCTTATGTGCTTCATAAAAAGAACAGACATGAAGTGACACCGGTGGATCCTTATGTGGTTTGTCTAGAGGAACACACATGCAATGACACTGGGTGTGGTGCATGAAAAGAACAGACATGCAATGACACTTCATGTGGTTCATGAGAAGAACAGACATGCAATGACACTGGTGGATCCTTATGTGGTTCATGAAAAGAACTGAGATGCAATGACACTTGGTGTGGTTCATGAAAAGAACATACATGCAATGACACTGGTGGATCCATGTGTGGTTGATGGAAGTAACAGGCATGCAATGACTCTAGCTATGAATCATGAAAAGAAACAGACATGCAATGACACCGGTGGATCCATGTGTGGTTCATGAGAAGAACACACATCCAATGACACTTGTGGATCCTTATGTGGTTCATGAAAAGAACAGACATGCAATGACACCGGTGGATCCATGTGTGGTTTATGGAAGTAACAGACATGCAATGACTCTAGCTGTGAATAATGAAAAGAACATACATGCAATGACACCGGTGGATCCATGTGTGGTTCATTTGAAGAACACACATCCAATAACACTGGTGGATCCTTATGTGGTTCATGAAAAGAATTGACATGCAGTGACACCGGTCGATCCTTATGTGGTTTGTCTAGAGGAACACACATACAATGACACGAGGTGTGGTTCACGAAAAGAACAGACATGCAATGACTTATGTGGTTTATCTAGAGGAACAGACATGCAATGACTCTAGCTGTGATTCATGAAAAGAATAGACATGCAATGACACTGGTGGATCCTTATGTGGTTTGTGAGAAGAACAGACATGCAATGACACTTGTGGATCCAGAACTAACATGCAATGACACAGGGTGTGGTTCATGAAAAGAACACACATGCAATGGGTGGATCCTTATGTGGTTCATGAAAAGAATAGACGTGAAGTGATACCAGTGGATCCTTATCTGGTTTGTCTAGAGGAACACGCATGCAATGACACCAGGTGTGGTTCATGAAAAGAACAGACATGCAATGACACTGCATGTGGTTTCTGAAAAGAGCAGACATGCAATGACACTGGTGGATCCTTATGTGGTTCATGAAAAGAACTCACATGCAATGAAACTGGTGGATCCTCATGTGGTTCATGAAAAGAACAGACATGCAGTGACACCGGTGGATCCTTATGTGGTTTGTCTAGAGGAACACACATGCAATGACACTGGGTGTGGTGCATGAAAAGAACAGACATGCAATGACACTCCATGTGGTTCATGAGAAGAACAGACATGCAATGACACTGGTGGATCCTTATGTGGTTCATGAAAAGAACTGACATGCAATGACACTGGGTGTGGTTCATGAAAAGAACAGACATGCAATGACACCGGTGGATCCATGTGTGGTTTATGGAAGTAACAGACATGCAATGACTTTAGCTATGAATCATGAAAAGAAACAGACATGCAATGACACCGGTGGATCCATGTGTGGTTCATGAGAAGAACAGAAGTGTAATGACACTGGTGGAACCTTATGTGGTTCATGAAAAGAACTGACATGCAATGACACTGGGTGTGGTTCATGAAAAGAACAGACATGGAATGACACCGGTGGATCCATGTGTGGTTTATGCAAGTAACAGACATGCAATGACTCTAGCTGTGAATCATGAAAAGAACATACATGCAATGACACTGGTGGATCCATGTGTGGTTCATCAGAAGAACACACATCCAATAACACTGGTGGATTCTTATGTGGTTCATGAAAATAACTGACATGCAGTGACACCGGTGGATCCTTATGTCGTTTGTCTAGAGGAACACACATACAATGACACCGGGTGTGGTTCATGAAAAGAACAGACATGCAATGACTTGTGTGGTTTATCTAGAGGAACAGACATGCAATGACTCTAGCTATGATTCATGAAAAGAACTGACATGCAATGACACCGATGGATCCTTATGTGGTTTTGAGAAGAACATACATTCAATGACACTGGTGGATGCTTATGTGGTTCATGAAAGGAACTGACATGCAATGACACTGGTGTGGTTCATAAGAAGAACACACATCAAATGACACCGGTGGATCCTTATGTGGTTTGTGACAAGAACAGACATGCAGTGACACCGGTGGATCCTTATGTGGTTTGTCTAGAGGAACACACATGCAAGGACACCGAGTGTGGTTCATGAAAAGAACAGACATGCAATGACACTGGTGGATCCTTATGTCGTTCATGAAAAGAACTCACATGCAATGAAACTGGTGGATCCTTATGGGGTTCATGAAAAGAACAGACATGCAGTGACACCGGTGGATCCTTATGTGGTTTGTCTAGAGGAACACACATGCAATGACACTGGGTGTGGTGCATGAAAAGAACAGACATGCAATGACACTCCATGTGGTTCATGAGAAGAACAGACATGCAAAGACACTGGTGGATCCTTATGTGGTTCATGAAAAGAACTGACATGCATTGACACCGGTGGATCCATGTGTGGTTTATGGAAGTAACAGACATGCAATGACTCTAGATATGAATAATGAAAAGAAACAGACATGCAATGACATCGGTGGATCCATGTGTGGTTCACGATAAGAACACACATCCAATGACACCGGTGGATCCTTATGTGGTTCATGAAAATAACTGACATGCAATGACACTGGGTGTGGTTCATGAAAAGAACAGACATACAATGACAGCGGTGGATCCATGTGTGGTTTATGGAAGTAACAGACATGCAATGACTCTATCTATGAATCATGAAAAGAACATACATGCAATGACACCGGTGGATCCATGTGTGGTTCATCAGAAGTACACACATCCAATAACACTGGTGGATCCTTATGTGGTTCATGGAAAGAACTGACATGCAGTGACACCGGTGGATCCTTATGTGGTTTGTCTAGAGGAACACACATACAATGACACCGAGTGTGGTTCACGAAAGAACAGACACGCAATGACTTATGTGGTTTATCTAGAGGAACAGACATGCAATGACTCTAGCTGTGATTCATGAAAAGAACAAACATGCAATGACACCGATGGATCCTTATGTGGATTGTGAGAAGAACATACATGCAATGACACTAGTGGATGCTTATGTGGTTCATGAAAAGAACTGACATGCAATGACACTGGGTGTGGTTCATAAGAAGAACACACATCCAATTGCACTGGTGGATCCTTATGTGGTTCATGAAAAGAACAGACATGTGGTGACACCGGTGGATCCTTATGTGGTTTGTCTAGAGGAACACACATGCAATGACACCAGGTCTGGTTCATGAAAATAACAGACATGCAATGACACTGCATGTGGTTGGTTTAGAAGAACACACATGCAATGACACTGGGTGTGGTTCATGAAAAGAACAGACATGCAATGACACCGGTGGATCCTTATGTGGTTTGTGTGAAGAACATACAGGCAATGACACTGGTGGATCCTTATGTGGTTCATGAGAAAAACTGACATGCAATGACACTCGGTGTGGTTCATGAAAAGAACACACATGCAATGACACTGGTGGATCCCTATGTGGTTCCTGAAAAGAACAGACATGCAGTGACACCAGTGGATCCTTATATGGTTTGAATAGAGGAACACACATGCAATGACACCGGGTGTGGTTCATGAAAAGAACAGACATGCAATGACACTGCATGTGGTTTGTGAAAAGAACAGACATGCAATGACACTGGTGTGGTTCATGAAAAGAGCAGACATGCAATGACACTGGTGGATCCTTATGTTGTTCATGAAAAGGACAGACATGCAAAGACACTGGTGGATCCTTATGTGGTTCATGAAAAAACGGACATGCAATGATAGTGGGTGTGGTTCATGAAAAGAACTCACATGCAATGACACTGGTGGATCCTTATGTGGTTCATGAAAAGAACAGACATGCAGTGACACCGGTGGAACATTATGTGGTTTCTCACATGCAATGACACCGGGTGTGGTTCATGAAAAGAACAGACATGCAATGACACTGCATGTGGTTCATGAGAAGAACAGACATGCAATGACACTGGTGGATCCTTATGTGGTTCATGAAAAGAACTGACATGCAATGACACTGGGTATGGTTCATGAAAAGAACAGACATGCGATGACACCGGTGGATCCATGTGTGGTTTATGGAAGTAACAGACATGCAATGACTCTAGCTATGAATCATGAAAAGAACGGACATTCAATGACACCGGTGGATCCATGTGTGGTTCATGAGAAGAACACACATCCAATGACACTGGTGGATCCTTATGTGGTTCATGAAAAGAACTGACATGCAATGACACTGGGTGTGGTTCATGAAAAGAACAGACATGCAATAACACCAGTGGATCCATGTGTGGTTTATGGAAGTAACACACATGCAATAACTCTAGCTATGAATCAGGAAAAGAACATACATGCAACACCACCGGTGGATCCATGTGTGGTTCATCAGAAGAACACACATCCAATGACACTGGTGGATCCTTATGTGGTTCATGAAAAGAACTGACATACAGTGACACCGGTGGATCCTTATGTGGTTTTTCTAGAGGAACACACATGCAATGACACCGGGTGTGGTTCACGAAAAGAACAGACATGTAATGACTTATGTGGTTTGTCTAGAGGAACATACATGCCATGACTCTAGCGGTGATTCATGAAAAGAACAGACATGCAATGCCACCGGTGGATCCTTATGTGGTTTGTGAGAAGAACATACATGCAATGACACTGGTGGATCCTTATGTGGTTCATGAAAAGAACTGACATGCAACAACAC